>JAHRHZ010000166.1:840595-1059735 GCA_024137785.1 Ginglymostoma cirratum
TCTGAAGAAGGGTCTCGGCCCGGTGGTACATTCGCAGGAATCAGAATTATAAGCTTGGCCTGCTGTGTCCATCCAGCTCTACACCTTGTTATCTTAAGTTAGATTTACTGCTGCTTTTAGAAGACTAAATGTTTAAATTCCAGGCTTCGCCTCAGTGGCTCATGGTGTATCAGTTGAGTTTATCTTCTATTAGTATAGTGCCTCCTCATTAACAATACTCTAGCCTTGCGACAGTTCCTTTGTATTTACAATAATCAGCACCCTTACTACTCTGCCTCCCACATTACTGTACCTTCAAAGTTTGGGGATTTCCAATCTATGTGTCAAACCTTTCCCATGAAATCATGGTACATTTTATTTGTGTCATCACGTATAACCTACGAAAATGACTGCTGAATTGCTTGTTAAAAACATAAATCAGAAATCCGTTCTAAAACGCTGTCTTGTTTTGACAAAGTCAGACTGGACTAGGCACCTATTCATATGTGGTACATTCGCAGGAATCAGAATTATAAATGCTAACATTATCAGCTCAATTTGTTAATTTAATTTCTGTGATTGCTTACATAGACTATTAAGTTGAAACATATTTTCCTCTATGGAAGAACAGTCTGTATTTTGAAATGTATCAAGACTTTGCCATGCATCCCATGGATTTAAAAGACGACCGTTCTTGTTAATTTCGCCCAGGAAACTACGAAGGAATATTCATAAGCATTAAACTGATTGTATTCAACTCACAAAATTCTTCCCCATTTTTGTTGTGTAGAACTGGCAATGATAATACGGCAGATCTCATGTGTACTCTAAGAGTTTGACGCTTAAACATATTTTGACTCCATTTTCTTGTTCCACGTTGGCCTTCCGTGTTGGAGAATAATGATTCCCGAACCGAAACGTCAGCAGTTATGTTCCTCTGATGCTGCCTGGCTTGCTGTGTTCCTCCAGTTCCACGCTGTGTTATCTTGGACTCCAGCATAGGCAGTTCTTATTATCTCTGAGTGATTAATAAGCCAAGTCTGACACTTTATACATGCCTTCAGTAAGTTTTTGTTACATACATTTAATTCCGCTTACAATATTTTGCGAATTCCCAGTTTCTTAATTTTTGCAAACATTTACATTTAAAAGACTCAGAGTTAAATAATACATCTGTCCGAGAGGTAGGAGGCAATTTCAAACTTGTACAGGGACATCCTTAAGCAGCTTACAGGCTAGTGTCAGTAAGATCCTTGTAGATATATAAGTAAACAGAAGACAATGTTAACGAAAACATTTTGAAAATAGTTTGGAAGAAGACAATGTTGGACAGATATTGATAAATGAGGAGACAGCAGCACCCAATGCGAGATGGATTGCTTAGTCTCTGACACGTCGAACGAAACCTTAGCACATGACAAAAGGTACATCTGTTTTATTCGCTCTATATGAAGCAAGATTCAAATGTGGAGAAAGAGCTTTAGGAGTGTAAGATAGTCAACTCATCTTAATGCTTTACAGTATTACTTCAGCCTAATAACTGAGGCTGATCTTTCATTGCGTTGCTTAAATAAAATGAAACAATCAGTTAAAAATATTTCTTCAGTCTCCATCGGTTGATTATTTAACATCAAGATAATGCCTCGTGTCACAAACAAGGTAATCTATAACAATCTGAGCAGCACTGTAAAACACGAGTGCATATTTTACCAACCATAATTCATGCATTAGGTTGATATGAGATATTTCGATTAGGTATCAAATAATATGGAGGATGATTGACCATAGAATTCCTGAAACGAGAGTGGCTACTGCCGCAGGTCCTGTAATATTCACACAGAAGCTGCAGGTTAGCAAAATCTGATCTGGTACAATCCACGCAGGGGCTGATTTGGTTAATCCCAGGAGCTGAGTTGAGTCAAACACATGCGTGTCAAGTCTACTTTGGGGGTGTGAGTGAAGCACTTCTGTGCTGGAAAAATCCGTGAAGGGTCTGAAGAAAGACTGTGCTGATGATACCCACATTGAGTGTGAGGCAAACTTTTAAAAAATAAGTCGGGAGAAGTAAAGGAAGAACATGCTGTAATGTTTTTTTGAGGGTCAGAGAGCTCCCCCACCTGGTAAAGAACACAGAAACAGTCAAAAATGGGTAACAGAATATCATGAGATTAGTGGAGCTCCCAAGGCACAACTGAAGGAAAATAAACTGATGGCTGTGTCAGAAGGGTAAAGCAAAGGAGCAGGAATTACTTGTCACTGTTAAATGTGCAATTATGCAGATGATTATATATGTTAATTGACAAGAAGCCATAATTCAGTAGCTTCAGAATCTTTGAAGATAAGGTACACATAGCTGAAAAATAGGAAGAAAACAGAGTGAGCCCCGTAAAAAGAATCACGACTGCCCATTGCAGCACAGTTTGAGGAGGCCGTAATTTACCATAAGTAGACGACACAACGAAAATGATGGTGTTGTTCACAAAACGATAGACATTCAGACTTGTTTTCACAACGAATTTCAAACTTGCTGAAATTTTTGAAAATAGCATGAACTGTATTTTTTGATTTGAAAATGGCAACAAGTTTCTTTTTGTGTGTATAGTAGAAGCTGAATAGATAGGAAAAAAATCGACAGTTTGGCACACGTTTAATTGAACACGGCTTTTGAAAAATATTTACGAAAAAGTATTGCAAATGTTAATGTGTGAGGCATGTTTTTTCTGTATTGAAAGTGATATTAAACTGGGCTGAACTAAACTGAAAGACTGTTGAGACAACAGAAACAATTGTGAGATCAAATAAACAACGATGGCAGCCAATAGACCAGTTTGAAATGATCAAAAGTTTTATGTATTTATCGACACAACTAAACTTGCAACGTGTCATCAATCACTAACCTGGGCTCTTCCCCTTCTCAGACCAACAGAGAGTTAACTGTTTCTGCAGACAGATTTCTTTTAATTTCAACACACCAAACCTCCCACATTGCTAGATGTGCTTGTTTCTTTAATTTTACAAGCATCCAGCTTGGATTAAAGGCCTTGTCTTTTACAGATTTAATCATGATCAGTTAGGCCATTTGTAATCTTCTGAGTCAAAGTTTTAAAGAACAGGTGAACCCTAAACTAACCTCTATAACGTGGGTTTCTTTTGTAAAAGGAACCATTTAAAACCACCTGCACACTATTGCTAGTGGAATTGGGCTTGATAAATAATTTGATGAAATTTGTGAAAATAAACATGCAATGGGAAAATTTGATGAATTTTAAGAAGTAGTATATGAATCGATTAAGTGTACAATCTTGTTATCACCTCGGGAACTGTTAAAGAATACATCGGCTTTGTTGTATATCATTAAACGCACAGAACTGTCAGTTTAAAAGACAGCCCACAAATAAAGGTAACATGAGTATTTCGACAAATGAAACATGAAACGATATTGAGCAAGTAACTTTTAGAAATATGTAATGCCTAATTATGAAAGAGGAAGATATGAGAATGTTCAGTTTTTGGGAATGAGTAGGGATGCTTGATTGCTGTTCATAGAATATTGTGAGACTATTTTAATTGGATAGTGCAAAGAAAATGGTATTTTAAGAGGAAGGAAAATTTGGATGAAATAAAAGGTACAGCTTAACGCTTCAGATATACATGCTCTTGACCAAGACGTTTGTAACGGCTCTAGACTGGATGATTTGGCCATCACCCGAAACATTGAGTGCAGTGGATATAAATGTACCTCTGCCCATCCGCATCGACATGATCATCCATAGGTTTTTGATTTTTGACAGGTAGAGCAAGAACGCATACTTCATAACAACGTCACACTGACAAGTATTTCTTAGCGAAACTGACTTTAAAACTATTCCTGTGATATATGTAAAAGGGAGAACTGCAGCATCTTTGAAGGGCATATCATTTTACATTCAATGCATTTGTGCTTATGAGTCAATAATAAGTGAACCTAGAAACAGATTCAAAAATTGGGAAAAAATATTACACAGGATGCATCATGGCATTCACGTTTTCAAAAATGCATTCAACAATTAAAAGAAAAAGATCATCATGCAAGGACATGACAAAAAGAAGGAGACTGGCACTTGGTTATGAAAATCATTTGAGGAGTTTCAATGCCGTTCTTACTGCGGTATAAAGGTTAGACCTTTAAATTGCAGAAGTCTCATGACACATATGGAGACGATTTGGCGAATCATGGCCACATCAGTTCCACAAAGCTGAAGCATTACGTTTAAGCCCAAGAGTGTTTAGTTGGAACTATGAAACATTAGTTAGTCGACAGCAAAAGCAACGTGATAAGTTCTGGATTCTACTCTATAGGAATGATGGTACAGCACCAGAAAGGGCACAGAGGATAGAGAAGGGTCCATAGCCCCAAAACGTTGACTCTGCTTTCCCAAAACAGCTGCCAGATCTGCTGACCTTCTCCAGCAATGTCTGTTTTTGCTTCAGATTTCAAGCAACTACAGTTCTCTGTTTCTATTTTCCTTGCAGATTTACCAGGAGTTTGCCTGTGCTGCAAAGTTTAATTGTAGAGAAAGATGAATAGACTGATGGTGTTTATATTAGAGCAGAGGGGATAGAGACAGGATATGATTGAGACGTGGAAAATTGTGAAGGGCCTAGATAAGGTGGACAAAAAAAGAAACGTTCTCCTTTTTGGAAGTGTGATTGACTAGGGGTTGAGGTGGGAGGGCATCATAGACTTAAGGTAAGGGGCAGAAGCCTAGAGAATTGTGGGGAAAAGCATTTTTATCCAAAGGATGGTTCGAATCCAGACCTCACTGCCTGTTAGGATGTAGAGGCAGGTATCCTCATAATATTATTATGTATTTAAATGTCCAATAGCACTCACAGCTATGTAGATAACATTGGAAAAATTACTTTAGAAGAGTTATGTGGTTATATTGAGATATGATAGACAGAAGGGACTTCCTCTGGGCTATAGATCTTAACGACTCTACGTGTCTAAAGGCAGAGGTGTCGAGGATAGTGGTGGACTGAGATATAGATGGGGTCAGTACCCAGAGGATGAGAGAAGAAATGGATTGTTGATAGTATTACAGGGAGAAGAGGTGACAATTGAAATTGTGGGTACTTAGGAAAATCCGACAGATGACATCCATTGAGATTTGGGTTTCTATTCAGCCTCGTGACTTCTGCCATCAAGTATCAAGCTTTGTCAAAAAATAAACTTCTGTGACTGTGAAAATGGGCATTCTCGTGACTCACCTATCTGCAATATTAGTGTAAAATTACAGACAAGAAATCAAAATTTGTCCAAGCTTATAAATATAATAATTGACTGTTTCTAGCTTTTTTCCTCTTGTTTCATGGTAGGTTTCATGGAAGAAGAGGCCATTCAGGATAAATCAAATGCCTGCTGCCGAGTTTAGATAATCACAGTAATAGGCAAATTATTGGAATCAGTTCTGCAAAAGATAATAAATTGTCTCTTGCACAGCCACAGATTAACCAATATTATTCAGCATGAAATGTATAAGGGAAGACTGTGTCTTACAACCTTTCTTCATTGAGTATACCAAGATGTGGGTTGATGAGTGGTATGAAATTTATGTGAGCTACATGGATTTTGCAAAGGCAAGGTCTAAAATTGCATATTGTAAACCAAGCGAATACCCATTCACTTCAAAAGAATATAACAAGATGATATTATGTGGCAGAGACCAAAACATCAAAGTTTATGGCTTTTTCCCATTTAAAGACCTTTTCCCCAGTTTGGGCTGCGCAGATCTCTGTAAGACTTACCATGCTTTTTATCAAAAATAGCAATGACTTATACACAAGTCTGGTAAGCAAAGTAAAATACTTTTGTCCATCAAACAATCAAAAGATCCGTGATTGATAGAGAGCAGAAAACTTGCATACCTGCGGAACTGCTGTACCTGCAGGAAGATGATAATGGGCCACTCAGGTGGGCAGTCAATTTGCAAATGGAAATCAACCCGACCAAATGTGAAGCAATGCATTTTGGAGTTGAAGCAAAACAGTGAAATGCACAATGAAACGCATAATACCGAAATCTGCAGAGGAAATGATCGACCTTGAAGTGAATGTGCACAGTTCCTTGAATGAATTGGGACAGTTTGATTCGAGTTATATACAGTATATACATTACTGACTTGGATGAGGAATGTACTTGTTTTGTTGCCAAGTGTGCAGAAGACCTAAAAATAAGTGGAAAGGCAGGTGATAAGGATGATTTAAGTAGTCTGCAAAGGGGTGCAGAAAGAGGAGATGAATGTCACATAAATGGAGAAAAGCATCGTCTGAGAGAACTAACAGAGAATATCACAGACCTTAGGCATAAATCACAAAATGCTGGCATACAATTTCAGTTGGAAAGAAGGAAGCCAAAGGAAATATTGGCACATATTCCAAATGGGATGGAGCTTAGAAATAGGGAGGCTTTACTGAAACTAAATAAATTACTAGTCGGACAAGAGCTGGAAAATTATAAGTAGTTTTCAGCCCTTGTCCAGTGAAAGATTGATTGACTTTGGATGCAACTCCAACAGTACTCTAGAAGATTACACTACTCAGAACAAAATGACTTGTTGAGATGATTCAATCCCAGAAATGTTCATTACTTCCTTAACAAACATACAGGAGTATCAATGTGTACAATAACATGCCACACCGATATAGTTCACCTATGATCCTTCGATAACCCCTTTGAGACACCCAGCTAATACGTCCTCGAATGGTAAGGACAGTAGATGCAAATGTATAACACGAAGTATAATATTTTATCCAATGCCACTCACTATGTATATTTACAAATTTGTTGCTGATTGCTCAGTGCCGCTGGGTTGAAGTATGGAATTCTCTCGCCAGCAGCATTGTGGATGCACCTGCACCAAATGAATTGGAACAATTCAAGAAGTCAGCTCGGTACCACCTTTGAGAAGACTGTCAGTGATGAGCAATGAGATCTGGTTCAGCGAGCGAAATGCACATTTTTCTTTGTTTAAATCTGTAATATATATTGAGAAAGGATGAAATTGCACGAGATATGGTATATAGTAGAGTTTCTTAAGGACTTTGCTACCATTGGAAACATTCAGCTTCAGGAAAGTCTGCATTGTCTGGTGACGTTTACTTTCTAAAAGAGGACGCTGAAAGGATATTTTATTGTGATGTGCCACATTTTCAAGGACATGGGTGAAGTGTATAGGAATGCCTCACCAAGACGACCGAGCAGTAAGGATAGATTACAATTAGTGGTAAACTGATTAATCAGCAGATTAGATCAACATGTCTTTCCCATATCACATAGCTTTCTTGATCTCACTACACACAAGCACAGGAAAAGCACAGATCATTAGGAAGTGACTTAATACGCTGAATTGCTGTAATCCGCAGTGCTAGGAGCCAAATCCTAGAATCTGGGCTAAGAAGCACCGGCTCATTTCTCATCTGGCTGGAAGCTACGAGAAAAATTTTTGTGTTCCAACCTTCTGCTAAATGTATCGTTCTATGGAAAAAAAAGGCAATAAGTGCTGTGACGGTACCTTAGCTCTAATAGGTTTATTGTGTCCTTTTTTAATGAAGAAAAGTTGAGACAGAGGTGAAGTATGGTTTGTTCAAAGCCATTAAAATAAACTGCTTCTGAAAATCGAAAGAACTGCAGATGCTGTAAATCAGGAACAAAGACAAAGGTGCTGTAAAAGCTTAGCAGGTCTGGCAGCATCTGTGAAAAAAAAAATCAGACTTAAAGTTTCAGGTCGAGTGATTCTGAGGGAGGCTCACGGGACCCGAAACTTTAATTCTGATTTTTTCTTCACCCATGCTGCCAGTTCTGAAAACGCTTGTGAAGACGTCGGTTATTATTTTTAAATTTGAAATATTAGTAGCAGGCTGAATGGGTGTAGTCATGGCCCCAGGAAACTAAGAATTTTCGTTTTAGCTCTGTACATTTGCTGGTGTCTTGAAGCTGGATGTGGAAGCTCTTATTCTTTTAGCTGTTACATGTAAAATATGGGCTTTTCTTCCCACTGCTGTGCTTGCTTATGAACCAATTTATTTTACTGAATTTGCCTATGCCAAGGTGTTCTTTTTATGGGATGCTACTATATTAGACCAGTGTCTGTATACAGTAGTCTGTATTTGTATATCATTGTTAAACATTTTAATAGCATTACAGTAAGGACTTTTTCTCTTTTCTTTATTTTAATTTTAGTCCTTCTGTATTTTAATTGCAGTGTAAAAAAAAGTATGTTTTGATAAAGTCGAGTAGTTTGACCAATATATTTGCATCTGAAAAGAAACGCCTTACATTTAGTCTTAAAATCAGAAGAAGTAGGGCCTAGGTAATCTTCTTAATATACTTTGAGAGATTTTGGTCTACTCCACAGCATACTGAAGGCTCTTACAAGATCAAATTCTCTAATTCCACTTTGGGTTTGGGATTATTGAACTCAAAGGCAGTGAGTGGTGAACGTTGGAGTTCTTTCTTTCATTTCATGTGTGGCATTCTCTTGATTTAATTAAGATGTGCCTTGTGTAAAAACAGGCTGTTTCAGTCACTATGAGTGTCCTGCGGGTGGAAGAAGTCACTTCAGGTGTTTTATGGAAAGTAAACAAGACGAAGATTTTGAAATTTCAGCCTTTGTGTGAAAAGGGTTGATAATTGCAGCAACACCTCTAAATTTATGATTGTTCGAAATGCCATCGGGATTTTTGGAAATGGTTCTAATTGACTTGCAAATGAACATGAAAAAGATATGAAACAATGTGAAAGCTGAAAGAGAGAATACCTCGAGCAGTTGAAAAAGAAGAGCAAAGAATTGCTCTTTCAGAAGAAAAGGGAGTAAGAGATAATTTTTGAACTTTGAAGTTTGGAACTGAAAAGTCAAAGTTGACTTAAGGTTGTAGAAGTGAACGGATAGGAGTACTGATGAGGACAATAATTGTTTTTTATTCATTTTTGGGATTAGGGTATCAATGGCCAGGCCAGCATTCATTGCCCATCCCTACTTGCCCAGAGCGCAATAAGATCAGACCACATTGCTGTGGGCCTGGAGTCACGCGTAGGCCAGACTGGGTAAGGTTAGCAGTTTCCACCCCTGAAAGACATTATTGAACCAGATGTTTCTTTTTTTCTCAAATTGATAACTGGATTCATGATCACCATAAAACTCTTAATCCAGACTCATATTGAATTCCAATTCAAGCCCAGGTCCCCAGGACATAACCTAGATTTCTGTGTTAACAGTGCAACAATGACATCACTGGGCCATCGCCTCCCTGTCTTTAGAAAAGGGTTGGTGGGTATCTGTATAAATATGCCCATGCATTGACAATGTTCGACGAGAAAGATATAGAAACCTTTTTTATTTCGTTTGATAAAGTGGCTACACATATGAAACGACCAATGACCATGTGGGTATTGTTGATCTAAACGAGGTTGGTAAGTAAAGCTTGTGAGATATATAATTCACTATCAGAGGAGGTACTGGGGAGTATTATGAACTGAAAAACAAATGTTAAGCGAATATGAGCTGTTACCAGAAGCCTACAGACATCATTTTAGGAATCTAAGGAGGGAAAGAAATTGGGAAAATGAGAAATTCTTAGGTTGTAAGGTAAAAGTAAATGTAGCGTTCCACAGAGTTAAAAACGTATGAGAGGGAAAGACAAGCAAAAAAGCTCAGGTGTTTTCACTGCAATAAAGTATGCAAGATGAATTTGCAGTGTTGGCTTTTTAGAAAATGTACCGGGAAGATGTATGTGGGTGCAGCATAAATCAACGAATTTCGTCGAAGTGGTAAAGGAAAGTACAGTAGAATCTAAACATATCTGCAAATGAATGCATAACCTTGTTAGGGATCAGTTGATAAGGAATTGCCAGGTCTCTTTGAATAATTTATTTGCGTTGGTAGGGTTTACTCATGTATTCCAGGAAGAGTCGGTGAAGAAATCAATATTTCAAGAGGTACAGAAGCAACCAGCCTTTGATCGTGGGAGATGAGGAAATGCGTAATTTCGAAGTGTTGCTAAAGAAAGTAGTAATATGTGGAATATGTGTTGCTCCATTCTGTCAAGTGAGGTTGGAACGTTTTCTGCAAAGTGGTGAAGTGGCAATAGGAGTCATCGAGCAATTCTTGCTTCCAGATAAATGGTTTATATTATTAATGATATGGTTAGAGCACAGGCAGGACTGATGTCTCCTGTATTTGAAAAGCCAGTGGAAAATATGTCAACTGAGATGTTACAGGAAGAATATCCTGGGATTTTCCTGACTGTTTGGTCACAAGGTAACAAAGCTACAGCTGGAAATAATAGGAGAAATCAAAGAATAAAGATAAAGAAGTTGAAGTTCAATTATCAGAAACTATGTTTGATCAAATTTTGTGGAGGATAAAGTGGATATTTATAGTTCAGAGAAATAAGCTGAATTACAACAGAAAGATGTTTTCTGATATCAAAAAACACACACAAAAGAAGAACTTGAGTTCATCCCAGAATGTTAAAATCTTAAAAAATGAAATCTTAATGAGGAAATGGAGAGCATCACATATTCAGGCGGATGAGGAGTGGGCAGACGTTTATCAAGTGTTATGCCTATTGAGTTATAGAATAGAGGTATAGCGGGAAGCACGTTTTGCCTGTAGGAGCTCATTCGGGAGTAGGAAAAATCAAGCGAAACGCACCTCCCCCCGAGAAAAAAATGCATTTCTATTGGCCTGGACTGCATTAGGATGTGGTTGACTTCTGCCAGACACTTTATCCGTGTAATGGGAAAACTGCAGGCAATGTTAAAAGCAACACACTTCATACCCACTCCCACTTTTGAGGAAACTTTGACAAGAATCTTAGTTGACTGCTCAGGAAGACTACTTTTTAGATAAAGTGGGAATCTGTATTTGTTGACCATAATGAATTTTGTATACTAGTTTTCCAGAGGAATTGTGCAGTATCACAGCTAAAAGGATTTCAGAAGTATTACTAAATTTGTTTCCGAGATACCTATTACCCACACAAATGCAATCGGACCAGGGATCAAATTTTACATCAAAACTATTCGATGAAGTTATGAATAGTTTAGGAATAAAGCAATACAAATCGACTGTGTACTATTTAGAATCGTAGGAAGGAACAGAATTGTGTCTTCAGACTTTAAAGACCATGTTGATGGTTTACAGTCAAGACTACCAGATGATTGTGATAAAGGAATTCCAGTTGTACTTTTCACAATTTAGCAATGCTCCTAATGAATCAACTAAATTCAGTCCACATAATTTTTTTTTTAGAATGAGGTGAGAGGGCCGCTGAAATTAATTAAAGAGAAATTAGTGGGTAAGAGTTTAGAGATCACATACTGGAAAATCATGAGTTCATTTGCTGCATGTTTAGAACTGAAGTCAGAGAATGTAAAGAACAAAGAACAAAAGAACAAAGAAAATTACAGCACAGGGACAGGCCCTTCGGCCCTCCAAACCTGCGCCGAACCAGGTCCTCTCTCTAAACCTGTCGCCTATTTTCCAAGGATCTGTATCACTCTGTTCCCTGCTCATTCACGTATCTGTCTAGGTACATCATAAATGATGCTATCGTGCCTGCCTCTGCCACCTCCACTGGCAAGGCGTTCCAGGCACTCATGACCCTCTGGCTAAAGAACTTTCCACGTATATCTCTCTTAAACTTTTACCCTCTCACCTTGAAATCCTGACCCCTAGTAATTGAGTCCCTAATTAGGGAAAAAGCTTCTTGTTATCCATCCTGTCTATATTTCTCATGATTTTGTAGACCTCAATCAGGTCCCCCCTCAACCTCCGTCTTTCTAATATAAATAATCCTAATCTACACTACCTCCTTTCATAGCTAGCACCCTCCATACCAGGCAACATCTTGGTGAACCTCCTCTGCACCCTCTCCAAAGCACCCACATCGTTTTGGTAATGTGGAGACCACAACTGTATGCAATATCCCAAATGTGGTCGAACCAAAATCCTGTACAACTGTAACATGAGCTGCCAACTCTTGGACTCAGTGCCCCGTCCGATAAATGAAAGCATGCCGTATGCCTTCTTGACCACTCTATCGACCTGCGTTGCCACGTTCAGGGTACAGTGGAACTGAACATCCAGATCCCTCTGTGCATCAATTTTCCCCAGGACTTTTCCATTTACTGTATAGTTCGCTCTTGAATTGGATCTTCCAAAATGCATCACCTCGCATTTGCCTGGATTGAACTCCACCTGACATTTCTCCGCCCAACTCCCCAATCTATCTATCATGTAAGTGTGAATGAATTTTTTATCTGTGTGACTTCCTGCACTGAGATGTGATATTACCACCTCTCACCAATGTTCTGCTTCTCACATGTCCCCTGGGCTCTTTTTTAAAATAGTTCCATTCTCCCACTGTCCATGATATATTAAATCAGCTCTCTTATCTAAAGTCAGAAACTCACTACCTGATGGAGGGAAGCTTTTCAACCTGCCATTCAATAGTTTTCTGAACATGCTTTCATTTCATTCTGTGCATATTTAAACTTAATAAATGGATAAATTTAATTTTGTTGTTCACATGTTGTAATAAATACAGCACCAATCACTTTTGCATGTTTCTTTTCGTTGCTTGCATTACGTGAATTGGGATTTTGGAATCTGGTCAAGCACAAGTAGGGATCAGAGTTTACATCATCATGCAAGTTAAAAACAAAAAGATGGGATGAGGTTGCAGCTTGCAAGACCACACCATCATGTCCAGCATATCACAACCATTACAAATCGAACGATGTCGCTGTTAAAGACATAAATTGGAATCAAAAGTGGGTACCGCATTCATGCCTATGTTCAATTGAAGGAAAGAACAACCAATGTAAAACAGACTTGAAGGTTCATGACATGGAATTTCTGCAGGGTACGAGGGATGGTAAACATGTGGAACCGAAAGTTTCCAGCCCACAAGTGGAAGCACTTCATATATTTACGTGATACCTGTAGCGGGCAGCAGCCTGACAAAGAATCAGAATGAAAAAGAATTGATACTTAAGGCAATAGGCCTCTTAAGGTCCCATCACCGCAGGTGTAGGGATTTGAATTACATAAAATATAGCCGCATGTTGATCATGAAGCTTGTGTCGACAATCACAACAACCTGTGTGGTTCACGAAGGTCCTTTAGGGAAGGAAACCGACACTCTTAACTTAGTTTGGGCCTGCATGTGACTTCGTGCTCACCATAATATGGTTGAGTCTTAGCTGCATTATTTGCAATCAGCAATGAGCAATAAAAACTAACCTAGCCATAAATGACCACATCTCGTAATTAAACAAAACAAAGACCTAAATATTGACATTGTTGGTTTGGGAAAGAAACAGCTGTTTTAGGGAAATGTTTTGTCAAAAATCAGGTCAAAAAGAATCAGATCAAGCAAAGTTAGCATCCCCAAATTAGGCTAATGGAAAAGCTACCCAGGGATTGTGGCTTTCTGCAGAACTTTGGAAGTGTGTGAAAATTTCTGTGTTGAGCAGATGAAAACGAAGTCGCAGGAACACTGGTGGAAATGTGCATGATTGAGATGGATGGTCATTGTTCAATGGGATTCTCTAAGGTCTAGGCAAACTCAATAAATTTCATATCAGTTGACATCGATAGCAGATTGTGGGACGGAGGTCGATCAGGATTATGTTTGTTTAGTTATAAATTAAAAGTGGAGATTATAATCAGTGCACTATAATTAGATAAATACCTGCAGTGGAATCGTAGTGGCAAAGATGTCAATGTTGTGCTTTAATACTTATCTCGTGAAGTCATCCACAATAATACCCACGCTTCAATCATGTATTTCACGATTAATGATGCCCGTGAAAAGATGCAATGTGAGCTTGACATAACTGACAATGACAGCATTGACTGCCAATTTCCTATTGCATTTGATGAAAAGGTCATAAGCTGTATTCTTGATGGAAACTGCATGACGTATTTGTGATATATCTGGTCTTTGACAAAGATCAAAGTTATTTGTTGCTTCCGCTTTTCTCTCTTAAATTATATTCAAGAAGCATTTTTATGAAGTTGCAATTTCACACCCACTTTGTTTTCTATGTATACACACACACATACACGCACACACTCACACACATCTATATGTATTCACATTTTCAGCTTTAGCATTATATTTGTGCATTGATTTTTCCAGTGGTCCGCTCATAGAACCAAATTCTGATTAAAAGTTAAGGTTACATGATATGTTTCTGAAAAGCACTGGATTCCACCTCAGCTCCAGAAAATCTTAGAAATTAATCATTTCAAACATTGTTGAACACAAGTGATAACATTTGTCCTGCTTGTTTAATATATGTTTATCACAACGCTCTGATTAAATCTTGATCTTTGGAAAACTTATTGTCCATCTGTTAATTTTTTTTAATCACAATCAATGCTGTTGATCTAACGTATTTGTTCAAGGATTGTGACTAATAACAAAGAACTGAGATGTAAACATGTTACCGAAGAGGTATCAACTGTATAAATTAAGTCTCAAAGGAAAGGTTTAGCTCAGAGTGCTGGATGGGGCTGTTGTTTCCTGAACCACCAGAAATTGTTGTTTCTGTCAGAAATGGAATATTCAGTAATTTATTTGATACAAGACATTTACTATCCCATTCTTGCAGCTGTTGGAGCTCCCAGTAAGTCAATATCGCTGATGTGTTATAGGCATCAATTGTGATAACATGTGTTCATTCTTTACCTATACTATGGTGTTATTTCTTATTTATGGAGCACAGCTGTCTGTACTGTTTCAATATTTGACTGAAGGCATATGCTCAATATTTACTTCCAGGGTTTTAAGAACTACATTTTCTTTAAGTTGATTTGAGTTTGGTATTGTTATCGAATCATTCATTCCCCACATGCATGTTCAGAATTAAGTTCTTGGCAAAGAGCAGTAAACAGACCACGAGTAAATGTTAATACTTTCATGCTGTGAAACAAATCTGTCGAGAATATATTTTGTGGTGATCAGTTCTAAGACATCTCTTAGAATGACAAGATGGGAAGTGCAATGTCGCTGTTCCCCAACCACTCTCCAGAAATAATATGGCATAGGTAAAGTGAGATTTGTTTGTATTTATGTATTTGAATTACTCTTATTATTTTAATTTAATTATCTCTGCAGCTAACGCTGTTTAAAACAAAAACACTGACCACTGAAATTGAGGTGGCCACTGACTGATTCATATATCTTCGATTTCACTTTGGATCTATCCACTGTCTGAAGACAGCATTTTAATCTGAAACAGGCTGATGAGAATGGCAAAAAAGACATCACCACCAAATGTCATGTAATATATTCAAAGGGCACATGTTCACCACCTTGGTGCTTGGTGGTGACCATTCTTGCTCAGTATATTTTCGAAGGGAAAGGTAATTCAATTTTGAAAAATAGGTGATGACCGCTCTTTAAAGCTGCTGTTTTGCAATAAACCCAGAATTGTTTTTCTCAGAATTGGAAATGCAGCCATAAATCTAGGAAAACAAAAGCAATTTGGCAAGCATGCAAATGCGTAATATGGCATATGCTTATTAAAGCTGATGCCATGTATGTAGACCGCACTTCTGAAAGCCTGGCAGACTGCATCCAACAACAAGTTCCATCAGCTATTTTCACACAGCATCATGTCTGTCATGGTCAATAACGTTACGTTTGAAAACCTCAGAACAGTATATCCAGAATGAAATGTGACTCTGCTGTTGAAAATAATTTGTTAAATAACTTGGTTTTGACAACATTTGCCCTTGAAATGAAATTAAAATCGTCAGATATCCTTGTGATGTGATGTATTTGCATATGCTTGCAAAACTTATTAAAATACCAGATTTTTTTATCTGTAGTCATCAGTGATTTCAACATACATTCCAAGCAGAATCTACCTTATTTGTTATTTAAGCTTGAGAGTACACCGCTTATCACACCGCTCCCTTTCTATGTAAATTGATGTCTCTTTTTCGGTCTGTTTCTTGTGCCCTATTTCTCACATGTGCAAGGCAAAAGGGCTTTGAAATTTTCTTCTTTCAGCAACAGTTGACGTTTGAATGTATTAATGAGTTGTATTACTAGATTAATATTAACGTTTTTCTCATAATGAGCTGCCATGCATTTTTGTAAATCACACCTTGTTTACTCATTCTTAACCCACTGTTTTATATTATGAAGGTTACAGATCTATATGTTACTGTCCATCCCTCTCCTCCAGATCTCTGCCTGTTTTTGCTGTTGTCTCTGTCTCAATATCACTCCATTGTCTTGTATGGAACCACCTCCTAAAGGTAAATTCAAAAGATCAAAGGCAAATATGTGACTTCCAAACATTTTTGCATACTAATAACTCTTTGAATTTGCTTTACGATGAGGAAATAGCCTAACTGTAGATTGCTCACTTCACAAACATCCTTGACCATTCGGTGGGTGTGCAATTCCGTGTTTAATCCTTTAGCATCTGGCTCTTTGCGTACTACTATACATTCCACGTTGACCCCAAAGACTCTCCAATACCTCAGTTGATCCAAATTTATATTTTTTGATGCTTGCATCATTTTCACTTTTAATAATTGTGTTTCAAACATTACAATGTGCATCACTTGTGAGAGCAGCAAATGTACAGATCTCATGCAGTGTCATATCAAATTGGTTCTTTATATAGAAGTGTGATGACTGTTACTGACGTTTTTCTTCTCTCTTCCAGCTAACATGGTCACAATTGCAATACTGTCTAGAGGAAAGTGCGGTCTGTCTAAATGTATAACTTGCTACCTGGTGGGAATGGCAGTAGCCGATCTCCTGGTCATAATCAGCGATCCCATTTTAAGTTGGATTGGTGCTAAATATTTCCCAGATTCATTTCTACATATCACTCCAGTGTGCAGTCTCACTGCAGTCCTGGCTTCTGTAGCCACAGTGGTTTCTGTTTGGTTGACAGTTGCTTTTACCTTTGATCGGTTTGTAGCCATATGTTGTGATGAGCTAAAAAGAAAATATTGCACAGTGAAAACGGCAGCGGTGATTGTAGGCATATTGACTGTTTTGGGTTGTTTAGAATCTGCACCCTGGTATTTTACATATCAGCCACTATATATAATTGATAATATTCCTTGGTATTGTCCCTACACATCTGCATTTCTTTTTTCCTCGACATGGGCTGCATTTGAAATGTTTCATTACATTTTGACCCCTTGTGTCCCATTTCTTCTTATTTTACTATTCAATGTTCTGACAGTCCGGCGTATTATAGTGAGCAGTCGAGTGCGTCAGGGACTCCAGGGTGTCAGCAAAGGAGAAAATTACAAGGACCCAGAGCTTCAGAACCGAAAGAAATCCATTGTTTTACTCTTCAGTATATCCAGCAGTTTTATTCTGTTATGGATAACTCGAGTTGTGTATAACCTTTATCGACGAATTACAATCGTCCACTTTTACTATTCTACCAATGACCCTCGCCTTATCACAGATCGAGTTTCAGTTATGTTGCAAGCTCTCAGCTCCTGCACTAACACGTGTATTTATGCTGTGACTCAGAGCAAATTCAGAGAAGAACTGAAGAACACGGTGAAATACCCACTCAAATATATGTTCAAATTAGTGAAATCATAAAATGAGCCAAATTATCTTCGCATTGGAAACATCTCGGCAAAAAAATAAAGTTGTTCTGAACGTGCTCGAAGGAAAGCATTTTCCTCTCGGCCACTGGTAATATTATTCAGACTCCAGTGCCATTTAACCTCCTAATTTGAACATGGACAGCTTTCAGATCTGAACTAGTAGACACATGCAGAGAAGAAAATATTCGAAGCAACTCAGTTCTGAAGAACAATAATGATTGACTCGACGGATTAATGTGTTTCTATCTTGACAAGTCGTGTCAGACTTGCTCAGAGGCTTCTGCATTCTCTGTGTTTATTTTAGCAAATGAAACTTTTTTTTTAACTCCCTTATTGATATGTGTTCTGTCTACTCGGTCTCACTTCCATATATTAATTCCAGAACTGCACCCCTTCCCCATTACTTTGGGCTTAGAATATACGATCTACTAAAGTTTTACTTGTTGCAATTAAATACTTCTTCCTTTTCTACTTTGCAGATTAAAAACTGTCAAAGGTCATAATTCAGAATTTAAAGTCACCTCATGTTAAGTGTGTGTTGTTGTTCGAAGGTTTTGTCTGATAGTTGAGTTCTTCCTTTGGCTTCTGCCGCTAACTGAAATTCCTACTCTGCACATTTAGAATTTTGCTGTAAAACAGCGTAGTTCGTTCATGGAGGAAAGTCATTGTTCGTCTATGTAAAACATTCCAAATTCAGAATTTACATTTCTGGTTGACCAATTGGGTGAGTCAGTAATGCTCACAACTCTGAATAATACAGCTTGAAGGCATTTGTCTAAATTGAATTTCCACTTTCCTAATGAGCAGTGAAAACTGCTGCTTGGCTGCTGTCCTGTATAGATGTTTGATATCAGCAAGCTCTTTGAGAAGGCATCTCAAAGAGATTGGCTCAGCCTATTCCATGCTGACGGGGCCCAAGAGAAGTTTAAATTTGGATACAATGTTAAATCACAGGCAGGGAACAAATTCCAATGGTTGTCTTATACCTCCAACCAAGACGTTCTGTCATTAATGTTATGGACCAGACCAGACCCCTTAAAATATATGAAGTTCATAGCATAGACTCAAACATTTTCTTATTTTATAGTTTAGTGTAAGGCGTTGCGTTCCAGATGCAATTCAGTTGGTGAAAGTACTCGAATTTAAGCAAAACACACTTATTTTTTACACGACAGTTCAAATACAGACAAAAGAGAAATGCGTTTTAAAAAGGCTTATCTGTAACTCTGTAGAAGTGCTTGAAAAATAATGAATATATTAACTACTACTACTCAACTTTTCCAAGATAGTAACATCTCATAAACATACCCTTGACAAAGCCAAATTCAGTAAAAATAGATTGGTCACATGCAATGCATGCACATCTTGAACCCAAGATTATAGATGTAGCAGAGAGAGGAATAAAAGCTTTCACATCCAGCTTCAAGACCCCATTAACTTCAAAAAGCCAAAACTAAAAAATCCTGGTCCTTTGGGGACGACCCCATCCATTCAGGGTGCTTCTAATGTTCGTACTTAAAAAAAAGAACAGCCACACATAATGTTTACTTCCTGAGCTTTGAGAAGATCGCTTGACAGCCCTGATTCAACCTTCTTCATTAATACAAGGAGAAAATACACCTCTTAAAGTCACAGTATGGTCACAACTCCCTGTTAAAAATATGAACCATTAATCCACAAAGATTGTTTCATTTTTAAAGAAGTTTCGCATTATGCAACTAATACACCAAAATACATATACATCACATTACCTGTAAGCATGCAAGCATTCACTACCACAATCCGTTTAAGTCAACCTTTACCTCCAACTAACACGTTCATCTTTCTTCAACAAAGTTGCCAAAACTCATTGGCAATTATGTTCTCTTGTTCTGGCAAGTGTATAATTCCCAAATTGAATGGCTGAAAAAAAATAAGCAACTTCTGAACAGTCTGGCATTTTTATCTTTTTTTAATGAAAACTTTAAGGGATTACAAATCAGCGTATATAACTAACTCAGACGCATTACCCGTCCATACCAGTGATGAAATGTTGCTATGCGAACATTAAATTCTAGGTGTACTTTCCAATTGAGGAATATTTCTGTTAATAATCATTCAGTTTTCTGGAAAGAAAAATCCTAACTCATAGATGTTTACAACTTCTCGTCGTTTTCTTGCGATCATACACCGGTAACAAGCACATAATGTCCATTGAGAGCTGCGTTGGATGGCTTTGCGAAATTACTGTGGCTGAGGCTGGTGCAGTGAATAACACAGTGCTCAAACTGTCATTGGGTACCATTTGGTTTTGGTACCATTGCTATGGGTGAGATCTATTCACTGCAATTCACTTCAATGATATTGTCTTGGAGAACGTGTTCAATCTCTTTTTGAACCTGTGCCAACTTTAACTTTTTAGGTCTGTAACAATGTTGCTTAAATAGAACAACATTTCATGTATCTTTACCAGGCATAATCAAATGGTATTTGCCAGTTTATTCCCACAAAAGTTCCCATGAGGTTGCATTAACTCTTTCAGATTGTTTCGATTTTTCCTCTGTAAAACCACTCAATAATGTATGCAGAATTTTGAGACCTTCCCGGTTGACCAATTTGATTTGAGGCATGTCCAATTCAGAATAATCTGAACTTGGAAAGAACAAGAACTGCAGATGATGGACTCAGAGTCAACACAGCGTGAGGCTGGAGGAAAACAACAGGTCAGGCAGCGTCAAAGGAGCAGGAAAGTCGACATTTCGGGTTCTAAACATGATTCTTCACTTTGTATTTTAATGACGAATACACTCCCCTTTTGATTTCCTCCCGCATCAAAATACATTTTGAGTATGTTCACATGACACAGTCTATGAGATTTAGTTCTATCTGGCATTCTTTTCAAATTCACCTCACTCAATTTCCTTTCGATATGCTCAGGCCCATGAAGCTTGCCTTTAAAGGTTCACCTCGAACAGGGACCAACACGAACACTTTATCTCCGTTGGCAAAATTATGAATTTTGATTACTTGCCTGCTTCCTGTTTCATCATATGTTGTGCTACTTTGAAATGCTGTCTCACCAACTCATGCGCTAAAATTGATCTTGGCTTAAAACTTGACAGATGATCCAAATATGTCGTTTGTAAACTGTAATTAACTAATTTCCCCTTAATTAATTTCAGTCGTCCTCTCACCTCGTGCTCAAAAACGTATTCAAATGGACTGAATTTAGTTGATTAATTAGGTGCTTTCCTCAGCTACAAATGAAATTCATTTATCCCAGTACTCTGCATGGTCTTTACTATCAAAACCAAACGTGTCTTTAAATTCAAAGATTCCTTGCAATTATGGATGAGATGCAGTGAATATGAATTATTTTATTACTAAATTATCCATAACCTCCTTGAATAATTTTGACCTGAAATTTGACTCTTGTTTTGGACCAGAACATAGCCACTTAAAATATTTTAAGAATATAGCCTAGGCCCCAAAGATTTCTTATTTTAAATCCAGGTATAATGGGCTGTGTTCCATATGTAGCTCGGTTGGTGAAACTACTCGACATTAAACATAACACAGTCTCAGAAAGAAAGAAAAATGTAGAATAACTTAACTCTATTAGAAAACTTAAGAGAACAAGAGATACAGCAACTATTGCTAAATAAAATATTCCAATATATTAACATCCCATAACACACCTTTTGATCAAAAGGCAGTTATCCACTCCAGGCAGAAATAAATCTTCAAGAGAAAATTCTGAGCGAGTAATTCAGTGGCGGGAGCCCAGAAGGAGGCGCAAGGGCAGCCTGGGAAGGTAAGCTTCTACTTTAAAAACTTACCTCGTGAATAGGCGGAGTGCGCGTCGAGCAGGAGCAGATATGGGACGGTTGAATACGTAGGTAATATATTTGGGCGGTTGCTTTACCCGAAACTCTACTAAGGTAGTGTCTCCCACCCATCCTCCTTCTCAAACCAAAAAGGTTCTGAGCACCGATTTGGTAAGTTACTAGTTTTCTTTTCCAATAGTCTGTTTTTTTAGAATTCAGAACAATGGGAATGGATGTTAAGGCAGTTGCGTACTCCTCCTGTAGGATTTGGGAGGTAAGAGTCACGACTAGTGTCCCTGCTGACTTCATCTGCCGGAAGTGCACCCAACTCCAGCTCCTTGGAAACCGAGTTAGGGAACTGGAGCTGGAGCTGAATGAAATTCGCATCATTCGGGAGGCTGAGGGGGTGATTGAGAGGAATTACAGGGAGGTAGTCACACCTCAGGTACAGGAAAATGGTAGATGGGTTACAGCCAGGGGACGGAAAGGGAACAGGCAGATAGTGCAGAGATCCACTGTGGCCGTTCCCCTCAATAACAAGTATACCATTTTGGATACTGTTGAGGGAGGCGACTTACCAGGGATAAGCCATTGGGTACAGGTCTCTGGCGCAGAGTCTGTTGCTCAGAAGGGAATCTGGGAGAGGAGGAGAGCATTAGTCATTGGGGACTCCATAGTTAGGGGGACAAATAGGAGATTCTGTTTGAACGAGAGACACTCGCAGTTGGTGTGTTGCCTGCCAGGTGCCAGGATCCGTGATGTCTCGGATCGTGTTTTCGGGATCCTTAAGGGGGAGGGGGAGAAGCACCAATTCGTGGTCCACATAGGCACCAACGTCAGAGGTAGGAAAAGGGACGGGGATGTAAGGCAGAGTGGAAGCTGAGAGGTAGAACAAACAGAGTTGTTATCTTTGTTTTTTTACCCGTGCCACGTGCTAGCGAGGCGAGAAATAGGGAGAGAGAGCAGTTGAACAAGTGGCTACAGGGATGGTGCAGGAGGGAGGGATTCAGATACCTGGATAATTGGAGATCATTCTGGGGTGGGTGGGACCTCAACAAACAGGATGGTCTGCACCTGAACCAAAGGGGTACAAATATCCTGGGGGGTGGGGGAATTTGCTAATGCTCTTCGGGAGGGTTTAAACTAATTCAGCAGGGGGATGGGAACCTGACTGGTAGCTCCAGTGTACAGGAAGTTGAGAGTAGTGAGGTCATGAATAAGGTTTCAATGTCGCAGGAGTGTACTGGCAGGCAGGAAGGTGGTTTGAAGTATGTCTACTTCAACGCCAGGAGCATCCTGAATAAGGTGGGTGAACTTGCAGCATGGGTTGGTACCTTGGACTTTGATGTTGTTGCTATTTCGGAGACATGCGTAGAGCAGGGACAGGAATTGTTGTTGCAGGTTCTGGGGTTTATATGTTTCAGTGAGATCAGGGAAGGTCGTAAAAGAGGGGGAGGTGTGGCATTGTCAGTCAAGGACAGTATTACGGTGGGAGAAAGGACGTTTGATGAGGCCTCGTCGACTGAGGTAGTATGGGCTGAGGTTAGAAACAGGAAAGGAGAGGTCACCCTGTTGAGAGTTTTCTACAGGCCTCCGAATAGTCCCAGAGATGTGGAGGAAAGGATAGCAAAGATGATTCTGGATGGAGCGAAAGGAAAAGGGTAGTTGTTATGGGGGACTTTAATTTTCCAGATATTGATTGGAAACGCTGTAGGACGAGTACTTTAGCTGGGTCAGTTTTTGTCCAATGTGTGCAGGAGGGTTTCCTGACACAGTATATAGATAGGCCAACAAGAGGTGAGGCAACATTGGATTTGGTGCTGGGTAATGAACCAGGCCAGGTGTTAGATTTGGAGGTCGGTGAGCACTTTGGTGATAGTGACCACAATTCGGTTACGTTTACTTTCGCGATGGAAAGGGATAGGTGTATACCGCAGGGCAAGAGTTATAGCTGGGGGAAAGGCAATTATGAGGCGATTAGGCAAGGCTTAGGATGCATAGGATGGGGAAGGAAACTGCAGGGGCTGGGCACAATTGGAAAGTGGAGATTATTCAAGGAACAGCAACTGCGGGTCCTTAATAAGTATATATCTGTCAGGCAGGGAGGAAGTTGTCGAGTGAGGGGAACCATGGTTTACTAAAGAAGTTGAATCTCTTGTCAAGAGGAAGAAGGAGGCTTCTGTAAAGATGAGGCGTGAAGGCTCAGTTAGGGTGCATGAGAGTTAGAAGTTAGCCAAGAAGGACCGAAACAGAGACCTAAGAAGAGCCGGGGCAGGGTGGACAAGAAAAGTCTTTGACAGGTAAGATCAAGGAAAACCTTAAAGCTTTCTATAGGTATGTCAGGAATAAACGAATGACGACAGTAAGATCAGGACCAGTCAAGAACAGTAGTGGGAAGTTGCGTGTGGAGTCTGAATAGATCGGAGAAGCGCTAAATGAATATTTTTCGTTAGTATTCACACAGGAAAAAGACAATGCTGTCGAGGAGAATACTGAGGCACAGGCTATTAGACTAGACGGGATGGAGGTTCTTAAGGAGGATGTGTTAACAATTCTGGAAAGTGTGAAAATAGATAAGTCCCCTGGGCTGAATGGGATTTATCCTAGGATTCTCTAGGAAGCAAGGGAGGAGATTGCAGAGCCTTTGGCTTTGATCTTTATGTCGTCATTGTCTACAGCATTAGTGCCAGAAGACTGGAGGGTAGCAAATGTTGTCCCCTTGTTCAAGAAGGGGAGTAGAGGCAACCCTGGTAATTATAGACTAGTGAGCCTTATTTCGGTTGTGGGTAAAGTGTTGGAAAGGATTATTAAAGATAGGATTTATAATAATCAAGAAAGGAATAATTTGATCAGGGATAGTCAACACGTTTTTGTGAAGGGTAGGTCGTGCCTCACAAATCTTATTGAGTTCTTTAAGAAGGTGACCAAACTGGTGTATGAGTGTAAAGCAGTTGATGTGGTGTAAATGGATTTCAGTAACGCGTTTGATAAGGTTCCCCATGGTAGGCTATTGCAGAAAGTACGGAGGCATGGGATTGAGGGTGATTTAGTGGTTTGGATCAGAAATTGGCTAGCTGTCAGAAGACAGAGGGTGGTGGTTGGTGGGAAATGTTCATCCTGGAGTTCAGTTACTTGTGGTGTACCGCAAGGATCTGTTTTAGGGCCACTGCTGTTTGTCATTTTTATAAATGACCTGGATGAGGGCGTAGAAGGATGGGTTAGTAAATTTGTGGATGACACTAAGTCGGTGGAGTTGTGGATAGTGCAGAAGGATGTTGTAGGTTACAGAGGGACATAGATAAGCTGCAAATCTGGGCTGAGAGGTGGCAAATAGAGTTTAATGTCGAAAAGTGTGAGGTGATTTACTTTTGAAGGAGTAACAGGAATACAGAGTACTGGGCTAATGGTAAGATTTTTGGTAGCTTGTATGCGCAGAGAGATCTCTGCGTCCATTGCATAGATCCCTAAAAGTTGCCACCCAGCTTGATAGGGTTGTTAAGAAAGTGTACGGCATGTTAGGTTTTATTGGTAGAGGGATGAGTTTTGCAGCCATGAGGTCATGTTGCAGCTCTACAAAACTCTGGTTTGGCCGGACTGGGTATATTGATTACAGTTCTGGTTGCCGCATTATAGGAAGGATGTGGAAGCATTGGAAAGGGTGCAGAGGAGATTTACCAGGATGTTGCCTACTATGGAGGGAAGGTCTTATGAGGACAGGCTGAGGGACTTGAGGCTGTTTTCGTTAGAGAGATGAAGGTTAAGAGGTGACTTAATAGAGACATACAAGATGATCAGAGGATTAGATAGGGTGGACAGTGAGAGCCTTTTTCCTCGGATGGTGATGGCTAGCACGAGGGGACAGCTTTAAATTGAGGGGTGATAGATATAGGACAGATGTCAGAGGTAGATTCTTTACTCAGAGAGTAGTCAGGGCTTGGAATGCCTTGCCTGCAGCGGTTGTAGACTCGCCAACTTTAAGGGCAATTAAATGATTGTTGGATAAACATATGGATGATAATGGAATAGTGTATATTTGATGGGCTTCAGAATGGTTTAACAGGTCGGCGCAAAATCAAGGGCTGATGGGCCTGTGCTGCGCTGTAATGTGCTATGATCTATACTCTATGTTCACCACAGAAGTAAGACTGATTGGTCCGTAATTCCTGGGATTATCCCTATTCCCTTTCTTAAGAAGGCAATATCACTTGATACCCTCCAATTACCTCTTACTTCTCCAGTGGACAGCAAAGACGGAAAGATCATCGCCAAAGGCGCAACAACCTCTTCCGTCTCCTTTTTTCTCAGTAAGACGTCATTTTTAAAATGGCAACATCCTGGAATGCATTCAGATTTTATTTTTGTTTACACTTTTTGAAGCTATTGCTTTAGTTTTTCATAATTCTGTTGTAATTCAGCTAATTCCTTTGAATTCAAAATAACCAATTTGTTTTTCACCTGCTCTTGTTTTTGTTCAACTATTTGATCAAGCATTTTGACTGATAATTGTTCTCAAAATTCCTTATTTTTATTCTATGATTTCTCCACCGAATTCAACCTGCCACTCTTTTATCACACAGTCAGAAAAATTCCTGGGATACACTTCCTGTACTACCTTGGTTACCAGATGTTTTGCTGACTTTTCACCCACAACAGATGTCACTCCCAACTGCAGTTCGGAGGGGATAGAATTAATCTGCATCTGGAGAGGCAGGAACGGTCATCATCATTTTATTAAGGCACGTCATGTCTAACAAACTTGATTGAAATTTTTGAAGAGGTCACCAGCTGCATAGACAAGGCCAATATTTTTGACCTGGTCTACTTGAACTTCACAAAAACATTCAATAATTTCCCTGCTGGGAGCAAACGTAAGAGTCCATGGGACCCGAGGAAATTTGCTGAATTGAATCCATAATTTGCTGTTTCGTAGGAAGCAGATGATCATGGTTGAATTGTACTTTTTCGATTGGTAAGCTATGGCCAGTGACCTGCCACATTGGCCAGTGTTGGGTCCCTTTCTCTTTTGTTGTTCATGTAAATAATTTAGAACTGAAAGTGGGAGGATTGTTCATTAAGTTCGTAGATGATGCATACTTTGTGAGGTGGTAATTAGTGAGGAGGATAACAAGGGAGATCTATGAAAGAGTGTAGATATGCTAGTCAGGTGGACTGATCAGTAGCAATTTGACTTCAATATGGATAAATGTGATCTGATTAATTTGGGCAGGACAATCAAGACAATGATGAAAAGTAGGGCTCTGGGTGGTACCGAAAATCAAATAGACTGTCTTTGTGTACATTCACCATTCCTTTGGTATCCCACTGGTGGATAAATTGGTACATAGGGCATACAGTATACTTCTTCTTTTCACTGGAGACAGGGAGGAGCAGGGAGGTTAAGTTGTAACTGGATTAATCATTGGTTAGGTCACATCTAGAATATTGTGTCCACATCTGGAATCCACGTTAGCCTGGTTAGTGGTGGGAAATGATAACACCGGAGAGGATGCAGAGCATATGTACCAGTATGATGCCTTGACTGGAGGTTTTCAGTTATAGAATCATAGATATCATGTGCATGTTTGAGGTCAGGTTGAAATCCATATATTGTGGATAATATTTTAAAATAGTACTTATAAAATGATAGTGCACAATATGGTAGTGTTTGTGAATTATATAATTTGTGCCCTTTTTGAAAAGAATTGTGTCTCCTTTGTTATCAGCAGGCCCAAAATGATAATCAATTAAAATCTAATCTCAGTGCATTAGTTATCAGGTCAATTGATTGCCTAAATATAAATGTATGATTGTGTATATGTTTCATAACATAGTTTAAAAGATAACTGCAATTGTACTATTCGTGTGTTGGCATTAAACCTGTAGCGAGCAATAGCGTCAAATTTCATATTCGGTTGATTGATTAGCAAGTCCAATGTAACAGCTTTGCACCAATGTATACAAATTGCTACAATCAAAAGAAAAACGAATATATTTTCTTATGCAATGCTTGCACACTTATCTAATTATTCTGTCATTTTACTCCTATATGGGAGTTATCAAAACCCAAGTGTAACAATAACAATATTCTAAATCAAGACTGTATTTTACTAATTTCCATTTTTTAATGCCAAATATAAGACAAAACTAATGATATTACCTGTGCTGTCGGAATCAAACCCATAAAAAAACTACTTTCTCCTCTTTTGTATCACTTGCATGATCAATTTAAAGATATTAACATCTTTTCCCCAACCTGTATTTTCTGTCATAACAAATGTAGCAATTAAGTCGTTTCTAAAAACAGTGTATAGATTGTTGATCATTTAAATGCATTTTTTCCCACTTATTGTCATCCAAATCACTCCTGACTGTAAATTTACACACCAATTTAAATGCCTGTTGTATTTTCTCATTCTATTTTAGTTATAACCTGATTCTGTGATTAATCTGATTGTTGTGCATTTTCGTGTTAACATGTCAATATAAGAAAATAAGTGTGGATATGTACCATGCAGGATAATTAGCTAGAATTGATTCCTTCTATTGATATCATATCCATTTAAAAGCTTACGAAGTATGTTCGCTAAACTCGGACATAAGGATGAGAAGGGTCCCACATTTCTGTTCTTCCATTCAGGCATGCAAGAAGTGGAGTATATCATTGTTCCATTCGGTCGGTTTGCAATCTAAACAAAATGTTATCTGTTTTAAGTGCACATTGTGGAGATCTATTCCACCATGAAGAGAACGTTGTCAATAACGTTAACCAAACTATGAGGTTTCATTTACGTTAAGACTCAACCAACTGTAAACATTTTGAATGAGAATAGGAAGCAAAATATTTGTTAAAAATCATATTCAATATTCGCTTGTGAAATTAAAATAGAAGAAAACATCATATACCTCTAATAATATGGAACATAGGTGGTGAAAACCTTATTTCTTCTGAAAACAAAGGGAAATATATTAATTTGTTTATACTGCTCTGCATTCAAATGGATGTAATGTTTCCACGTTCTTCATAGTTAAAGATGAAGTATGATCTCTCACTGTAGTTTTAGAAAGAACATTCTAACGTAAAATTAAAATAGAGAACTGAGGATTCTGGAAATCTGAAACAAAACAGAAATAGCTGGAGAAACTCAGCAGGTCTGCCAGAATCTGTGAGAGAAAGAAGTGTTAATGTTTTGAGTCCAGTGACTCGTCATTACAACTACGAGAGGCTAGTAATAGGTAATATTTACGCTGAAGCCATAGAAGGGGTTTGAAAAGATCAGAGGGTGAAGGTTGTGCTGAGAGTAGAGGTGTGTGGATAGGTACAGCCAAAGCCCAGAGATGGAGGAAAATATGCAAGGGGTAAGGAAACAAGATTAGGGATAGCAGTCCAAGGCAACATAAAAGCTTATATATGATAATAAGAGCTAAGAGTGAAACAACGGATTAGCAATGCTGAGTACAACCTATGTTATGTGACAATGGGGGTAGGAGTACATGAGAGTGGGTGATAATGCTTAAAACAATCCATATCGAGACGAGACCGGGTTTGGAGTAGGTACAAAATATGGAAGTATGGAAACGGTCTCTAATGAACTCGCTGTTGAGTTCTGGAGGCTGCGGGACCCCAAATAGAAAATTACATATTTTTCGAGCTTGTGCTGAGGCGCACTGTAACAGTGCAGCAGGCCTGCATCAGAAATCTTGATGCGGGAACATGACAACGTGATGGAGTCATGGGCGACCGACAATTTGGGATAATTCTTGAGACCAGAGCGTAGGTGTCCTGCAAATCGATCACCCAGTCTTTGTTTCGTCTTCCCAATGCAGAGGAGGACACGTTGTGAACAACGCTAGATTAGATTGAATGAAGCGCAGGTAAATTTCTCCTTCATGATTGGGGTCTTGGATGTGAGGAGGGAGGAGGTACACAGGTATTACACTTTTTGTGACTGAATGAGAAGGTTCAGTGCAAGTGTGAGGAGATGTGGAAATAGAGGGTGAATGCAGCACCGAGTTTAAGAGACAATGGTCCTTGCAGAACCCTGACAGAAGAGGAAAGGGGAATCTATGTCTAGTAGTGGTAACCACGTGGAGGTGATGGAGATGGCAACTTGAGGACCAGAGGATTCTGTCATTTTGGTGGAAAGCAGGGAGGGGAACGTTTGAGGGCAGAAGTGTATGAAAAGGTAGTGGAGAATCCTCAGTTGAGGAAAAAAGAAGTTGGACTTCTCTAAAGCCCCTCTATAGAAGGTGGCATCTTCAGAACAAATGAGAAAGACAAACTTGGAGAATGGAATGGAGTACTTGTAGAAGGTCGGGTGTGAGGATCTATAGTTGAGTTAACTGTGGGAGTTGTTGGCTTCAGAGTATGTATTCGTGACAAGCTTATCCTTATAAATGGAAACAGAAATGTGAAGGAAGGTATAGGAAGATTCGAAGGGGAACAGGCGAAGGCAAGAAGGGGTTAGAAATTGGAAGCAAAGTTGATCATATTTTTCCAATTCCGCACGAGAGGAGCAACCAGCAATGATGATGTCATCACTGCACCTGAGAAAGTGTTGTGGGGAGAAACTGCGTAACATTGGAACAACTAATATTCAACTGACTGTACAAAAAGACAGGAATAACTGCTGCCCATGCAGGTTCCCATAGCCACAACTTTGACATGAAAAAAGTGAGAGAAGTGAACAGGGAACATTTTATCATAACGGACTGAATTTCATTGTTGTACTATATACCATACAGGAATCAAAACATTTGTTCAATCGTTATCAAAATGTAACTGGGTCTACATTATAACTGCAATTTCATGTTCGCATCAACAATTCTTAGTGGACTACTGGTAAAAAGACAAACAATGTTATGCGGAATATAAAATGCAACAAAATGTGAAATTACTCTAAAGAGCTGCAAACAGAGGAGACCAAAATCCATGAACCCAGGAGTATAATTAAAAGGATTTGTGCCAAAAACCTTGACCAAACGTAAACGACAAACATTTTGAGAATTTTTGTAATAAATGGTCAGCATCAGCTCATTCAAAAAATGCAAAGAAATATAAATGAAAATTTGTATTTTTTTTGGCAAGGATGTGCAAAACCGTCTTCTAGAAAGTTATGTAAGATTGAAATGCCATCACTCCCCTAATGCAATGAACGTGGCAACTAATATTTGCAAAGTATTCTCTTGCCATTATGTATGAGCTAGAACTTGCGTCCAGAAGAATCTGGAGAAGTCATCTTAAATCCTTTTTTTTAGAATCCCTACAGTGTGGAAACAGGCCATTTGGCCCAACAAGTTTACACCGCCCCTCTGAAGATCATCCCACCCAGACCCCTTCCCCCATTTTCCCATGTCTAACCCACCTAATCTAAACATCCCTGAGCTCTATGGACTATTTAGCATGGCCAATCCACCTACCTTGCACATCTTTGGACTGTAGGAGGAAACCAACGCAGACACAGGAAGAATATGCAACATCCACACAGACAGTCACAGACAGAGGGTGGAACTGAACCCGGGTCCCCGGCGCTGTCCCACATTTTTTGCCAGGTTAGGTTTACTTATGTCAAACCTGTGGTGTACATCGAGGGAAAGGCCACTGAGAAAATCGATGAATTGGTGGATCAAGCGGCTGTATTCAATAAGTTGAGTAATGTGAGTGAGGCATAAATTTTATGCCTCTTTCAAAAGAGACTAAATTTGCACATCACCTGGTCATGATTGGAAATTGAGTTGAGGCATAATTTCGTCATTCCAGAGACAAAGACAATGATTCCCTGGAAGAAATTAGGCTGTCTCAGACTGTAGCAGTCATCTGGTTCACCTATTTACTAAATTGGTAAACTAATTATACTTGGAAGATTATTCCTTTGTCTCTAATGTTTCTTCAGTCCTTCCTTCCTTCCTTTCTTTGTTTCTTTCCATCTTTCTTTCTTTTTTTCTTTCATCCTCTTCTTCCTTCCTTTCCTCTGCTCTTTCTTTCTTTTTTTCCATTCTTTCCTTCTTTCTTCCTCCTTTCTTTCTTTCCTTATTTTTCCTTCACTTCTTTCTTTCTTCATTTCTTTCCTTCCTTCTTTCTTTCTTAATTTTTAAAATTTCTTTCTTCCTTCCTTCTTTCCTTCCTTTCCTTCTTTCTTTCTTCCTTTCTTTCTTTCTTTTCTAAATTTCTTTCTTCCTTTTTTTGCTTTATCCCTTTCTTCATTCCTTCCTTCCTTTCTTTCTTTCTCACTTTCTTTCTCTCTTTCACTCGTTATTGAGACTTTTGCTTGTTTTGATTTTGTTTGCTGTAACCGTGTTTATTGTGCTCTTTCCTGCTTAACTCGACCATTGTGTTCTGTTTCTGTAAAATCTTCCTTACTGTCTTGTTTTTATACCATCACGTTGATTACTTGTTACGATCTCTCTACCTTAATAATTTTATCCAGTTTTGGATGACCTATTGCTTTGTTTAGACAGTAGGCATTCGACTCTTATACTTATCATGTTATTCCAGCCATTAGATATGCATCCAGTATCACCTCATATTTTATTTTTTTTTATAATTATCTCTCCGCATTAATATATCAGACTGTATGGCATCCTTTTGCTTGCTATTCAGCTGTTGACAGTTTACTCACATAGTCTGACACTTTTGATCACCTGCAAAGACTTATTACTCAGCCTGTCGACACTTCACCTAAACCATTTTTACATTCTTTTCATCTCTCTGCCAATCAATTATAAGTCTGTACGCTTCAGTCAGATTTAAGATGCCGTCAACATCGCCAGAGGGGTTCTTACACAGAATCCTGTTCCGCTAAACAATGGGATGTCCAGGATTGTTGGCTTTGTGCAACTTCGAAAGGCAGGGGAAGTCTCCTGTGTGAGAAGTATGCGGGGTGAGAAAGTATTTGATGCTGTGAAGTTCTGTATCATTTGTCTTGATCAGTCTGTTGAGTTGACGAGTGTGCTTTTTGGTCTGATCTTCAGGTCTGTAGTGTGCCTCGTTGTTCAGTTATCAGTATGCTTCTTTGCAGTAATTTGTTCTATTGTTCATGATGATGGCTCTTCCTTTGTCTGCTGGTTTGATGGCCATGTTGAGATTGGTCTTGTAATCCTGGATGGCATTGCTTTGTGCTCAGATGACGCTATGCGTTATCTTGTGAGCACAGTTGATTGATGTGGCTTTAATGCATATCCTGACAGCTTGAGTGTACACGTCGAGCCTTGGGCAGTCGTCTTCCAGAGGGATCCACGTCAGCTCTTTCTTCTTTGGTTGCTGCACTGCAGATCTCTCTATCAACTGTTTCAGTTTGTTGTTTAATCGGCTCGCTGTTGACATCTTGGGGTTTGATATCAAGAGACCCCCAGCTTCTGCTGTGACATAACAGACCTTTTACAGAAATTCAGTGGCCACAGACAGTCGAACCAGGAATATTCCTCGTCACAATGGACATTTCAGCACTCTAAACTGGCATCACTTATGACAGTGACATCGCTGCAACAGCCTCATTACTCAAATCCAAAACCTGTTAATTTCGAGACACCATCCTACAACCCCTTCCACTTCACCCTCGACGACGTCTTCACCTTCGGCAACTAGCCCTTCATCCAGACACATGACCAGCCATGTGGACTAAATTTGTACCCCAAAACGCCAACGTTTTCACACACACGTTCAAACAAGACTTCTTTCCTGCTCAGGACATCCAATCAACGCTACCCACCAAAGACATGAATGATGTTTTGTATCTTTGCACTCATGGTGATGAACAACTGAAAGGACGACACGATGATATCAACAAATTTCATTCCACCATCAGACTTACAACAGACTGCTCTTCAGAGTCAGTCTCATTCTTGGGCACACACATCTCAATCAAGGACGGTCAGCTCAGGACCACACTCTGCTGCAAGCCCATGGATAACATCATGATGCTGCACTTCTCTACCTTCCACGCTAGACATGTGAAAGAAGCCATTCTCTACGGACAAGCCCTCTATTTATCCAGAATCTGCTCAGACAAAGAGGAACGCAACTGTAAAACGTCCACATAAGAACGAGATTCAAAGCTCAACTCACCAATTGTGAATTCCAATGTGTCACAGCAAAACACTATAGTGATCTCCTCAGAAGACAGACACAGTACACGACTGATAGACCAACCTGAATGGTCCAGTGCTTCCACGGAGCATAGAAATTATGCCATGTTTTTTGCAACCTTCAACATATCCTTGATGACAACGAACATCTATCCAAGATATCTCTTTGCCTCCACTTCACGCCTTCAAACAACAATAAAGCTTTAATGAGATCATTTTTGGCAACGAAGTACCCAGCTTTTAGGGTAACATCAACCACAAAATCACATAACCCTGACTCAGCAACCTCTGCAAGACAAGCCAGATCATCAACATGGATACTACTATCACAAGTGTGAACATCACCTTCTACGTACTTGGCAGATACTCATGCAACTCATTACCCGTAGTGTTCAGGGATACGGTGCAAACAAGGATTCCCTGAGGCATGATATATTGACAAGAACATGCAGACGCTACAAAAACAGATGAATGGACAAAGTACAGTAATCACCAGACAGGCATGTTCCTTCCCAAATATGGAACACTTCAGCAGTCAAGGATATACAGCCTCTGACGTTCGGGTAAGCATCCTGCAAGGCAGCCTTCGAGATACACAACAATTCAGAATGGCCGAGCAGAAACTGACAACCCACTTCTGTACTCATGAAGGCCGTCTCAACCGTGATCTTGGGTTCATGTCACATGACATGTAATTCCACTGTATTGTTCTGTACCTGTAAAATGTTCTTTCCTGTCCTGTTTTGACACCATCACATTGACAACCTGTTATGATCTCTCTACCTTAATTAGTTTGTGCAGTTTTGGAGTACTTGCTACATTTGTTAGCCCCTTGGAATAAAAATCTTATAGTTATTACATTATTCCAGCCATTTGGATTGTATCCAGTACCACCTCATTTTATTAATTTGTAATCCCTCTGCCTCAATTAGTCAGAATATAGGTCATCCTTTCTCTTGCTTTTCAGCTGTTGACATTTAACTCACAAGGTCTGACACTTTTGATCCCCTGAAAAGACTTATTATTCAGCCTTTCAGCTCTTTGGTCATACCATTTGATCTCTCTGCCTATCAATTGTGTGCACATGTACATCTCTTCACTACACCTGACCAAGGTGCAGCGCTAAGAAAGCTTGTGATTTCAAATCAACCTGTTGGAAAAGAACTAGTGCTGTGTGACTTCTGACCGTGTCCACCCCAGGCTACCTGTAGCACGTCCACGTCATGGTAATTTCAATCTTGCCTGGACTCAGAGAGATGCTAGAATCCAGGAAAATTGTAGATATTTTGGTTCCTGTTCAAGGAAGTCTTTCAAACCAATGCCAGTCATCAAAGAACGATTAGTATAACTTCGCTGGTGGAGATATTGCCAGAAAAAAATTACTTGACTTTTGAATTAACAGCGACATGGAAAATGAGGGCTAGTTTATGCAAGTCATTATGTATTTCTGAATTTGAAATCTCGATCAAATAACTGTCTGAGGAGATAGCATGAAGACTCAATGAGGGCATTGGTGTTGATGTGATGTACATGACTTACAGAAGGTATTTGATACAGTGTAAAGTAATAATCTTGTGAAAAAAATTACAGATCATTTTTAAAAAGGGTAATTAGTAAAAACACTCAAAAGTGGGTGAGTGAAAGGAAATAGATTGTAATAGTCAGAGGCATTTTTGTCTTGCTGGAGGAATGTTTGGGGCGGCATGGTAGCACAATGGTCAGTACTACTGCCTCACAGCACCCGTAACCTGGTTTTGATGCCACCCTCTGGTGACTTTCTGTGTAAAGTTTGCACTTCCTCCCCGTGTCTGCGTGGGTTTCCTCCCACAGTCCAAAGATGTGCGGGGTAGGTGGATTGGCTATGCTATAGTGCCCAGGGATGTTTGGGTTAGGCAAGGGAAATGTAAGACGTGAATTCCTTGTTTTTTTTTTAGTCTGTCAGGATGTCACGAGTGATGTGTCACAAGGATCATTGCTTCAGTGTCAACTCTACAGATTGTGTAGAGAATTTCAATGAAGGTATGGCAACCAAACTGATGATGAGAGGGAAAAAGATGGGTAGGAAAGTGAACTCTGAAGATGAAATAAGAAGCACATGAGAGAAAGTATGAAATTGTCTACTATGGAAAAAGAAGCATATAATTAAAGTTATTATCAGAATGTTGAAAAGCTGCTGATCTCTGAGATGGAACAAGGCCTGGCGTAGTCATAGGAGACAGTGGGTAGCGGTGGAAGGATGTTTTTCGGAATAGTAAGTTGTGACTAGTGGTGTACAAAAGGGATCAGTGCTGGAAATCTGCTGTTTCTTGATCTACATAAATGATTTGGAAGAAAATGCAACTCGTTCAATTAGTAAGTTTTTGGACAATGCAAAGATTGTTGGAATAATGTGTAGTGATGAGGATCGTCAGAACACAACAAAATATATATCAGTTGGAGGCATGGGCAGAAAAATGGCTGATGGAGCTTTATCCGGACAAGCACAAGTGCATGCGAGAATTAAACAGTGAACGGCAGAACAGTTAGGAGTATGGATATGTAGAGGGATTGGAGTACAGTTCCACAGATCACTGAATGTTGTAGCACAGGTAGATAAATTCGTTTAAAAAAAAGCTAATGACATGCTTGCCTTCGTTGGGAGGGGCATTGAGTATAAGTATAGACAAGTTATGCTGCAGCTTTATAGAACTTTATTTTGGCCACACTTGGAATATTGCATACAGTTTTGATCACCGTACTACCAGAAAGATGTGGATGCTTTGAGATGGTACAGAATAGGCTTATCAAGCGCTTTTCTGGTATGGGAGAATTATTATGAAGAAATGTTGAATAAACGGTGTTTGTTTCAGTGGAAGACAAAAGGTTGATGGCGACATGAAAGACGTTTCTAAGATTGTGAATGGCATGGATAGAGTGGAAAGTATGAGGCATTTTAATATGGTGGGGATTTGAATTACTAGGGGATACGCATTTGAGGTGCGAGTGGGGAAGTTTTAAGGAGATGCTCGAGGCAGTTTTTATTCACACAAAGAATGGTGAGTACTTGGCACATGTTGCCAGAAGAAGTGGTGGAAGCAGACACAATAGCAGCATTCAAGAAGCACGTGGGCGAATATTTGAATGGGAAGGGAATTAGGGATTTTGATCCTGTAAATGTTAGTGTGGGAAAGAAAAACGCATTGGCGCAGTCTTGGAGGGCAGAAGGGCCTGTCCTTCTTCTCCGTTGATCTTTGTATTCAACGATATCTGGGCTCATTGATGCAAGAGTTTCAAATGGTGAGTAATCAGATAGGGGAAGGAATTTGAAATTCTGATAGAATGTAACCTTTTACTGTGACACGAACTGAATGCAACTTTAGTGAGGTTATGCTTCAGGTAAACATTGCATTTTATACCTACATCTGGAGTGCTGGTTGCCGAATTTATGTAAGGATTTTAATGTATTGTAAACAGGTCAGAGTGGTTAATGAACAAATATCTGGAATGAACAGATTGCCTTATGAGGAAAGACTAGACAAACTAAACCTGTATCCTCTGGAGTACAGAAGAGTTAAGTATGAGTTAACTGAAACATTAAACCATATCATCTTCTCGAGGTGGCATATCCGATTGGCTGTGGGCACTACACTTCCTTTCGTGGAACAAACTAGAACAGGGAGACACAGTATTGTGGTTGGTTGGCTCGCTGAGCTGGTTCATTGTTTTGCAGACGTTTCATTACCTTGCTGAGTAACATCATCAGTGCAGCCTCTGATGAAGTGCTGTTGTGTTTTTCCACAGATTATTTAAAATCTGGTGTCCGCTGAGCTGGATTACATCACTTCCGGTCTTCCTTCGCAGTGGTATGTATATGGGGGTCAAGCCCGATGTGTTTATTGACGGCCTTCTTTGTGGAGTACCAGGCTTCTAGGAATTTCCATGCTTGTCTCTGTTTTGCTTGTCCCACGATCCTGGTGTTGTCCCAAACGAATTGGTTGTTCTCCTTCTCCATGTGGATAGAGATGAGTGAGTATTGGTCATGTCTTTTTGTTGCCAAATGATGTTCCTGTACCCTTGTGGTTAATTTCCTTTCTGTTTGTCCAATGTAATGTATGTCACAGTCTCTGCACGGAATCTTGTATATGACATTGGTCCTGTCCGTAGTGGGGAGTGGGTCTTTGGTTCGGGTGAGCAGTTGGTGAAGGATTGATGTGGGTTTGCATGTTACTCTGATGTCCAGCGGTCGTAGGAGCCTTGTGGTCAGTTCAGATGTGTTCCTGATGCAAAGTAGCATGATGAGTGTGTTGGGGCGTGTAGTACCTTCCTGGTGTCGTTAGTGTCATAGGCATCTTCTGATCCAGTACTTCGGGTATCCATTGTCTTTGAATACCTGGAAGAGGTACTCTTCCTCTTAGCGTAGCTCTGTCCTGCTGTGGTGTTGTTGCCCTTTCAAAAAATGTTCTCAAGCAACTTCTTTTGTGTGTGTTAGGGAATTTGCTGTCGAAATTCAGTGCTTGTGTATGTGGCTTTCCTGTGTACTTTTGTTAGCATTTCCTAATGTGTCCTGTGTTCCACCATGACTTCCAGGAATGGGAGCTGTTTTTTCCTTCTCCTCTTCTCTGGCGAATCTGATTCCGGTGAGGGTGATTTTTATTAGTTCATGTGTCTCGTCTAGTTTGGCCCGTTTAATAATGATGAAGTTGTCGTCCATGTAGTACACCCATAGCTTTGGTTGGACTAGCGGAAGGGCCACACTTTCAAGTCTCTGCATTATCGCTTCAGCTATTAGTCGGGAGATAGGTGATCCCATAGATGTCCCATTGATCTGTTCATATATTTGGCCGTTAAAGGTGTAGTGGGTGGCAATGCATGGGTCCAGTGACTTCAGCACGTTGTCTGTGGAGATGTGGAGACAACATGCTGAAGCTACTGGACCTCGCCTCACCACTCACTTCACCTGTAACGGAAGTGAGGTAATCCAACTCAACGGACACCAGAGTTTAACTAACAGGTGCCAAAATGCAACAACAGTTCAACGGAGGCTGCAATTATGTTACCCAGCAGGGTAATGAAATGTCTGTGAAACAACGAAGCAGCTTGGTGAGCCAACCAACCACAACATTCGCAACCCGAGCTACAAATCTACTCTAAAACCTTAGGGAGGCATATTGTAAACATATGGGCCACCTATTTAAGGCAGAGATAAGGAAACAGACCTTTTCCTCTCAAAAAATTTTGATAGTTTGCAACTCACAGCGTCAAATGGCAATGGGCGCAGAACATTTCAATTTTTAATGTAGAGGTAGATAGATTTATGATTATCCAAAGATGATATGTTTTGAGGCCTAATGTTGACCTGAGTTTAAAATAATACCAGCCTTGACTTTTTGAATGATGGAAAGGCCCCAGGATTAAAATGGCCTATTTGTGTTCCTTGTTCATATTTTGTATAGTTCATACAATGAGTGTGCATCAGCTGGGAATCCCCAAATCTCATCGTGTGAAAAAAAGCCACAAGATCAGTAAACACCTTTTACAATCTACTGCTTCAATTTTAAGGCAATCTGCCAGTTCAAGTTAAATATTTGAAAAGCGATGGAAGAGAAGTAGTAAAACATGATTGGTTGTTCTTGCGGATGTGAGATTTGGGGACAGCAGAATTTGTGGAAGCAGTCATGTAGGGTGAAACTCCTTTTCCTGAACGGTCTTCATTAGAATAGGACATATCGAAAAGGAAGGATATTGAAAAAGTACAACAAGCAAAGGAAAAGTTATAAATGCTAATTAAGTACAGTAAACCTGTGGTCGTTCCCCTCAACAATAAGTATACTTTTTGATACTTTTGGTATGGATGACCTATCAGGGGTAAGCCACAGGGACCGGATCTCTGGTACAGGGTCTGGCTATGTGGCTCAGAAGGGAAGGAAAGAGAATAGGAGAGCAATTGTAGAGGGAGATTCAATAGTTAGAGGCACAGACAGGCAGTTCTGAGACCGTGAATGTGACAAATGGATGGCATATTGCAACCTATGTGCCCGGGACCATGACATCTCAGAAAGTGTCTTCAAGATCCTTAAGCAGGACGGTGAGCAACCAGCAGACATAGTACACATCTGTACCAACGACATCGGTAGAAAAAGGAATGAGAACATGAAAAACGAATAGAAGGAGTTAGGTTGCAAGCTGAAGTCCAGGTCAAAGAGGGTAGTGTTCTTTGGATGACTACCAGTTCCACCTGATAGCGCGGTAAGAAATAGAGGGGAAGTGCAGCTAAACACGTGGCTACAGGGCTGGTGTAGGAGGGAGGGCTTCCATTATGTGGATAATTGGAGCACATTCTGGGGAATGTGGGACCTGTACAGTAAGGATGGGTTGCAATTGAAACGGAAGGGCACAAATATCCTGGGAGGGAGGTTTTGCTCACGCTATACGGGATGGTTTAAACTAGATTGGCAGGGGGTGGGGAAACAGATTTGTAATTCAGAGGATGAGATATTCAGCCTTCAAACAGACACAACAGGGAGTGGGGTTGTTAATAAAGGAATGTGGTTGATAGAGCGAAATTGCTGACAAAGGCATCGTTTAAAGTATGTGTACTTCAATGCTAGAAGTATCAGAAATAAGGCGGATGAACTTAGAGCACGGGTCAGTACTTGGAACGGCGACGTTGTGGCCATTACAGAAACTTGGGTAAGTCAGGGACAGGAATGGTTGTTGGAAGTTTCGGGATTTAGATTCTTTAAAAGAAATGGGGCGGGGGGTGGTTAAAGAGGAGGGGGAGTGGCATTGTTAGTCAGGGCTAGTATAGCAGCCACTGGAAGGCAGTTCGAGGATAATATGTCTACACAGTCAATTTGGCTTGAGGTCAGGAACACGAAAGGAGCATTCACATCGTTTTTTTTTTTACAGACCCCCTAATAGTTGCAGAGAAGTGGAGGACCGGATTGGCAGGCAGATACAGGAAGGGTGCACAAGTCACAGAGTTGTACTCATGGGTGACTTCAACTTTCCAAATATTGATTGGAAACGTTTTAGTTGTAATAGTTTAGATGAAGCGAATTTTGTCCAGTGCATTCAGGAAGGATTCCTGACACAGTATGTTGATAGACCAACACGAGGAGAGGCCACTTTGGATTTGGTGCTCGGCAATGAACTGGGCCAAGTGTGAGAACTTTTTGTAGGAGAGAATTTTGGTGATACCAATCATAACTCTGTTACTTTTACAATAGTCATGGGAAAGGATAGGTACATACAGCAGGGTAAGGTTTATAAATGGGGGAAGGGTAATTACAATTCTGTTTGGCAAGAACTGGGTAACATAAACTGGGAACAGATGCTGTCAGGGAAGAGCACTATCGAAATGTGGAGATTGTTTAAGGATTGCATACTGCGTGTGCTCGATATGTTTGTCCCGAGCAAACAGGGAAGATCCAGTCGAGTGCAGGAGCCTTGGTTCTCAAGAGACGTCGAGAGAAGAAGGCTGCATATATAAGGTTTTGGAAACAAGGAACGGAAAATGCTCAAAAGGGAGACAAGTTAGCTAAGAAAGAGCTGAAGAAAGGGCTTAGGAGTGCTATAAGGGGGAATGAGAAAACCTTGGCAGGTAAGATCATGGAAAACTCCAAGGCATTTTTACACGTACGTGAGGAATAAGAGAATGAACAAAGAAAGGGTACGGGTGATCAAGGTTTGGAAATGGAAATTGTGCACAGAGCCTAAAGAGATAGGAGAGGTCCTTAATGAATACTTTTCTTTGGCATTCAAAACTGAGAGGGACCTAGTTGTCGACGAGGACAGTGTGAAACAGACTGGTATGTTAGAGTAGGTGGATGTCAGTAAGTAAAATGTACTAGGAATTTTGAGGAGCTTGAAGATAGATAAGTCCCCTGGGCCTGATGGGATTTATCCAAGGATTCTATGGGAAGCGAGGGAAGAGGTCACAGGGCCTTTGGCGATGATTTTTTCATCCTCATTGTCCACGGGTATAGTGCCGGAAGACTGGAGAGACGCAAATGTCATTCCCTTGTTCAAAAAAGGGAATAGGGATAACCCTGGAAATTACAGGCCAGTCAGTCTTACTTCAGTGGTGGGCAAATTATTGGGAAGGTATCTGAGAGATAGGAGTTATGAAAACTTGGATTGGTACAGTTTGATTCGTGGTAGTCAGCATGGGTTTGTGAGGGGTAGATCATGCCTCACAAACCTTATTGAATTCTTTGAAGAGGTGACCAAACACGTGAATGAAGGTAGAGCAGTGGATGTGGTATACATGGATTTAAGTAAGGCATTTGATAAGATTCCCTATGGTAGGCTCATGCAGAATCTAAAGAGGCATGGGATAGGGGAAAATGTAGCAGATTGGATTGAGAATTGCCTGACCCTGAGAAGACAAAGGGTGGCAGTGAACGGAAAATATTCAACATGGTGCTCAGTTACGAGTGGTGTACCACAAGGATCTGTCCTGGGTTCTCTTCTACTTGTGATTTTTGTAAATGATTTGGATGTAGGAGTGGAAGGGTGGATTAGTAAATTTGCGGACGATATGAAGGTGGGTCGAGATGTGGATAGTGTGAAGGGCTGCTCTGGGTTACAAAGGGACATTGATAGGATGCAGGGCTGGGCTGAGAAGTGGCAGATGGAGTTTAATCCTGAGAAGTGTGAGGTGGTCCATTTTGGAAAGACAAATTTGAAAGCAGACTACAGGGTTAACGGAAAGATTCTTGGCAGTGTGGAGAAGCAGAGGGATGTGTAGTTCCCTGAAAGCTGCCACACAGGTGGATAGAGTTGTTAAAAAGGTGTATAGTGTTTTAGCTTTCATTAATAGAGGGATTGAGTTCAAGAGCCGTGAAATATGCTCCAGCTATACAAAAGCCTGGTTCGGCCACTTCTGGAGTATTGTGTACAGTCCTGGTTGCCTCATTACAGGAAAGATGTGGAAGCGTTGGAAAAGGTGCAGAGGAGATTTACCAGGACTTTGCCTGGAATGGAGGGAAGATCTTATGAGGAAAGACTGAGAGAGCTATGGCTTTTCTCTTTCGAACGATGAAGGATGAGAGGTGACTTGATAGAGGTGTTCAAAATGATCAGAGGTATAGATAGAGTACACAGCCAGAGACATTTTCCAAGGGTGGAGGTAGCTATTAAGGGGGCGGGCATTGTTTTAAAGTGAGTGGAGGTAGATATAGGGGAAATGTCAGAGGTCGGTTCTTTACTCAGAGAGTGGCCGGGGCGTGGAATGCATTGCTGGAGAGGATAGTGGAGTCGGCCTCATTAGGGGCATTTAAGCGGCTATTAGACAGGCATATGGATGATAGTATAATGTCGGGGTGGAGGTTAGATAGACCTTCGGTTTAACGTAAAACTTTGGCACAGCATCTTGGGCTGAAGGGCCTGTTCTGTTTTGTACTGCTCTATATTCTGTTCTATGTTCTAAAACAAGTGCCAGGTTCATTGGAACATCTCTTGTTGCAACAGTCCAGATTCTCAACTTCTGCTCGACTGTCTTTATTTCTCCCAAAATCTTTTCAGAAAGAATATAAAATTCTTTATGCAAAACAAAATTGCTGCAGAAAGTGGAAATATTCCCTTCTCAATTAACACAGTTACTGAGGTCTGCAGCTAAGACAGAAAAATTAAATAAGGGAAATGTTTGTTGTCTATTCTGTCTTTCTGCAAGGAGAAAGCCATCTAGGTTAGTTTACAGGTCCTGTCCACTTTTAAATATAAACAAAAACTATCTTCTCCAAGTAATTGAGATAACAAGGTGTAGAGATGGATGAACACAGCAGGACAGGCAGCATCAGAGGAACAGGAAAGCTGACGTTTCGTGTCAGGTCCCTTCTTCAGAAGAGTGGTAGGGGAAAGGGACTCAAATAAATAGAGGGGAGGCGATGATGGAAGGTGTATAAAGGAGCAGATAGGTGGAGAGAAGACGGACAGGTCAAGGAGGTAGGGATGGAGCCAGTAAAGGTGAGTGCAGGTGGGGAGTTGTGATGGGGTTTGGTCAGTCGAGGAAAGACCGACACGTTAAGGAATTGGGCTGAGGCTGGTAGGTAGGAGGTGGGGGTGGGGGTTGGTTAGTGAGGTGGGAGGAGCGGACAGTTGGGAGTAAAGATGGACAGGTCAAGGAGGCGGGGACAATCTGGCCTGTTTTGGGATGAGGTCGGTTGTTTGGAGATTTTGAAGCTTGTGAAGCTCACATTGATGCCATTGGGCTACAGGGTTCCCAAGTAAATATGAGGTGCTGTTCCTGCAGACTTTGGGTTGGCATTGTTGTGCCACTGGAGGAGGCCCAAGATGGACATGTCGTCCAAAGAGTTGGAGGGGGAACTGAAGTGGTTCACCACTGGGAGGTGCAGTCATTTGTCACGAACCGAGCGTACGTATTCCACAAAGCATTCTCCAAGCTTTTGTTTGGTTTCCCCAATGTAGAGGAGGCCACATTGGGAACAGCGGATAAAATATAACACATGAGCAGATGTGCAGGTGAACATCTGTATAATGAGGAAGGTTTTCTTGGGGCCTGGGATGGGGCTGAGGGCGGAGGTGTAGGGCAGGTGTCGCACTTCCTGCCATTGCAGGCAAAAGTGCCGGGGGTGGTGGGTCGAGTGAGGAGTGTGGAGCAGACGAGGGTGTCGCAGAGAGAAAGGTCCCTCCGGAGGAAGATAAGAGTTGGGAGGGTAAAATGTCCTTGATAGTGGGGTCAGGTTGCAGGTGGTGGAAATGGCGGAGGATGATGCGTTGAATCTGGAGGTTGGAGCGGTGGTATGTGAGGACGAGGGGGATTCTGCCTTTGTCGTTATTGCGGCAACAGGGTGTGAGGGATGAGTTGCAGCAAACACGAGAGATGCCTTTGAGGGCATTTTCGAGTTCGGCTAAGCGGATAAGGGTGTCAGCGAAGGGGGACTGGTTGGGACTGCAGGAGATGAAGAAGCGGAGGGCCGCTCAGCTGAACTCGTCCTCACCCTTAACAACCTCTCCTTCAACTCCTCCCACTTCCTGCAGACAAAGGGCGTGGCCATGTCTACCCGCATGACCCCCATGGTTCCAAGCTATGCCTGCCTCTTTGTAGGATACGTGACGGTCCCTCTTCTGCAGCTACACTGGCTGCGTCCCTGACTTCTTCCTCCATTACATCAATGACTGTATTGCCGCCTCCTCCTGCTCCCACGAGGAGCTCGAACATTCCATCCACTTTACTAACACCTTCCATCCCAACCTTAAGTTCACCTGGACCATCTCAAATGCCTCCCTCTCCTTCCTGGACCTCTCTGTTTCTATCACTGGCAACCACCTGGAAACCAATATCTATTTCAAGACTAACCACTCCCACATCTACCTCGAATACACCTCGTCTCACTGAACTTCCTGCAACAATGCCATCCCCCCTTCCCAATTGCTTCGCCTCTGCCGCATCTGCTCCCGAGATGAGGCACACCAAATTACTTCCAACATATTACATACTCGGCAATCTACATAGCTCTATGATCACACATTTCTATGCAATTCTTCCACATGTGACAACACAGGTTTCCAACAATGCATGCCTGCTAGTCACCTCAGCTACCGCTGAGTTCCAATTCTAATGTCTCCTTGAAGAGGAATTTTCTCTGGAATTTGAATCAGATTGATTATATAGAACTCACATGCTCTTTTCGACGCAGGTCTCCCTGGAATGTAGCAACATGCTTTCTACATAATTTTTTTACATCATTTCGTAATATTAAATGCACTGATCAAAGCTCACATTAGGCTATCTATACCAAAGAAAAGGAACCACAAACTATTGATTTATTTTTTCTTATTTATAGAATCGCTCAGTGGGCAGCTATTTAAGCAGATAGACTCATAGAATTATACAGACATGCGGCATTGAAATAGGCCCTTCAGCCCAAGTTTTACGTGCTGATCAGGTTTCCTTAAAATGAACTAATCCCATTTTCTGTGTTTGGTCCATATCGATCTAAACATTTCCTCTCTGTGTGCGTGTCCACATGTTTTAAATAGCATAATTACATCTGCCTCGAAAACTTCATCTGGCAGCTCGTTCCATATAAGCACCACTCTCTGTGTGAGGAGAAAACGTCCCACAATTATCTTTTATGTTTCCCCTTTCACCTTAAATCTATGCCCACCAATTTTGGACCCCGCTATACTCCGGAGAAAAGATTGACTATTTACCTTATCTATGCACCTCATGATTTTATTGATTTTTGTATGGTCATCCTTCAGCTTCCTACCCTCCACCAAAAAGAAATGTCGTAGCCTATCCAACATCTCCTTATAACTCCAGCCTTCCAGTTTTGGTAACATCTTGTTCATCATTGTTGTTACATTTGAATAATATTCCTTCTATAGCAGAGCACCTAGAATTGTAAACAGTAGTCCGAATGTGGCCTTACCAATGTATGGACCAGACCAAACCCCATCAAAGTGCACGAAAAAATTTTTAAAGGCAAGCAGCAGGCCTAAGTAAAAAAAAAAATCCCAATGTCTTACAAGCTGTTCACTTTATTTGATTCAAATAGACAATTCGCACCTCTGTCATAAAAAGCTCTTCAAAGAAAGAAGTCGAGTACAACTTATATCTCTTAAAGCCATAGTATTGTCACATCAATGTATTTTACAGCTGTATTATGATGTACCAGTTCCTTTCCTCAATGCTGTAACAGATGCATGCATGCTTGTTAAAAAACCTTCTTCGCCACCCTGTCCATCTGTGATCTCACTTTCAAGGAATTCTGTATTTGTATAAATAAGGTGTAGAGCTGGATGAACACAGCAGGGCAAGCAAGGCCAAGATGCTGCTTGGCCTGCTGTGTTCATCCAGCTATACACCTTGTTATCTCAGATTCTCCAGTACCGGCAGTTCCTACTATCTCTGTATTTGCTTCCCTAGTTCTCCGTGTTCGACAACAGTCTGCAGGGTCTGATCATTAACTGGGTAGGCATTTGTCCTTGTTTGCCTTATCAAAATGCAACAGCTCGCTTTTATTTGATTTAAACTCCATGTGCTATTACTTCGCTCGCAGACTTTTTGATCAAGATGCAGGTGTACTACTGGATAATTTTCTTCACTGTCCACTATAGCGCCAATTTTTCTGACATCCACAATTTTACTAAGAATATCGAGTATATCTGCATTCAAATCATTCACATAAATGATGAACAACAGTTGACCCAGCACTGATCCTTTTGGCATGCTGCTGGTCACAACCCTCCACTCTGAAAACCAGCACTGCACTAGCACCCTCTGTTTCCTTCTATCAAACCAATTTTGTATCCAACTGTTCTCGCTCCACCTGAACTCCATGTTAGCTAACCTTCCTAACCAATCTACCATGTTCTGCTTTATCGAAGACCTTGCTAAAGTCCATATGGACAACGTCTACTGCATTACCCTTGCCTATCTTCTTCATTATTTCTTCAAAAAATGCCATCAAATTTGTGAGACACGATTTCCTCTGCAGAAAACCACAATGATTATCCCTATTCGTTCCCTAATTACACTTTTGTCCTTAACATACAGTTGAACTTTAAAGTTTTGGCAACGAAGCAGTCATGCAAAGACTAGAACAAACTACCCTCCCTCACATTCAACCTAAACTGTGTATCCAGTAGACGACGAATTTGTCATTATTAAACGCAACAAATTAGAAGCGACCCATTACCTCATCTACAGCGTATTCACAGGGATCAAATTCAGTAGGGAAGCAGAAAACAACAAATAATTTACGTTTCTGTATGTCAGAGTAGAACGGGATGTCAGATTGACAAACGGGATGTTCCAAACCTCAGTATACAGGGAAAAAAAACAAACTTTCGGATCAAATACTCAAAATCCACAGCAACCACCCCAACCCCCATAGACGAAACAGCATTAGGACACTACTCAAACGAGCCAGGACATACTGCAACGCTCCAGAACTATGCCGGGAAGAGGAAGAACACTCATGCAAGATCCTTAATTTAAACGGATATCCCCACAACTTCATCCATAGATGCCTACAAAACAGACAATATCAGGAGGACTCAGTACGACCTAACACACTGGCCACACTGCCCTAAATCAAGAACACATCGGAACTGACAAGACTCCTAAGACCACTAGGAATCATGGTGTTCCACAAGCTCACAACCATTCTACAACAACGTGGTTTACAAAATACCATGCAACGATTGCTAAAAACATTACATCGGACAGACAGGAATGAAACTAGCCATCAGAAAACATGAACATCAGCTAGCAGCAAGACAGCGCAACAAACTCCCTTTAATGTTGGCGCATTCAGACAATGACGGCCAACAATTTAACTGGGACAAAGTTAACAGAGTGGCCCAAGCCAATATAAACACGCACGGGGATTCCGGGTGGCGTGGCTCTCCGTCCATACTTCAATCAACAAACATATAGAATTGCACCCCATATACAAACCCGTACAGATCAAAACCGGAAATGACAGTACGCACCACAACAGACCAGACAGTAAAAATTCCAAGCGGAGTAGAATAACATCGCTTCATTGGCAGCACCACTGATGATATCACCTAGCATGGTGACGAAACGTCTGAACATAAACAAGCCAGTTCGGTGACTAAGTCAATAACCTCTTACTGTAGAACTTCTTTGGATTCTCCTTTAACTTATCTGACCAAGCTATCTAATATTCTTCACTTTTTACCTTCTGATTTCCCACTTAAGTGTACTAAATATACCCCGTAAAATCTTTAACCCCGTAAAGGGATTAATTTGTCCCCAGCTACCAATACCTTATTTTTCTTGACCAAAACACCAATATCTCCTGTCATCCAGTATTCCCGACTCCTTCCAGCCTTGCCTTTCAGACCAGCAGGAACATGCTGGCCTTGTTGTCTCAATTTTCAATGTCGCCACTTGCCAGACATCTCTTTACCTGCGAACAGCCCTCCCCTAATCAACTTTTGAAAGTTCCTGTCGAATACAATTAAAGTTCATCTTTCTCCAATTTAGAATTTCAACTGCTGATTTAATTGATGAAGTTCATGTGTTGTGAAAATGTGTTGATCTTTATCCTCACTTACAACAATGCACGTCAGTTCCATAATTCTGCACTGCCATTTGTTCAAAACGGCACACCAATTGTTTTCAGATTATAGTTATATTTATTTAGAACAACAAACCCATGACATTACAAGTTATGCTTGACTCAACTTGTAAATGTTTATTTGAATTATTGTAAAAATTATTTGCATTGCATATTTTTTCAGTGAGTTTTTGAAGTCACACAATCATATCTAAATAGTAAAGAGAATAGGAACATTATGATATCGAATGATCTTTTAAAATATCTTCATTTGTGGGAAGATGCTGGGAATACTGGAATTTGTCACCCATTCATAACTGTCCTGGAGAATTTTCCACTGTATCGGTACCATCTACTGTGCATATGTTGTCACTAAAACACTGTTATGTGATGGTTAAGGGTCAATTTAGTGATACTTCTGAATGACAGTTGAGTACTTCAGAAGGAATCATTTGACTTATTTAAAACTAGTTAGTTCAACTTGCATTTTGGGCATATTATTCAAATGAATTCTTGAGGACTGCTTAAAACTTCATTTTAGGAATGTTGGAATAATCTGGAAAAATATACATCAATTTGTGAACGACTCACTCTTGCTTAACTTAACGAAATGTTATGAGGAAGTGAAAACTTGCTATAAGGCTTTTTCTTGAGATGTCGTCTGTGTGATTTTAACTGTAACTCGTGAACGGTTCCAACTGGGACACAGATCGTTGACGAAGATTCAGTTGAAGAGGCTGTTGAAATTAGGATCTGAAATTTTCTTATTTTCAAAAAGAAATCACCATTGCAAATTAAATTGCCTCATGTTTAATGTCAATGGGGTCCTCAGGGTTAAAGATTCATTAATTGCTTTTAGAAATATTTGTTACTTTCTCTAGATTCAATTAAGAGGGAATAAGAATGTACTTTGAAGCTATAATAGGAATGAACCCTGACATTGAAAATTTGTGTAATGACATAGAGCAGAACTTATTCATTGCCTGTATGATAGAAATTGAAAAGTTTGCATAAATCCAGAAATGGTGCACACTATTCTGGGTAGTGAATCTGGGTGGGTAAATACAGTATAGAAGAAAATTGAAGGATGTGCAGCAACAGAGGTGGGCATGGATCACAACAGACATTTGGTAGCAGTCTGTCAGCTTGATAAAGTGATTAAAACGCCAGATTACACAGTCAAATATTAAGTGACGTATAAAATTAAAAACCAAACGTCCTATTATCAATAACAATCATGCGGTCGCTTCATGCTTGTGTATAGCACTAGTCATCCAAAGGATAAATTGAGTTTGGAGTGTTGAACACGTATAAGGGTGACTGAGAAGGCATACTAATTCACAATAGTTTCGAATATCATTCGTGTCCAGAAGGGAAATGGATTCAAGGCCAGATGAGATTTTTTTCACTGATGGAGAAAGCGGGGTGGTGTGCAGGGATCGGAAGAAAGTTAGTTTTCTCTTTTCCTTCTCTTATATTACAAGGAAAGGAAGTCAGTTGTTGTAGGTATGGTGCAGAGAAACCATCCGTTGTTGCAGGTAGAAATGGAAAACATACATACCATGAAGAAACATTTTATGGTTTGGGTTTGTATGTCTTTGGAGAACAAAAGATGAAGAGGTACTTAATTGCCATTCATGCAATTGTGCTGTGTTGTGATGTGGTAAATTTGATCAACATATTCAACATACCAGTGAGGTTGAGACAGTAAGTTTAAACTTAAAAATAGGTTGAATGATTCGGCTGGTGCAACAGTAAAGAATTTTATCCGATGATGGTCAGGACCTGGACCTCAATTCCTGAAACGCTTATGGAGGCATATAAATTAATGAGTGACATCTTTAATAAAAGTATCACGTAAGATGACAGATCCAGCACAGGGATTTTTCCAATGGCTTGGCTACATACTGCTCATGCACGTATATATCTAAATACTTCCTTCTCTATTCCATCAGGACGTCGGATCTTCAATAAATGTCAAGTGAGCGTAGACAGTCTAAGGAAGAAAATGGACAGCATTGTGATTTTAGAATCTTCAGGGTAGTATTTGTGCAATTGGTTCTAACCAACTAATCAATCAGATCATACCCAATATGTATAGCTGTATGTATACAACTATTTCCAATGGAAAGACGACATTATAAAAATGGAAGTGAGGTGCTTCCTGATTTCCTCCCATAAAAGTGTGTAGTGTTGTTCATAAAATCATAGAATTACGCAGTACAAGAAATGGCCTTTAAGCTCATCAAATCTGTACCATCAAAACTCCACCAGTTCTTCTTTAGTCACTTTTGGCCCACATGCTTGGATATGATTATGTTCAAAGTGTTCCAAGTATTTTTAATGCTTATACGTTTACCTGCCTCAGCATCCATCACCACCTCCAGCCCCCACCACAGACAGAGCAGTCCTTAACGCCAGTGCTCTTTGGGTGTTGTTTACACCCCTCCTTAAATCCATTCTAAATTCCCTGCCTTTCACATTAAAGTGCACCGTTTTTCATTTGATCCTTCAACTCAGGAGAATGTCTGCCTTCTATCCATCTTGCCTCTACCCGCCATAATCAGGGATATCTCTGTCAGCTCTACCCTCAAATCATGTGCTGCAAACAGCAACAATAACAAAAATCCTGTGTCCCTTTATAGCTAAATTTTTAAATCCAGGGAACATCCTGGAGAATCCCAACTGCACTTCCTCACATCCTTTCAAAAACCAGAACACAATGCCCCAGCTGTGCCCTAAACAAGGTTCAGCACAGCTGCAAAAATATGCCTGCTCTTTTAATGCATGCCATGATGATAATTGTAAGTGTCTTTATGAGTTCATAACTGCAGTAGTAACCTATCATGCTACATTAGGGATCAGTGGCGAAGCACCCCTACATCTTTCTGTTCATCTAAGCTTCAGCATGTGATTCATTGAGTACTCATTCAATGAGTACTCCCTTGTTCTGTTACTCCTTCCAAAGTATATCAGCTCACATTTATCAGGGTTAAATTCCAGCTGCCACTGATCTACTGTTCTGACCAATCCATTCACATCCTCCTGTAACCTTACTGATTCTTCCTCACTGTCAACCACCTGGCCAATTTTTGTTTATGAAGTTATTTTTAGGTTCCGCAATCACTAAGGCTTCTCATTTATATCGTTTATATATATACACATCACAAACAAGAAGGGACACAGACTGATTGCTGTGTCATACGATTGAGCACGGAAATTCAGTCACACTAACAACATTCTATCACCAGTCTATGTCTCTTCTTTTGGATCTAATTTATAAATTATCCTGGGTTACATGTAATTTAAACCTATTTGTCAGTCACATCAGCTCCAGAATGTAGAATGCCTACAGTGTGGAAGCAGACTATCCTGTTCATCGAGTATACACCACTGCTCCAAAGAGCATCGTACCCAAAACTACCCCTCTCCTTATCCCTGTATTGCTGCATTTTCCATGGCTAATCCACATAACCTAACGGTTTCTTGACACCATAGGTACATTAGCACGGCCAATCCACCGTAACCTGCGCATTTTTAGACTGTGAATGGAAACTAGAGCACCCAGGAGGAAACCCACGCAGACGCAGGGAGAATGTGTAGGTGCAGTGCTAACCAATGAGCCACCGTGTCACCCTAACGTTTGTGACCGAGTTTCACAGTGCTGTATCCTTGGCCCAACTGACTTCAACTTCTTCATCAATGACTTTATGCCCATCATGAAGTCAGAAGTCAGAATATTTGATGATGTCATAACAAGGTTCCACAATATTTGTGACTCCTCAGATACTGATGTTGTCCATGACATGTAGCAAATCTCGGATAATATCTATGCTTGGGTGCAAAATTGACAAGTAACAATCATGCCACAATTTTCTGGCATTAATCATCTGCAGAAAGGAAAAAAAAAATCTCTTCGAGATTCATGCCTTCACTATCTCTGAACACCCACTATCATCATCCTGGGGATTTCAAATGACAAGAAAATGACCTGGACTTCTTATGTATTTACTGTGGCTGAAAGATTCAACCATAAACCAGGCATTTTACATTCTGTAATTCGCGTCCTACTGAGCAAAGCCAGTGCATTATCTATGAGGCACAATTCAGGAATGCGATGGAATACTCCAGATGTGCTGAAATGGGTAATGTTCCAACAATGCATAAATAACTCGTCACCATCCTGCCAAATCATCCCACATCATAGGCACCAGAACCACATGCAAACAGTTTCTCCGAAAGAAAGAAGAATGTAAGACCATAAGAAATGGGAATATGTGTAGGCCATTCAGATGCTGGAATGTGCGCCCCAGTCAATAGGATTTTGGCAGAACAGACATTCCTGATATTCATAACAAGGTGTAGAGTTGGATGAACGCAACAGGCCAAGCAGCATCAGAGGAGTTGGAAAGCTAACATTTCAGGTCTGGACCCTTCTTCACCTTGTTATCTCAGATTCTCCAGCATTCCATTGGCAGTTCCTAATATCTCTGATAAACATATTTCCGTGTTTTCAATAACCTTGAATTTCCTGTCTGATTAAGAATTTATCTTTCTAAGCCTTAAACATGCACACAGACTCTTTATCCACAGATTTATGTGGCAAAGTGTTCCAAATTATCATACCACAGGAAAAAAAAACAAAATTTTTCTTCATTTAGTTCTGAAATGGGCAACCCATGTTCTGAGACTATCTTCTTTGCTCCTATACGCTTCCTTGAGCTCAGCGTTCTTCTCAATATTTACCATATCAAGCTTTCAATTCTGTATCTCACTGCTCAGTAACAATAGTGTGTTCTATCAACAAAGAAGGGTTACAACAAAAAAATCACCAAAGCACTTCATGCTGCATCTTCCAAATGCATAACTGCTACTGTCTAGAAGGAAATGGGTAGCAGAAACATGGAAACGCTGTTACTTGCTATTTCGCCTTCATGTCACTAATCATTCATACGTGGAAATATATCACTGTATCTTCAGTGTTGCTAGTTAGAATTTGTGAACTTTCTCCCTAACGATCTGTAGGTTTCTCTCAACGACGTGGGCTTCAGCAGAGTTAACTTTCTTTCTCCTTCTCGTTTACTTTTTGCTTTAGCTGTTTTCCTTTTATTTTCCTTTCCCACTTTTATCTTCATTTTCTTTTTTTATAAATCTGGATAATGGCAGATGAATGCGACGATTTTGTTTGCAGTCGCAGCGGCAACAACAGAAGGACAAACCAATCATGGCTCCACCCCAGACTGATATCTCCCACCAAGAGAGGATCAGGTTACAGGCTGACTTCTCCAGCCCCAACTCACAAGCTAGATCAAGGGTGCAGGTCCGCAGGTAGGCCTAGGTGCCTGAAGGAGAAGTGGTGATCTCAGCACAGTACGGCAGTCTGCTGGAGTAACAGCCTTGGTCCAGCATGGCGGTCTTGTCCTGGCATGGAGGTATCATCCCCTTATGGAGGTGGTCTTGATCTTTGATTTCCAGTTATTCAAATTGCCTGGCAGATAGTCTCATCCAGGAGTAGGCGTCTCATACAGGAGTGGCAGTCAAGGTCCTACAGTCTTCTTTGGCAGAGGTTTCTGGCTTAGTACTCCAGCAGCTTAGTGTACTGTTCTTGTGCCAGAATGGTGGTCTCACCAACGCTACGACTTCAGGATATTCCATCATTCCTTAATTAGTTTTTGGCCAGCCCAGGAACTGTTAACTACACTGTAGTGAACTTTGTCTAATTTTACATTTTTCTTACTATGTATGCCTTCTGTCACTGATGAAGGTTCCGCGTTGTGGACACTTGCAAAAAAATTTGACATATTTTTTCGTATAAAAGTACATGTGGCAATAAATTTCTATTTCATTCTCTTATATGCTGAATGCTGACACAGCCAGCGATGCCCACATCACTTGAATGAATTGAAAAAGAAGTGATGGTTAAAAGAAAAGGCTCTTTTTTACTATTCACTTTTAATGCACCGTGAGGTTGCTGTAGTCCAAAACATTAAAACGTTCATTGAAATAAGCCAGAGAAAAAAAATCATGCACTTCCAGGAGAGGTGTCGTGTGGGAGGGTTGCGTCCTGGTGATATTATCAGTGGGCTGTTACTCTGCAAACCGAAGTAATGTCCTGACTGAGTTCAAATCTACCACGGTATAATGTTTAACGTGAATCCAACAAAAATATGGAATAAAGAGTCTAATGATGACCAAACATCAATTTCCATTTGTTCGGAAACACCCTTTGCTTCAAGAAGTGAAGTGGAAGACATGCACTTGTCTGTATCAATGTTGTTGAGGTGGAAGTGATAGACAGCTTCAAATTCCTGGAAATAAACCTCACCAGGAATCTATTCTGGTCCATTCACATCACTCCAGTCAAGAAAGCACGCCAGAAGGCTAAGGAAATTCAGCATGTCAACAATGACATCTATTAATTTGAATAAATGCACCATTGAGAGCATTCTATCCAGATCTTTCACAGCTTGACATGGCAACTGCTTCGTCTAAGAACGCAAGAAACTACATCAAGTTGTGAACACAGGCAGGCCATCACTAAAACAATCCTTCCTTCCATTGACTCCGTTTCCTCGAGAAAATAGCTAACATACTCAAACAGCCCTCCAACCCCCGGTTTCACTCTCGTACATACGCTTCCATGGACAGAATATGCAAAAGTTTGGAAACATGTGCCAACAGACTTAACAAACCTTCTTTAACTCTTTTATCCGACTTAAGAACGGACTTCTCAAATCTTAGAGTTGATCTGTCTCTGCACCTTCTCTGTAGCTGGAAAACTATATTCTGAGTCCTGTTCTATTATGCTCCTGCACTTGTGCAAGGTACGATTTGTCTGGTGAGCACTCAAAAACATAACAAATCACTCTATCTCAGTACAAGAGAAAATAATAAATCAAATTAAATCAAGTGATAATGCCCTTTAGGGAAGAAAACTGTCATATATAACTGACCCAGCCTACTTGTGTATCCCAACCTATGGCAATGTGATTGACACTTAACTGCCCTCTGGTTAATATACGCTGACTGAGCCCACGTCTCATTCATTCTGTGATTGAGTAATAATAATAATAATAAAAAGAACATGAGAAATAAATACGTTAAGCACTTACCTCCTGTGTTTGCCCACGTGGTCGCACATCAGTTTTCCAGTTTCCTGATACAAAGACAAAGTTAATCGGTCATAAACTATCATCTCCATCACGTTAACTGAGATGCAGCACTTGCACAGCACAATAATGCAAAGACAGAGATATAGATCCCAATGGATTTCCATCACGAAAAACATTCCATACCTGAATGCCGATTCCTGAATCCCCATCCTGTTCTAATAGTCAGTACAAGAAGGAGGAAGATTATCACTAACAAACTCCCGTAAATCTTGAAAAGGCAAACAGGATGTAGTGCTTCTGAAGAAAAAAAAAGAGATTACTTAAAAATATATAATCTGCATCAATTTCCAATCATAGAAAACTAATAGAAACACACCAAAACCAACAAACATATTTGGGGATGGGGAGTAATTTGGTAGCCCTGTGGAAATAAAACAAGTAGAATGATGGAAAGCACTCACATGAGTGTATGTGTGTGTGTGTGTGTGTGTGTGTGCACGTGCGTATGTGTCAGGGAGAGGGACGACTAACTTACGCAAATGCAATAAGATTTGAGAATACATTTCTTTGCCATGTAGAGCAGACAATGACGTTCTAATATTTTCCATGTGCTGGTGGTTCCTTGTTATATGAATCCTAATTTTATCCCTTTACTAGGATTTATCCTCAGTTGCCTGTATCTATTTGTGTCAAATCCAAATTCCCCTTTGTTTCCTAGAGTGGTAAATCTCAACATTTTTTGCAAATGCAGCAATATGCAGTTATCCCAATTCTATACGTTCAATCTCACATTTAACTTATCTCGTATAATCCCTCACATATTTTTTCAGAACACAACCTATTGTTTGCATACACTGACTTGTATGACCAGACATCATTGATTGCTGGAATTTCGAACAAATATTGTCTACTTTAAACTTTACCTACACAATTGTTTGAAATGTCAATAAGAGAAAGTTTAAAGGAGATGTGCAAGATGTTCAAAGTGATTTTATTTTTGCACAGACAGTGGTAAATGGATGGAATGACCTGCCAGCAGAGACAGACAATATCAACGCTTAAGACAAAATTAGACAGGCACATATGGGATACGAATAATATACAGCAGATGGGATTAGGTTGGAATGATATCATGTGGGCACATATTGTGTGCTGTACTGTTCTAAGTTCACGACATTGAAGATGGCTTCAGTTTCACAAATTAGTGTTCGTTCTCCTTAACAAGCTGCACCTTCTCAGTTATAATTCTCAAAACTTCCAGGATATTACAGATCTGTAAGCCTCACATCCGTGGTAGGCAAGTTATTGGTAAAGATTTACATGGAGAAGATCTATACACATTTAGAAACAAATCAATGTATTAACGATAGCCAGCATGTTTTTGAGTGAGGGAGGTTGTGCCTTGCTATATTGAGTTTTTTGTGGAGGTGACAAGGATGTTTGTTAAGGGAAAAGCTGCTGATGCTGTTTACATTGACTTCAGTAAAGCCTTTGACAAGGCCCGTCATGGAAGAATGGTACAAAAGGTGAAGTCACAGAGTATCAGGGGAAGCTGGCAAGATGGATACAGAACTGGATTAGTCAGAATGGACAGAGTGTAGTAGTGGAGGGATGCTTTTCTGAATGGTGAGCTGTGACTAATGGTGTTTTACAGGGATCAGTGCAGGGACCTCTGCAGTTGTTGGTCTTCATAAATGATTTAGAAGAAAACGTAGCTGGTCTAATTAGTAAGTTTTTGGGAGATACAAAAGGTTGTGGAGTTGCAGATAGTGATGAGGATTGTCAAAGGATACAACAGAATATAGATGATTTGGAGACATGGGCAGAAAATGGCAGATAGAGTTTAATTCTGACAAGTGCGAGGTGATGAATTCAAGTACAGGTGAAAATTATGCTGTGAATGGTAGAACCCTTACCAACATTGATATGTAGAGGAATCTGGGTGTATATGTTCGCAGATCTGACTTGATTTTGACTTGATAGAAGTGTACAAAATGATCAGAGGTATAGATAGAGTAGACAGCCAGAGACTTTTTCCTAGGATGGAGGTAGCTTTTACGAAGGGACATAGTTTAAAAATGAAAGGCGGTAGATATCAGGGAGACGTCAAAGGTAGGTTCTTTACTTAGAGAGTTGTAGGAGCATGGAATGCATTGCCGGAGAGGGTAGTGGAATCGGCCTCATTAGGGGCATTTAAGCGGCTATAAGATAGGCATATGGATGATAGTGTAAGGTAGCGGTGGAGGTTAGAATGACCATAGGTTTCGGGTAAAAGTTCGGCACAACATTGTGGGCCGAAGGGCCTGTACTGTGCTGTACTGTTCTATGTTCTATGATCACAGATGGCAGAACAGATAGACAAGATCGTAAAAATGCTTATGGCATGATTGCCTTTATTGGACGGATAATTAAGGCAAAAGATAGACAAGTAATGCTGCATCTTTATAGAACTTTAGTTTGGCCACACTTGGAATATTGATTACAGTTCTGGTCACCACACTACCAGAAGGAAGCTTGGGGAGGGCGGCTGTGGGGAGGCTTACATAAACGACTTACCAGTACGTTGCCTGGAATAAGGTATGTTACCCATGAATTAAGGTTGTATAGACTGTGTTTGTTTTCAGTGGAATGCGGGAGGATGAAGGGCGACCTGATAGAAATTTATAAGATTACTAGAGGACACGGCTTCAAGGTTCGTGGCGGGGTGGTGCGGTGTTGAAGTTTAAAATTCGTGTGCCAGGCAGGTTTTTTACACAAAGGACAGTCAGTGTATGGAACGAGCTGCCATACACAATAGTAGCTTGACAAAAAAAAAATTATCTGGACGAATACTTGAATGGGCGGAGAAATTAGGATCTTGTAATTGAAGACGGTTTTAGTGTGGACAGGCAATATGTGTCAGAGTAGGCTTTGAGGGACGCAGGACCTATTTTGGTGCTGTGTTGTTCTTTATTCTGGTTTAGAATTAATAAGCATTTTCCAGCATTCACTACAAGCTTACTGGGATATGGCCACTTAACATTTTTTTTCCCCTCATTTCTCATTTCATTTTTGTTTAGGCATATGAAGGAGCTGGCATTAAGCCTTGAACTACCTCATCCAAGTGAATAGAAATAAAGAGATAACAAGGTGCAGAGCTGGATGAACACAACAGGCACATCAGCATCAAAGGAGCAGGAAAGCTGACGTTTCGGACCTAGGCCCTTCTTCAGAAATTTTCTGAAGAAGGGTCTAGGCCTGAAACGTCAGTGTTCCTACTGCTATGATGCTGCTTGTCCTGCTGTGTTCATCTAGCTCTGCACCTTGTTATCTCAGAGTTTCCAGCATCTGCAGTTCTTACTATCTCTGAATAGAAATAAAGTTGATTTGCCTGTATATATTAACATATGACTGCAAGAAGTCACTCGCATTGAAGTGGACATTAAGGTCAAATAATGTCAAAGAAAATAATTCATAATATGAAGGACAGCATTTCGAATAAAGGAAGTGGAGTCTCCCAAATTAACATTGATGTCATGAAACTTGGAATACCATGGATGTCTCTGTACTTGGTTTAGCAAAAGATGGATATGTCCTGCGGAAAGTAAGATAACAAGTTTTGAGGATGCCCCTGGAATATAATGGTGCGTCACTCAGAAAAGATTGTGAAAACATAAACTTCTTGCTTTTGAAAGGAAAAGTGTTGGTCTGGCAGATACTTTAAGGCTTTAATCAAACAGATCAAATCAAACATAAGAATTTTACAATACTGAGGCAAACGAATCTAATAGCTACAATGATAATAGTTTTGCCAATACATTCATTTGAAATTTGCGGTGAACTTTTGTGTTCCGTTAAGCTATGCATATTGAAACCACTATCAAAAAGACGATCTGGGATGTGCTGTATTTAGACGCTTTATGGTTGAACGAATGCTAGTGTAATAATTCCTTAACAAAACTCAGGGGAAAGGGATGTGAAGATATACATATTGATTACGTTTATTAAGTTTGAGAGGGATCTGGGAAAATCTGAATTTACTTACTGAACTAAATAATCCTTTAATGAGTTACAAATTCCTTGAAACACAAATAGTATTGAAACGCAGTAAGACAAAAGTCACAAAATGAAAATTGCATGTCCCAATCCTATTCAACAAAATGTAAAAGCGCAAAAGGTAGGGCCAATGATGTAGAAAATACAACATCAGAACCATGAGCAGCATGAAAGTTATAAACTGTAAGATAATTAAACGTGAACACAAACAAGGAAACTTTTGGAATATCACATTTATATTGCTAATAATACACATTGGCATTATGACAAGAAATAAAGTGACATTCAATAGATACCTTTCTTTTGTGAAACAATTTCACTGGTAAGAATTTCTTTTGAGTTGGTTCGAGCTGAGCAACTATGTACAACACCATGCTTCCAAACTTCTCCTGGGGCTCTTATATGGCTCATGATGCTGTATGCCCCAGTGGCGTCCATTGTCCATGTAAGCATCCAAACCTCAGCATTCCATGTGGAAGTATTCCAACTGATATTAAGCGTTTTGGATATGACATTTTTAACTAAGCAAATCAAAGGGACAACTTCCATCTGAAAAATGTCCTTCCTTGGTGGGGATAACATCAGTATGTTTGATGGACCTGATGAGATTGGGAGGAATGTTAAAATTAATATTCGACTATTATTCGTTGGTCTATGCTAGACTATCAGAATGGGTTTTATTTCTTACCCGCTATGAGCAATTTAGAGCCATTTCCAAAAATGAAGGGCGTTCCATAAGATTTTCTAGCTGCACAGTAATACAGACCCGAGTCATTCCTTTGAGCATTCTCAATCACAAGGGAATAAATAGATGCTTCGGTATTAATTTCTCCTGAATATCTTTGTTGTTTGGGGAAGCCATTTCTCACAATATAAACGAACTGTAGATGTTCTCGCAGATGCTGTTTGTACCAGAGAACCGCTCCGCTCGCAAACCAACCTGTGTGGCAATGCAGTTTAATGGTACTTCCAACAGAATCTCTCTGGATTGGTGGAGTCTGCGGGAAGACTGTCTGAGAGACAATAACTGAGAAAAAAGAAACACATATCACATGAACTCTGAAAAGACACAGAAAATAAAAACAATAACTAAAGTAGCATCCAGCTGTAAACTGAGGGAAGCACCGTTAAAGATTACTGGTCATACTGTGAGATTCTTCAACATGGTGAGAGACAGAAAAGGAGAAAGAAAGAGGAAAGAAAGAGAGAAAGGAAGGAAGGAAGATAAATGAAAATAAATTTAAAAAGGAAGGAAAAATAAGTTAAATGAAGAATGACCGTTTACATTTAATCTCAGAAATACAGCATACAAACCCGCTCAAAGGATTAGACCACAAAAGACCCTGACATAAAATTGAGATAAGCAGTTTTCGTTTCATCGGGGTGGCAATTATGAACAAAGATCTGTACAGTTGCTAATAACACTACAGACCATGTTTTCCCATTATTGCTCAGCATCAGTAGAAATTCGTTCCATTTTGATTGTCCTTGATAATTTAGTTCTTCAATACGATGCTGATATTGTAAAATGTTAAACATCAATATTCTCTTCACCCGATTTGCCAGCAATATACGATGGGAGAAAGAAAATCGAACCTGGAAAAAGATGGGCCACCGCACATAGAGTGAAGATATTCATTTTCAGTTGTTGAGGTTGTTACTGTCAGCTTCACAATAACCATTTGCTTTTGTGAATTTCATTCAGGAAATACTAACTTTTGAAATTATTTGCCACTTTTCAAAATAGCTGTATGGAAATTGCAATACATTGCAAATGATCACTTTTGGTTTCCTGTTTACGCGTTATGTACACACACAGATATACCTGCAAAGGTCAAGAGAGAGAAAAAAGTCACGATATGTTTCGAAGGCGGTTTGCGGTCCAACATAAGAGTGAAAATGTTGCATCATGCTGCTTCTAAAATTTTAAGTACTTTATTTCGTTTTATGAGCGAGCGTAGTTTGATTTTGAGGTTTGCTTGCTCTAGAATATACAGCCACCAATTGCAGCAGCAAAATTGTACAAAAAAAGTTAAAGGTTTCGCAACGGCTTTCTATGAAATACTCTAACTTGCATCTACCATGCCTGTTTTGGCGTCGCCTCATAGCATATCAAATCATACTTAGTGGGTGGATGTCTGGCTTTTGATGCAGAACTTCAAAGGTTCATACACCTTTTCAGACACTCAAAATTCCTGAAAAAATTGTCAGTGTCAGTACTGCATGGACAACGTGCATTTCAGGTTACATTTTTTCGGATGAGGCATTACAAGGAGACATCATCTCATACTTTCAGGTTATTACAAAATGCTACAAAACATTACATTCTCCAAGTGCACGTGAATTCTCCCAAGTGTTTGTACAAAAGTATTCCATTTCACATTGTTATCATTAAACTCTTGATTATTCACGAATTACTGTTTTATCCAAATTGCGTGCAAAAATGTGCTTGTCAATTTATCGGATTCAGAGGGTAATGCCATTTCAGTGCCATCATTGGCTGCATGACGCTTTGTCTTGGCCATGATACAGAAATCAAAATTTTAATTAACTACTCTCCATGTTTTCCACTGGCCTGTAATTAAGCATTGACTCCAATGCTTCCCCAGGTGATTATCATTTCACATGCAACTATTCTCGCTGCACATCTCTCCTTAGTTATATGCTGGGGCTCATGGATCCTGGATTTTCTCAACTCTGCTTAGCTATGTGTCCAGAAAATAGTCACATATCCTTTTACTGAGTGTTTTGCAACGGTTTCCTGCCATTTAAGTAGAATTAATAAAACTAGCTGCTCTGAATAAGAAAAGTTATACTTCAATATATATTTATTTATATTTTGGTACAGATCATTGAAGTAGTTCAATTGATTTATGGCACATTTCCATACATGAGCGGGACTGTTCAAATTTGCACGTAATTACAATGTTCCAAAGTTTAAAAGGGAAGAATGACATTGTCTCTAATAATGCTTAAATTCACTGATTAATAGATGCCTCTTACATTCTAAAAGAAAGCACAAACATATGTGAGCATGCAAGTTCGTATGAGGAACTACTTGAGTTTTTTTTTAAATTGCTTTTATATGGTGTGGGACATCACTCGTGAGTATGGTGCTAAACCAGTGAAGATGCCACCTACAGTTCATGAAGAGGTCAGACTAATATTCTGGGAACAAACTATACAAAGAGCTTTGTGGCTGATGTAATGAAAAAATATCACGAATCACTGACATAGCATGCTGGAAATCAACAACACCTCCAATCCCCCACGTCTATTCCCGTCGTGATCACAGCAGTAAATGTTTCAAAAAGATATGTGCAAAGTCCCAAATTGCCTGATTTTCAGAGCCATGTTCTTAGAATGTACACAATGTTTCTCCATTTAAATGAGTAACAATTTATTACAATTGATTCAAATCTAGCAAATAATAAACAGTAAATTAAATAAACTGCACAATTCAAAAGTCAAAACACCTTCTAACAACACTCCATCTCGCTTCTTACCCAGACGTAGGGAAACTGAAGAATAAAAAACTCATGGCATGGCCAAAGAGAAAACAGAAGGAAAACTATACTTTCTGACTGTGTCTGCTGCAAGATTGGTTCTTGCTCATAGAATAGTTTCTCCTCTAACTTCATTTTTCTATATAGTTCTCCAGTTTGGAAGTGGCGCAGGGTACTTGTGTCACTTATTGAACGTCTCTGACATTTTTAATTCAAAGTCAAAATTGCTTTTAAACAAACAAACAAAAAAAAGCAGTTGCTGGAATCCAAGGGAGACAACAGTGAACGGGAGGAACACAGCAAGCCAGACAGCATCTGGAGGAAAGGAGAAGTCAATGTTTCGGTTATTACTTTTCTTCAGGACAGATGTGGGGTTAGGGGGACCTGTAGAGAAAGACAGAGTAGAGTGGGTAAAGGCAATGGTATGGTGGTGATAGTTGGATACCAGTAGTAGGTACAACCTGATATGTCAATAGGAGGGATGAATCCGTTTGGTAGCTGGAAGGCAAGGTGAGTAAGTGGAAAGAAAGGGAGGAGGTGGGGGTGGGAAGGGAGCCGGGAGATGTGTGGGAAGGCTTTTTGAAATTAGAGAACTCAGTTTTAATTCCTTCAGGTTGTGGAGTCCCCAGACGCTTGATAAGGTGTTGTTCCTCTGATTAGTGACCTGATTCACTGAGACACCAGAGAAGTCTGAGGATAGATATGTTGGAGAGGGAGTGGGGGAACTACTCTATGGTTGGTCTCAGTGATGTAGAGTAGACCACATCGGGAACACCGGATGCAGGTTGGAAAACATGCAGCTGAAACTTTGTCTCAACTGAAAGGCATGTTTAGGACCCTAGATGGAGGCGAGGGAGGTGTTGTGCCGGCTGCACTTACAGGGGAATGTACCAGGGTACTTGGAGTGGTTGGTGGGGAATGTGGCGCAAACTAAGGTGTGTTTTTGACGAAAGCAGAAAATGGTGGGGAGTGGAAAATGTTCTGTGTGGTGGGATCTAATTTGAGTTGAGGGAAGTGTTTGAGGATGTTAAGCTGGATGTGATGGTAGTTGGGGTGGAAAGTGAGGACCAGGAGGACCCTATCTATATTGTGTTTGGAGGGTGGGGTTAGAGCTGTGGAACGGGGAGTGGAGTAAGTAGGCTGGAGAGCTGTCTGGATGACAGAGGGGGAGAAAAATGTTGGTTTTAATAGGAGGACATCCAGGATGCTTGGCAGTCAAACATTTCTTCATTTGAGCAGATGCAATGGAAACGGTGGAGTTGGGACAACGGGATGGAGATTTTGCAGGATACAGGTAGGAGGAGGTGTATTCCAGGTAGGTATTGGAGTCTATAGGTTTATAGTAAATGATGGTCCACGAGCTATAGACGGAACTGGAACCAGAAAGGTCAAGAAAGGGGAGGAAGGTGTCTTAAATAGACCAAGTGAATTTGAGGGCAGGTTTGAAGTTGTTAGTGGAGTCAGTAAACGGCTCCAATTCAGTCTGGGTGGAGGATGTGACACCAATGTAGTCATTGATGTAACGGTGGAAGATTTTGGAACAGTGTACGTACTGAAGAGGGACTGCTTGACATAACTGAGGAAGAGGCAGGTGAGCACAGATCCTTGCTAGTGTCCCTGGACACCCAATGGACTTGTATAAAGTGAAAATAATTGAAGGAAAGTTATTGAGGGTGAGGAATAATTCAGCGAGGTGGAGGTGTGTTTTGGTTGTGGGTGGTCTGGGTGAATCTGTTGGAGACGGAAAACTGAGGGACCATAAGCTGTCCTTGTGGGGCATGGAAGCATATACTGATTACATGTCCAAAGTAAAACTGAAGCAATGGGGACCAGGGAACTGGAAGTGTCTGAAGAGGTGGAGGGCATGGTTTGTGTCTCGGGATGGTTTGTATTCTGTTTTAAAGTTAATCAATGTAGAGACAAAGTTTTTGGCTAAATGCAGGTCTACTTCTATGTCTTCGGGTCTGGTTTGCTAATCTCTCTTGGGCTGACAGCCCAAGGTGTTCAACTGAATGACAATCAATCACTTTGTTGTTGGCATGATGAGGACCTTTGTCATTTATCGCTGGTCTTCAGTTCACAAACAATTCAGGTACACTTGTAAACAGTCCTTCAGGTCCAATCCACCTATACATGCATTGATCTGATATGGATGCAAACAGTTCAGAAATTGTAGCATATTCCTTACTTTTAAGGAATGCGACCACCCTTACGAAACCATGTGTTTCAAAGTGACTTCAGTCTACAATCTCAAAATGCAAAAACAGTCAAAGACTTTGAAGATTACTATAATATTTATACGAAATTGCTAATTAATTTAAAAACACAACAAATCGTTTGTAGAGGTATATGTGAATAAGACATATGGTTTCTTCAAAGAAGTAGAGAAACAAAAGAAAAAAGAACAAGCATGTCCATATTTGCAGTAACGGTAAGATCTGTAGGATTCCAAAAGCTCTTCATCCTTAATGCTAAAAGTCCACTTCCCCTCTATGTCTAGGATTGAAGAATGCAGATATTAATGCACTGTTTTACACTTACCTCGTGTTTTCCTGCCAATTACACTTTTAATTTTATTTTCCCTTTTTGGATTGAAAGTAGAAAATTGAATTGCTACGAAATAAGTTTTTAGGTGCCTTGTACCACTTTCACCTTGTAACACTCCTATCTGCAAAGCTTTTCTATTTATCAGCTTTTCCAGACAATTTAATGCAACATTTATCTATTTGTCAGGTAAACTATGCCAATGAACGTGGCTGGTGAGTTACACTTTAAAGCAGATTATAATCTGCTGTCAAGATTTGTGCCCAGACTCACAAATAGTTTGTAGGTTATTTAGGTTTTCCCAAGTGGCATATCTCTGCTGATGTTCGCAAGCACAAAGTGAAGTCATATTTAATTTTGCTGTAATTCATATAATCCAAATAATAATCAACCAGACCAATTTACACGCATTTTAAATGAGAGAGCATGTCTGAATATATTCTATAAGGAAAGACCGGTGAAAACAAACAAAAAAAGACAGTATGGTCTTTGTTTCACGTATTATATATATAATAGAAGTGGTATACTGACAACACTACCTGGAACACAGAAATTAGAGCAGTTCAGCGCAGGACCAGGCTCTTCAGCATACCGTGTCTGTGCTGACCATGATGGCGTTCTAAACTGATCCCATAACCGGGCATATGATCCATGTCCCTATATTCTCCGCCTGTTCATGCATCTATCCAAATGCCTCTTAAACATTGCCATCGAATCTGCTTCTACCACCACCTTGGCAGTATTCTCCAGGTACTTATCACACTAAAAAAAAAACACTGGCCTCACTCATCTCCTTTAATCTTTTCCTGTCTCATTTTAAACCTATTGCCCCTAGAGTTTGGCACTTAAATCCTGGGGCAAAACACGCCAGTTATCCATCTTAGCCTTTCAGAATTTCATATAATTCGATCAAATTGCTCCTTAACCTCCGAAGCTCAATTTCATCCAACGTCCTGTGAACGTGAACACACAGCAATAAATGCAACTTCATGTAAACCTCATGTGCACCCTCTCCAAAGAATCCACATCATTCCTGTAGTGTGACAACTGGAACTGCACACAACACTGTAAACATGACGTAGTTAATGATTAGACAGCTGCAGTAAGACTTGCCAACTTTCATAGTCTAATCCTGACCGATAAAGGTAATCATGCCACATATCTTCTTTAAAAACCAGAAGAACAGTGGATGCTATAAGTCAGGAGCAAAAACAGAAGTTGCTGGAAAATCTCAGCACGTCTGGCAGCATTTGTGAAGAAAAAAACTCAGAGTTCACGGTTCGGATCCGGTGACTTGTGGTGACTCGTTGGGCTAGGGGTATGATTTTCGCTGGCAGTGTTGTACCGGATTGATATGTGAGATGCCCCGGGTTCAAATCCAAAACAAGCCCCAATCTGTTTGAAGCAGCATGGTGACTCAGTGGTTACCATTGCTGCCTCACAGTGCCAGGGACCTGGGTTCAATTCCAGCCTCGGCCGACTGTCTGCGTGGCGTTTGCACATTCTCCCCGTGCCTGTGTGCGTTTCCTCCTGGTGCTCCGGTTTCCTCCCACAGTCCAAAGATGTACAGGGTAGGTGGTTTGGCTATGCTAAATTGCCCATAGTGCCCAAGGATGTTTAGGTTAGGTGGGTTAGCCATGGGAAATGCAGGGGTGGGGCGGTAGGCCTGGGTGGGATGCTCTTTGGAGGGCCAATGTGGACTTGTTGGGCCGATTGGCCTGTTCCTGTACTGTAGGAATTCTATGACTCTTCCTTGGAACTGAGGAATGGTCACTGTACCGGAAATGTTCACTCTGATTTTTACAGACGCTGCCAGACCTTCTGATCTTTTACAGCAACTAATGTTTTACTTCCACATATCTTCTTTACCCATTATCCCCACCTGTGTTGTCACTTTCAGGGAGGTATCAACTTACATACAAAGATCCACATCTGTATCAATGCTCTAAAGGGTTGTGGTATTCATTGTATACTTTCCTCTTGTATTTTACCTTTCAAAATAAATAAATTCATACTTATCTGGGTAAGAGTCCATCTGCCATTTCTCTGACTAACTCTCCAACTGAAATATATCCTGCTGTATCCTTTTACAATCTTCCTCACTGTTCACAACTCCACCAAGTGTTGTGATGTCTTCAAGCTTATGATTCAGACAGCATGCCTTTTCATTCAAATCATTTATAAATATTATAAACAGAGGTCCCAGCACAGTTCCTTGTGGAACATTAATAATTAGGTATGATTGTAAAAGTAAGAATTGGTAACTTTGCAGATGACACGGAAGTTGATAATGTTTTTCATATTGAGGAGGATGGTCTCAGGCTACAGTCTGAAATCGATAGGCCAATAGATTGGACAGAATAACAGCAGGTGGATCTTAATCCTTGCAGTGTGAAATGATGCACTTTGGGAGTTCAAATAAGAGAAGGAGATGCACGATGAATGGTAGTTCTGAGAGGAATGTTGAGGAACAAAGTACGTGTACAAGTTGCTGCATTTCTGAAGATGTCAGCACAGGTTGACAGGGTGGTGAAGAAGGCGTACAGGATTCTTGTCTTCACCAGTCAAGGCACAGCATGTAGGAACAAGGAAGTCTTGTGACAAATTTATAGAACTTCAGTAAGGCCACAGATGGAATACTGTGTGCAGTTCTGGTCATCATATTATCAGAATGATGGGAGTAAACTGGGGTGTTTGTAAAGACATTTTGCAAGATATTGGCTGGAATGAAACTTCTCAGCTGTGAGGAGAGATTGGATTTAGTTTGTTCAGAGCAATGGAGGGTGAGGGTTATCTCATTGAGGAGTACGAAGTTTTCAGAGGTATTGGCAGAGGACTTCATGAGAATGACTTCACAGAATCAGAGAAGGGGCTCATGGAGGTGTCAAGTACTTGATGGGCACAAGAGCATTGAACAGAAGTCAGGAAATAAAATTGACTGAGAAAGATGCTTGGTGGAGTTGGCTCATTCACCACAACTGAAGAATAAATTTTGGACTGGAGTTCAGCAGGATGAATAGCATCTAGCAGAGGGTGGCATTGTGAAGTGCCTCAGGATGATTCTATGAGCAAATGGCTCAGTCAGCACTACTTAAGAGGGATATCAGAGAATGTGGTGCTCAAAAGAAGGAAAGACATTCAACAGAGGCTAATAGTGTGAGGTGACTGGGGACTACTCTAAGTGAAGACAGCTCAATTACCACAACTGAATGGGAAATCATAGATTATCCAGTGACACAACAGGAAGCAAAGGCAGTTATAGGAAATGACTGATGACGATTCTGGAAGAAGGCAGCTTGCTCACTACATCTGAGGAGGAAATCACAGAAGACCCAGTGATCAAGAAGAGGAAGTGTACCCAACAGAGGGTGTTAGAGAAATGCGACTGAAGAGAACACTAGAAAAAAATAAATAAAACACTCTGAACACAGCTTAGGATGGTTTCGTGTAGCATCAGATGCTCTGCTGGAGAAAGCGGATCAGGATGTGAAGGAAGTGATGTCGACTCTGGATGAGCGCAGTTCATTGAACATAGCAGAGATGGAGATCATTGAGGGCCAAACGCTCAACAGCAGAAAGAATACCTAACAGAGGGCAGTAGAGAGAAGTGATTCATGAGGATTCCAAGAATTGTTGATTCGCTCCCTGCACCTGAATTCAGAATCACATTGGAACATATTCTCAACAGGAAGAAGAACACCCCACCTAGGGTGAAATACGACTTAGGAGGATTTTGGAAGAAATCAGTTCGATTACCAGAACTGATAAGGTTGCTCAACAGGAGAACCCAACAGACTGTGCTCGTTTCCAGTACCTCAGGATCATTCTGTCAAATGTACAACACTGACACCCACATCCCTCCAATTGATAGCCACCTTGAATGGCTGTGTGTAAATAGGCGTGGCTAACACTGGGACAATCTTTAACACAAAGTTTAGGGTGTCAAATGCCTCTGGCGTTGCGCTATCTAATATAATGACCTGCATTTCTTCAAAAAATCAGTCAGTGGAGCAACTACGCTGCTAAAATTCAGTACTAGCTTCTGATTAAACCCAGTCAATTCCCAGAATCATCGTCCTGCCCTCTTTGTCGATGGTATTGTAAACTCCCCAATGATCTTTATTTTCACATGTTTTGGGCAGTCAGTCCATGTCCAATGACATGAACCAGGAACTCACTTTTAGCCAGATTTATCACCAAGGCATTTCCAACAGAATCTGCAAATATTCCTTTCATGTATCACAGGTCATCGATGTACAACACAGAACAGGACAATCTGGAAACCACTTTATTGGGAAAGGCGCATTTTTTGTACCAAACGGTCTGATTTTAATTTGGTGTAGTCCATTTGGTGTCACAAAAACCAAAATTGGCTTCATTCATTTCGATAAAGGCGCCTGCCAGTATCTTCTGAATGAAGTCAAACTTTAAAATACACATTGCTTGTCTCGACTTCTTAACACAGTCTTCCAAATATGGAATAAGATATGAATCAGACTTTGCAATGCACTGACTTTGGGATAGTTCACACAGTGAGTGGACGCCATTTGGTTTTGGCGCCGTTGCTGTCGGTGAGCTCCTTTTGCTGCAACCGACTTCAAATTATGTTCCTTTCCACATGTGTTCAATCTCTTTTTGAATCTTTGAGAATTTTAGAGGGTCAGGTATATGAGCATGTTACTTATTTGAAACAGCATTTCCTGTTTAAAAATGCGTAATTAGTTTAGTACTTTCCAGCATTTTCCCACATATCTCTATATGTTCTTGAAATAACTTTTTCAGATCATTTAGAATTTACTCTGGAAGGTAACTCAGTAATTTATCCTTTTTTTTCTGGAACTTCCTCATTGTTCAATTTAATTTGAAGAATTCGCAATTCATATCCATCTGAACTTGATACTTTACTGTGTGTTGCTCCAAAGAATACATTTTCCTTTTGTTTTCCCTATCAAAATAGATTTTGGCCATAATCACATGAGACAAATGCAATCTTTCTTCTTATTTGGTAATTTGCTGAAATAACTCTTTTCACTCAATTTCCTTTAGATTTGAATAGACCGACGAAACCTTGTTTTTAAAGGTTTACCTATATTGAAAGTAGGACTACCATTTCGTCTCCAGTGGCAAAATAGCTAGATTTTGATTTAGTGCAAGCCAGGGGACAGCCAGGAAGGTAAGGTTTACCTGAAAAAAAAACTTACCTAGTGAGTCAACCACCTTCTTGATTTGAGCGGTGGGAGAGGTCACAGCATGAGCCGGGAAGTGAATGATTATATTCGGGCATTGGCTAAACCCAAAACATTACGCGTGTAGTGTCTCCAACCCATCCTCCTCCTCTAACCAAAAGAGGCGGAAAGGAAAGGTATTTTTTTCCTTTCTCTTTTGGCAATCTAGAGTAGAGGAAGCTAGGACAGTTGCAAGCTCTTCTTGTAGGATGTAGGAGTTAAGACTCACGTATAATTTCCTTTCTGACTTCACCTGCGAGAAGTGCACCGAACTCCAACCCCTCACAGACCATGTGAGCGAGCTGGAGCTGGAGCTGGATGAACTCTGGATCATTCGGGAAGCTGAAGGAGTGATAGATAGGAGTTAGAAGAATGCTGTCACACCCAAGTTACAAGGCAAAGGTAGCTGGGTGACTGTCAGGAGGGGGAAATAGAATAGGCAGAAAGCTCAGGGACACCTGTGGGCGTTCCCATCAATAATAAGTGTATCACTTTGGATAATGTTCGGGGGTGGGGGGGAACCTACCATGGAAAAGCCATAGCGGCCAGGTGTCTGGCACTGACTCTGGCTCTGTGACTCAGAAAGGAAGTGGGGAGAATAGGATAGTGATAATGATAAGAGCTTCAATAGTTAGGGGAACAGACAGGAGATTCTGTGGTAATGATTGAGACTCTCGGATGGTATGTTGCCTCCCCGGTGCTAGCATCAGGGATGTCTTGGATCAAAACTTCAGGATTCTCAAGGGGGAGGGACAGCAGACTGAAGTCGTGGTACACATCGATAATAAAGACATAGCTAGGAAATGGGATGAGGACCTGAAAAATGAATATAGGGAGTTAAGATGGAATCTAAAAGCTAGGACGAGCAATGTATAACTACCGGTGCCACGGGCTTGTGAGGCCAGAAATAGAAAGCGAGTTCAGCTGAACACATGGCTCCAAAGCTGGTGTAGAAGCGAGGGTTTCAGATATGTGGATCATTGGGATACCTTTTGGGAAAGGTGTGACCAGTATAGGAAGGACAGGTTGCACATGAACTGGAGGGACACCAATATCCTGGGCGGGAGTTTTGCTAGAGCTTTTCGGGAGGATTTAAACTAGTTTGGCAGGGGGATGGGAACTGAAGCTACAGATCAGAGGATGTGGTAGCCAGTGTACAGACAGATAAAGCAAGTTGAGAATCTGTGGGGATTTATAAGCAGTTGATAGGGCAAAGCGGCAGTCAGTGCAACGGGTTGGGGTGTGTCTACTTCAATGTAAGAAGTATCAGGAATAAGGATAACGAACTTTGAACATGGATCAGCACTTGGAACAACGATGTTGTGGCCATTACGGAGACTTGGATAATACAAGGGCAGGAATGGTTGTTGGATGCTCCGGGGTATAGATGTTTCAAAAGAAATAGGGAGGGAGGTAAAAGAGGTAGGGGAGTGGCATTGCTAATCAAGGATGGTAACACAGCCGCAGAAAGGGAGGCCGTGGAGTAGGGTTTATCCACTGCGTCAGTGTGGGTGGAAGTTAGAAGCAGGAAAGGAGCAAACATTTTATTAGGAGTTTTCTATAGACACCCCAATAGCAACAGAGACACTGAGGAACAGATTGGAATACAGATTTTTGAAAGGTGCAGAATTAGTAGGGTTTTTGTCATGGGTTACTTCAACTTCACTAATATAGACTGGAACATCCAAAGTGCAAATAGTTTGGATGGTTCTGAGTTTGTCAGGCGTGCTCAGGAAGTATTTCTGACTCAACATGTAGACAGGTTGACAACAGGGGAGGCCATATTGGATTTGGTGCTTGGCAACAAACCAGGTAAGTTGACAGATCTCTCAGTGCGGTGATAGTGACCATAACTCCCTGATCTTTACTATAGTCATGGAGAAGGCTAGGAACAGACAGAATTGGAAATTATTTAATCGGGAGAGGGGGAATTACAATGCTATTAATCAAGAGCTGTGGAGCATAGATTTGGATCAGATGTTTTCAGGGAAATGCACGACAGAACTGTGGAGGTTGTTTAGGAAGCAGTTGCTACAGGTACTGGATAGATTTGTGCCACTGAGGCAAGGAAAGGATGGGAATTTGAAGGAACCTTGGCTGACAAGACATGTGGAACACCTAGTCAAGAGGAACAAGGAAGCTTACTTAAGGTTGTAGAATCAAGGACAGGAAAGGGCTCGAGAGGTTTACAAGGTAACCAGGAAGGAATTGGAGAATGGACTTAGGACAGCTAGAAGCGGTTATGAGAAAACCTTGATGGGTAGGATCAAAGAAAACCCCAAGGCGTTCTATGCTTATGAGGAACAAGAGGAGGGCCATAGTGAGTGGAGGACCAAACAGGAATAGTGGAGGGAACTTGTGCACGGAGTCAGAGGGACGTCCTTAATGAATACTTTGCTTCAGTATTTGCCAGTGAGAGGAACATTGCCGTTTGTGAGGATAACATGAAACAAGCACATATGCTCGAAAAGGTTGATTTAAGAAGGAAGATGTGCGAGAAATTTTGAATGACATGAGGATAGATAAGTCCCCTGGGCCAGACGGGTTATACACAAGGTCACTATGGGAAGTGAGGGAAGAGATTGCTTCCTCTTTGGCAATGATCTTTGCGACCTCAGTGTCCACTGGAGTAGTCCCAGACGATTGGAGGTTGGAAAATGTCATTCCCTTGTTCAAGAAAGGGAATAGGGATAATAATGGGAATTACGACCGGTCAGTCTTACTTCTGTGGTGGGCAAATTATTGGAGATGATTCTGAGAGATTATATTTATGATTATTTGAAATATCACAGTTTCATTAGAAATAGTCAGCAATGCATTGTGAGGGGTCGGCCATGCCTCACAAGCCTTACTGAATTCTTTGAGGATGTGACAAAACATATTGATGAAGGGTGAGCAGTGGATGTGGTGTATATGGATTTTATCAAGGCATTTGATAAGATTCCACATGGTAGACTCATTCAGAAAGTAAGGAAGCATGGGATTCAGGGAGATTTGGATGTCTGGATTCAAAACTGGCTGTCCAATAGAAGACAGAGGGTGGTAGTAGATGGAAAGTATTCGGCCTGGAGCTAGGTGACCAGTGGTGTTCCGCAGGGATCTGTTCTGGGACCTCTGCTCTTTGTGATGTTCATAATTGACTTAGATGATGAACAAAGAACAAGGAACAAAGAAAACTTACAGCCCAGGAACAGGCCCTTCGGCCCTCCAAGCCTGTGCCGATCCAAATCCACTGTCTAAACCTATCGCCCAATTCCTAAGGATCTGTATCCCTCTGCTCCCCACCTACTCATGCATCTGTCCAGACGCACCTTAAATGAATCTACCGTGCCTGCCTCTACTACCTCTGCTGGCAACGCGTTCCAGGCACCTACCACCCTCTGTGTAAAGTACTTTCCGTGTGTATCCCCCTTAAACTTTTCTCCTCTCACCTTGAACGCGTGACTCCTCGTTATTGAATCCCTCACCCTGGGAAAAAGCTTATCTCTATCAACCCTGTCTATACCCTTCATGATTTTGAAGACCTCAATCAGGTCCCCCCTCAATCTCCTTTTTTCTAATGAAAACAATCCTAACCTACTCAACCTCTCTTCATAGCTAGCACCTTCCATACCAGGCAACATCCTCGTAAACCTTCTCTGTACCCTCTCCAAAGCTTTCACATCCTTTTGGTAATGTGGCGACCAGAACTGTACACGGTATTCTAAATGCAGCCAAACCAAAGTCCTGTACAATTTTAACATGACCTGCCAGCTCTTATACTCAATACCCCGTCCGCTGAAGGCAAGCATACCATATGCCTTCTTGATCACTCTACCCACCTGTGCAGCCACCTTCAGGGTACAATGGACCTGAACTCCCAGATCTCTCTGCTCATCAACTTTTCCCAAGGCTCTTCCGTTTACAGTATAGTTCGCTAATGAAGTGGAAGGATTGGTTAATAAGGATGCCGATGACACGAAGGTTGGTGGAGCTGTGGACAAAGTGGAGGGCTGTTGTAGGACACAAAGGGACATTAAGACCATAAGACGTAGGAGTGGACGTAAGGCCATTCGGCCCATCGAGTCCATTCCACCATTTAATCATGTCTGATGGGCATTTCAACTCCGCACTCTCCCGGAGCCCTTGATTCCTTGCGAGATCAAGAATTTATCAATCTCTGCCTTGAAGACATTTAATGACCCGGCCTCCACTGCTCTCCGTGGCAATGAATTCCACAGGCCCACCACTCTCTGGTTGAAGAAATGTCTCCTCATTTCCGTTCTAAATTGACCCCCTCTAATTCTAAAGCTGTGCCGACGGGTCCTAGTCTCCCCGCCTAACGGAAACAACTTCCCAGCGTCCACCCTTTCTAAGTCATGCATTATCTTGTAAGTTTCTGTTAGATCTCCCCTCAACCCTCTAAACTCTAATGAATACAATCCCAGGATCCTCAGCCGTTCATCGTATGTTAGGCCTACCATTCCAGGGATCATCCGTGTGAATCTCCGCTGGACAAGCTCCAGTGCCAGTACGTCCTTCCTGAGGTGTGGGGCCCAAAATTGGGCACAGTATTCTAAATAGGGCCTAACTAGAGCTTTATAAAGTCTCAGAAGAACATCGCTGCTTTTATATTCCAATCCTCTTGATAAACGACAACATTTCTTTCACTTTCTTAATCACGTACTCAACCTGTAAGTTAACCTTTAGAGAATCCTGGACGAGCACTCCCAGATCCCTTTGTACTTCGGCTTTATGAATTTTCTCACCGTTCATAAAATAGTCCATGCTTGTATTCTTTTTTCCAAAGTGCAAGACATCGCATTTGCTCACTTTGAATTTCATCAGCCATTTCCTGGACCACTCTCCTGAACTGTCTAAATCGTTCTGCAGCCTGCCCACCTCCTCCGTACTACCTGCCTGTCCACCGAACTTCGTATCATCGGCAAACTTCGCCAGAATGCCCCCAGTCCCTTCATCCAGATCATTAATATATAAAGTGAACAGCTGCGGCCCCAACACTGAAACCTGCGGGACACCAATTGTCACCGGTTGCCAATCCAAAAAAGAGCCTTTTATCCCAACTGTCTGCCTTCTGTCAGACAGCCAATCCTCAATCCATGCCAGTAACTCACCTCGAACACCATAGGCCCTCACCTTACTCAGCAGCCTCCTGTGAGGCACCTTATCAAAGGCCGTTTGGAAGTCTAGATAGATAACATCCACTGGGTTTCCCTGGTCTAACCTACCTGTCACCTCTTCAAAGAAGACTAACAGGTTTGTCAGGCAGGACCTCCCCTTACTAAATCGATGCTGACTTGTTCTGATACGACCCTGCACTTCCAAGAATTTAGAAATCTCATACTTAATGATGGATTCTAGAATTCTACCAACAACCGAGGTTATGCTAATCGGCATATAATTTTCCATCTTTTGTCTTGATCCTTTCTTAAACAAGGGGGTTACAACAACAATTTTCCAATCATCTGGGACTTCCCCTGACTCCAGTTACTTTTGAATGATCACAACCAAAGCCTCCGTTATTTCCTCAGCCACCTCCCTCAGAACTCTAGGATGTAGCCCATTGGGGCCAGGAGATTTATCAATTTTTCGACCTTTCAGCTTTTCTAGGACTTCCTCTTTTGTAATGCCTACCATACTCAACTCTGCCCCCGACTCTCCTTAATTGTTGGGATCTTACTCATGTCTTCCACTGTGAAGGCTGATGCAAAGTACTTATTAAGTTCTTCAGCTATTTCTTTATCTCACATCACTAGCCTTCCAGCATCAGTTTGGAGCGGCCCAATGTCTACTTTTGCCTCTCGTTTGCTTCTTATGTACTTAAAGAAACTTTTACTATCATTTCTAATATTACTGGCTAGCCTACCTTCATATTTGATCCTCTCCTTACTTATTTCTCTCTTTGTTATCCTTTGTTTGTTCTTGTACCCTCCCCAATCTTCTGATTTCCCTGTGCTCTTGGCCACTATGTAGGTTGTCTCTTTCTCATTGCTACATTTCCTGACTTCCTTTGTCAGCCATGGCTGTCTAATCCTCCCCCGGATAATCTTTATTTTCTTTGGGATGAACCTCTGTACTGTGTCCTCAATTACACCCAGAAACTCCTGCCATTGTTGCTCTACTGTCTTCCCCGCTAGGCTCTGCTTCCAGTCGATTTTCGTCAGTTCCTCTCTCATGCCCCTGTAATTACCTTTATTTAACTGTAACAACATTACATCCGATTTTGCCTTCTCTTTCAAACCGCAGACTGAAGTCTACCATATTATGATCGCTGCCTCCTAAGTGTTCCCTTACTTTAAGATCTTTTATAAAGTCTGGCTCATTATATAGCATTAAGTCCGGAATAGCCTGTTCCCTTGTGGGCTCCATCACAAGCTGTTCCAAAGAGCCATCCTGTAAACATTCCATGAATTCTCTTTCTTTTGATCCACCAGCAATATTATTCACCCAGTCCACCTGCATATTGAAGTCCCCCATGATCACCATGACCTTGCCTTTCTGACATGCCCTATTTATTTCCCGGTTCATCTTGCGCCCCTGGTCCTGACCACTGTTAGGAGGTCAGTACAGAATTCCCATTATGTTTTTTTTTTGCCTTTGTAGTTCCACCCACACGGAGTCCACATCTTCTGACCCTCTGTCATTCAGTGCTATTGATTTAATTTCATTCATAACTAACAAGGCAACCCCGGCCCCTCTGCCCACCTCCCTGTCTTTTCGATAAGTTGTAAATCCTTGGATGTTTAACTGCCCGGCCTGAACCCCCTGCGAGCACGTCTCTGTGATGCCGACCACATCATAATCGTTCAAGATGATTTGTGCCGTTAATTCATCTACTTTGTTTCGAATAGTACGAGCATTAAGGTAAAGTTTCTTAATGCTAACTTTCTTATCATTATTAGAGATATTGGAAATCATAAGATGTCCTAAGTTATCCTTCCTTTTTGCTGCATTCCTAGTCTGTCTCGATCTTAAACCCACCTGCTCACATGCTATCCTGCTGCTTATCTTTCCATTTAACTCCATACTCCCTGTCGCTTTCGGTTTCCCTTCCCCACGACTCAGAAGTTTAAAATCCTACTGACCACCCTATTTATCCTTTTCACTAGCACCCTGGCTCTAGATCGGTTCAGGTGGAGACATTCCCAACGGTACACATCCCCCCAGTTCCAAAACTGATGCCAATGCCCCATGAAATGAAATCCCTCTTTCCCACACCAATCCCTTAGCCACGTGTTTACTTCTCTAACTTTCTTATCCCTCTGCCAATTGGCACGTGGCTCGGGCAGTAATCCGGAGATTTTGACCTTTGAGGACCATTACTTCAATTTCCTTCCTCGTGCTTGATAATCCCTGAACAGGTCCTCTAGCCTCGCTTTGCCTATGCTGCGACTTCACTTCCGACCAGCTCCCGCCGCTCTCTGCTGTCAAAAGGCACTGACAGGATGCAGATATGGGCAAACAAGTGGCAGATGGAATTCAACCAACAAAAGTGTGAAGTGATTCATTTTGGAAAGTCGAATTTGAATGCAGAATACAGGATAAATAACAGGGTTCTTGGCAGTGTGGTGGAACAGAGGGATCTTGGGGTCCATGCCCGTTGATCCCTCAAAGTTGTGACCCAAGTTGGTAGGGTTGTAAAGAATGTGTACGATGTGTTGGCTTTCATTGGCAGGGGAATTGAGTTTAAGAACCGCGACGTTATGCGGCAGCTCTGTGATACTCTGGTTAGAAATAACGCGGAATATGGCATTCAGTTCTGGTCACCTCAATATAGGAAAGATGTGGAAGCTTTAGAGAGTTTGGAGGGGAGATTTACCACAATGCTGCCTAGCCTGGTGGGTGGGTCTTATGAGGAAATGTTGAGGGGGCTAGGGCTTTTTTTCATTGGATGAAAGAAGGATGAGAGGTGCCTTGATAGAGGTGTCCAAGATGATGAGAGGCATAGATAAAGTAGATAGTCAGAGACTTTTTTCCCGGGGCGGAAATGAATATTACGATGGGTCATAATTTTAAGGTGATTGAATGAAGGTATGGGGAGATGTCAGAGGTAGGTTCTTTCAGCAGAGTTTGGATGGCATGCGCAATGCGCTGTTGTCAGTGATAGTGGAGTCAGTTGCTTTAGAGACATTTAAACGCTTCTGGATAGGCACATGGAGGACACTAAAATGTAGGGTATGCAGGGCAGTTTGAACTTAGTAGGATAATAGGTCAGCAAAATATTGTGCGCTGGAGGGCCTGCACTGTGCTATACTGTTCTATGTTCTGTGTTTGTTTCATGTTTCATTGCATGCTGTGCTATTTTCAAATGAGGTCTAGCTAAATCTCCAGCTCTTTTTACTCTTTCCCTAAAATTTGACACATAGTTTAAATATGTATTTTCTGAGCTCTGATTCACCCATTTCTCCTTAATCAATTGCAGTGGTTGTTCCACCTCTTGACTCAAAACTAATTCAAACGGACTGAATTTGGTAGATTCAGTTAGTGTGCATTTCCAATTGCTAAAAGTTCAAATGGAATTCCTTTATCCAAAACCTCTGGACAATCTTGACTATAAGCCCTCAACCTGGTCTTCAAAGTTTGATGCAACTGTTCTCCTAACTACCCCACTCCCACTACCCTGTGATTCTGGATTTTACGCTTTGGATATGAATGGTTTTATTCCAAATCTATCCCTAACTACCTTGAATAATGTTGATATGAATTTTGACTGTTCATCTGATTACCTCTGTGGGTAGTCCACATCTGTTGAAAAATGAACAACTCAATTACAACGCATTTAGTCGTGATACTTTGTAATTGAATAACATCTGCAAATCGAGTAGAAATAGCCATTATTGACTGGTACTTTTGTTTTATTTTCCTGTAGGGGTCCTATTAAATCAATTAAGTCTCTTGTAAACATTTCTTCAAATATAGGAAAGTTTATTAAGGATGCTGTTTTTATCACTGCCTGAGGGTTTCCCATTACCTGACATTTGTGAATTGTCTGGCAAATTCGACGAAATCCTTATGCAGTATACATTCAAAAAATGTTTTTGCATTTTGGATTCAGTGTTCCTTGCAGCCAAATGAACTCCTTGTCGTTCATGTGTGACCACAACTCTTTTTGCTTTAACCCAATAGTAATACAACGTGATAAGCTCCTGCCAATTCCTCATCCACCTCATAATATGATGGTCTCCATTTCCTGATCAAGACGTAACTTTGCAGGTAATACCTTTCTGGGATACTCTCAGAATCTGTTTCTGTGTACGCTTTTTGATACAACTGCATCAGCTTTTCATCTTTGTGTTGTAATTCAGTTAATTCCCCTGAACTAAAAATACTTAATTTATCCTCTGCTGTTCTTGTTTTTCTTCTCTCTCAACCATTTAATCAAACACGTTGACTGACAATTGTGAGTCAACTTCCTCATGTTTATTCTTCGATTTCTCCTCCAGCTTCACCGTCAGGCTTTGTGACCTCCTTGTCATACAATCGGGAAGAATCCCAGGATAAAAGTTGCCTGATGTTCTCCTGGCTTTCAAACACAGGAGACTTCAGTCCCGCCTGTGATCCAGCTATATCATTAACAAAGGCACATTTTACTCGTGGAACCAAGAGTTTCTCCGTACTGTTATTACCACTTCCCCCCTTTTCCCTCGGACTTTCCAACCTCACTTTATATAATGAAGCACTTTTGGTCTCACCATAAATTTGAACTATTAACACTACTCTGACAATAGTCGTTCTGAAATTCAGATCTCCTCATCTCTCATCATCAGAGATTGACATGGTCCCGTATCTGATTAAACTTTAATTTCTTTCCCAGTTCTTTTTGGCACATTCGAGTAAACCTTACCAGTGTAATCACATTATTTAAGGATATGTGGCAGTTTCCGCTCAACCAATCCCTTATTTGTTTGCACATTCTGTTTCAGCTTTGCAGCTTCTACTGTGTTTTCCTCTACCACATTAACAAAAATCACTGGATTGTCCTGTTTTCCCACATTCCTCTTCCCAGTGATTTTTCGAGTATACCAACACTGCAACTTCACGTAGCTTACTTCATCACATGGAAAACACTTGAGTTTCTTTACTTCTGCTTCCCCCACATGCATTTCCTTTTTTAAACACTGGTAAAGTTCGTTTAATATCTTCAATGCGAACTCCTTTTCCATTTCCACCTGGGGATTTCTCCATTCCTGACTTTATATCCCTCACAGATTGAAATAGACGACGGAAGCAAAACTTTGATTTATGAAAAAACTCATAATCACTGATGATCTTGCAGTTTTAACTCTCTGCTCTTCCACGTGTTGTCATTACTTCAGCAAGTGAATTCTTGAAGTCTTCTAAAATAATCATTTCTCCTAGAGTTAAATGTTTGATGTATTTTCAAAGCCCTTTCAAGTCGACGTTCCTCTTTATTAGCCAATTTATGAATTTTAAACTGTCTCTGTTTCTGTTTATTTTTCTCTATCTGCATTTCTTCTGTAGGGCCATCCTTTACTTTTTGTTTTCCCCTGCTAGGGATATTCTTTGGTTTCTTTTTGTCTCTGATTTTATTTGGAATTCAAACTGTTTCGTTTCTTAGTCATGTCCGAGCTGCTTCATCAGTAATTGAATTCTAGCTCTTTCCAAACATTCAAATCGCATTGCCAGCAATCATAAATGCCAAGCTATTGCTGCAATTCTCTGTTTTTTTTCACGCGGAGAAAGACAAATCCAACTCCAGCTGGTCTGCCAATTCCTACAACTTTGCTCATTTTCTGAAAAATTGGAAGGTGACTTCTGGCACCCCCAGAAAATTTTTAGTGTCTGAAAGAGCTATGACGACAAAAGGCACACCTTGTTTAGACCAATCGAATTCAACACCCGAAACAAAAAAAAAATAACATCTACCACTTGCTGGCATTGAGTCCAATAATTGTAAACCCAACCTAAATATTAATCCTGTCAGGGCCCCTTGATTTGTTATGGAATAGCGGAGATCTTCTTAAAATATCTTAAGAAGGTAGTCTAGAGCCCAACTTTTTTCTTTTTTTAAGGCAAACGTAAAGTTCCATGTTCAAGATGCAATGTGACTAATCAAATTACTTCCCATTAAGCAAAACACGATGTATTTAAACATTACAGTCAAAATAGAACCAAACAACAGATTTTGTCTTAAATTCAGTCTAACAGCCTTGGAAGAAAACCCCTGGCATCTGTTTATTATATAGAGAGGAAAAAAATGGCTGACGCTTCTCCAGTCCCAAAATTGCAACCGCTTAAAGCTAAACCTAACAAAAATCACGAGAAACCCCAGCACTCCTGGTCTATGAGAGCTGTCCACAAAAGTTCTAGTGATTTGTATTGTTCCATCTTGAACGTAATCCTCAAGGCTTGATAAGCTGTTTACTTTACTTCCTTTCCAAGTTGGCAGCTCTACCCCTATATTTCAAAACCCCTCTTCAGAAAAGAAGGATAAGTAACCTCTTAAAGACACAGAATTATCACACAACCATGACTGGGTTCAATTCATTACCTATCAGGACTCTTAGATTGAAAAGAAAAAATGACTCGCTCCATTTCTCAATTGCACCACCGACAGACAGGTCTGTTTTACAATGTCTGTCACAGTTCCCAATTCCGCTCCCCCCACCCTTACTAATTTAAATCCTCCCACGTAGCCCGACAAATTCTCCCCGCTAGTATATTATCCCCATTCCAATTCAGATACAATCCGTCATTTCAGACTGGTTACTTCCACCCCAGAAAAGAATCATACAGTCCAATGTTGTGTATCCTTCTCCCCTGTACCAAATCCTCAGCAAAGTTGTCATCTGCTTTATCTTCGTATTCCCACTCTCACTAGCACGTAGCACTGGTAGTAATCCAAATATTCTTTTTTTCAATCACTTACTTTTTAATCTCGTCCTTATTTCCATATATTCTCTCCTCAGAACTTCTTTGTCTTTCATATGTCCTTTGTACCAAGGTGTGTAATGGTCTCCTGCTGTTTACTGTCCCCCTTTGAGAATATTCTATATACTGTCTGAGACAGCCTTGACATTGGCACCAGGGAGGCAACACACTTTTCTGATGTCTCACTGTTGTTGGCAGAAACGTCTGTCTGCGCCGTTAACTGGAGATCCCCTATCAGGGTCTGTCACTTAGAATCCGTTGTGCCCCTCGTTACAATTTCACCACTAGAAGCATGGTTTTCAGTGCTACACTCCCCGAGAGTCTATCACCCTCTACATTTTCCAAAACAGCATATTTGTTTGAGATGTGAATAGCCATTGTAGAATCCTGCAATACTTGCCTAACTCTCCCACCTTTCGGAGAGGTAGCCCATCTACTCGACTCTATCTGTGCTTTTTCTACCTTCCTGAAACTGCTTTCCATCTCAGCCCCTGGCTCCTGTACATTCCTCGTTGCCTCTAACTGCCACTCCAACTAATCTGTGCGATCCAATATGAAATAGCAACGAAACACACTTCCTGCAGATTTAATCATCAGGTACATCAAAATTCTCTCTGATTTCCCACGTCTAACAGGAAGAGCCGTTCACTTTGCTTAAGATCATCTATACACCTTAAACATCTGCAGATTTCAGAAAATAGCAGTGTTCATGCTCTCAAACATTGTCCTGTGATGACTTAGTGTTTTTTTTGTATATAAAAAGGAAGTTTCATCGAACAGATCTCCCACGAGTATGTGTATTAGAGTTTAAAAAAAAGTCCCTCCTCGCTATTGGAAATTTACAAAGAAAAAAAAATCACTTTAAAACCTAAGAGTTGAGAGTTCTGAGGAAAGCTCACCTGACCCGAAATGTTATCTGTGATTTCTCTTTCGATATGTTGCTAAACCTGCTGAACTTTCCTGAAGAAGGGCCTGAATCGAAACGTCAACTTTCCTGCTCTTCTGATGTTGCCTGCCTTCTGTGCTCCTGCAGCTCCACACTGTGGCGACTGGCCCTACCCCTCTGAATATTTTGTCATCTCCGGTCTCGTCACGAACACATTTCTTCTGCGCATTCTGCTGCCAGGGACGTTTTATCTCTACGAATTCATCAATGAGGACTTTGAGCTAAAATACTGTGGTACATTTGATTAATGGTGCTGAAAGGTGCTAACTCTATTAGCTGGTGGATCGTTCTCTCTTTCAGATGGTAGTTGCCTTTCCCCGTCTTTCCAAATGCTCTTATCTTATATACACGTAATGATAGAATCAAAGTCTTACAATATGATTAGTTTCAGGTTGTCAACATCATCAGGTTTAAATTCAATTATCTTTGAGCGGACGAGTTTGGTTTTAAGTTAATTGACCAAATGACCAAATTCAAACCTGTTCTTCCGAAATCATAATATATCAGCTTTTTTGCTGCCATCTGTAAGGCTTTTTTTGATACATTTGTTTCAGTTTTTGAGGCTGTCTGCGCTGGCAACTTCAGCTGCTGCTCACGAGCATATTTTTTTTCTTAACAGAAATTTCTTAAAGAAGCCATACACTTTAGCTTCCACTTCACAATGACTCTGCCCAACTTAATTACACCTGCCCTTTAAGAAAAAGAAATGAACCATCATTATGAAAATATGCCTTTATTTCTTTTCTAAGTCTTAATAGTATTAACACAAAACACATAGTTTAGTACTTTAACGTTATACATTTCATACTAATTCTAAGTATATATGACTTTGGACCATACCAGTTTTAGCTTAGCTACATATTTTCTTTAAGGCCATGATAGCGCATCTGTAACATTTTTCAATCCCGCAACATACACAATTTGTAAGTTAAGACCCTGTATCATAAGACTCCAATGAAATAGTCTCATATGTTTGTACTTAAAATTTTCCAAAAAAGTAAAACAAGTGTGAGTGTTGTGGTCTGTATGCACAACAATTTCCAAAATATCGTTTGTAACATAAACCTTAAAATGTTGTAAGGCCAATACCAAACTCAATAAATTTTTTCAACAGTGGCGTATTTTCTCTGATGAATATTGAGTTTCTTCAGAAAATGTCAATTGGCCTTTAATTTTCTACCATTGTCCTCCGGCATTAACAAAGCCCCAAACCCTATATTGTTGTCATCAATAGTAACTTTAAAGTGTTTCGAGAAAATTGATGCAGCTAAAACTGGTGCAATTGATAATATGGCTTTTAAATTCTCAAATGCCTGCTGAGATTGTTCTCTCCACCGAAATTACATGTCCTTCTTTTGCAAATCTATCAGTGGTGCCACCACGCTGCTAAAAATGGGCAAAAACGTTCAGTACAAGCTGCTCAATACCAAAAATCAAAGTACCTCTTTCTTTGAGGATGGTCTTGGAAATTCCTCGACAGCCTTCATCTTTATGTTCGTCAGAGTCTTCCTTCCATGCCCGATGCTATGTCAGAAGAACGTCACTTCTGCCTTTGTGCATTCGGTTTTGACTAAGTTTATAACCACTTCCCCACCACCCCCCCGTATTCTTTCAAAGAGCTTTTCCAAATGCACCATGTGATCTTTCCATAAATAGTTAAAGATCACGAAGTGATCTATATAGACAGCAGAATTATTCAATCTTGCAACAACTCCTCTCATAAGTCTTTGAAATGTGGTTGATGCGTTCTTCATACCAAAGGGCATTATTTTAAATTGATACAGCCCTTTTGGGGTTACAAACGCAGAAACTTATTTCACTCTCTCTGACAAGAGTACTTGGCAGTAACCAAGGAGTAAGCGCGACTTGGTGATACAAGTGGTTTCTACAACTTTTTTCCACACTTTCCTCCAACTTTGAAATTGGTTATGAGTCCAATTTGTTTACAGCATTGACCTTCTAATAATCCATGCAGACCCATTTAAGCACCTTTACGCGATGGAATCAAGACGATCCCTGATCTCCACTCAGGTTGATTCAGCTCTTGGCTTCTTGCAGCATCGCTTCCAATTCCTTCTGTAACTGTGCAGGTTTAAGATGATTAAGTCTCTAGGTGTGTTTCTTTACGGGAGCAACATTCCCTACTTCAACCTCTTGCATTATAGTACTAGTCGTCCACATTCTGTTCCCACATAAGTCCTCATAGTTCTGCAAGAACCTTTTCAATTCAGCTCTCTGCTCCCAAGACAGATAGCTCACTATCCTATCCTATTCTCTAAGAACTTCTCATTATTTAATTTAACCTGAGGCACATCAAAATCAAATGATTTGTATTCTGACCTGTCGCTGCCAGGGGCTGTAACTGATACTTGTTTCTCTGCTTCCCTGCCCCTGTCATTGTAGGGTTTCAACTTATTCACATGACATATGCGATAAATCTTCATTCTACCTGACATCTTTGCTAGATAGTTCACCTAACTCAACTTCTTCTCAGTCAGGTAGGGACCACTATACCTTGCTTTGAAGGTGTCTTCTACCACTGGAAACAGCACCAATAATTTATCCACAAACATCCGAACTTTTGCTTCATCAGATGGTGTGCCACCTTCGGATAGCCAATTCACCAACTCTGCCTAGTCTTTCTCTCACCCCAATGTTATGTATCTCACCCCAGATACATAATCAAACTGTAAGATCTCCGACTTCGGACCTATCAACTTTATTTTAATTTCAAAGGCCATCTTATTTTATGTCCGAATATCAACTCAAATGGAGAAAATTGATCTGTTCATTTGGGGTATCTCTAATGGTAAACGATACAAATGGGATACCTTTATCTCAATCATTTGGATAATCCTAGCAATAAGATCTCTGCATAGTTTTTTCTGGTCTGATGCCACCTTTCGAATGCTCCATAGGAATCAGGATGGTACACACTTGGTGTTTGATGCCTAAACTATCCATGACCTCCTTAAATATTTTGGCATTAAAATTGCACCCTTGATATGACTGAAACTCCCTGAGTATGTAAAGAAAGCAACCAAGCCTGTGGCTTTCTTATCATCTATCATATAACAGGTACGGCAAAATTCAACCACATCCTTATGCAATAATGCAGGTTAAAAGAAGTGCTTTTGTATTTTCGTCTGAGCCTTGGTCACTCCCAAATGACCTCCTACCAGTAATTCGTGTGTCACCCATAATACATTCGTCTATATGTTACCAGCAAGACAATCTGGTTCACTTCCACTCATTTCTCCTTTGCACTAACCTTCCAAAGTCTCCATTTTTGACTTAGGATTATAACCTTGAGATTATAACGCTTGGGAATGATTTCTGATTCCTTTTCTCAGCAAGGTATGTGACATAGATATTTTATTGTCTCGTCATTTTATTGTAAGTGCGGTAATCTTTCAGAACTAAACATCTCTGCCTGATCCTCTTCGTGTTTATGTTCTTCCTAGACCATTTCATTAAAAGGATTTCAGCTAACTGGACTTCAACTCTTTCGGATTTCTCTTTGGTTCTCCCTTCTTGCTTTAACCTTGTGCTGTGGGATCTTGTCACCACACAGTCCAGAAAATTTCCAGGGTATTTTTCTTCTAACTTCTCAGTTCCCTGCTTTTCCTTCGGCTTCTCCACTACAATGGGTGTCACTCCCACCTTTGATCCTGCTGGATCGTTTCCAGAAGCAAACTGCACTCCTGGAATTGACATTCTTTCAATCACTCCCACTGTCACTTCCCCAGCCTCAATGGCCTGTACAACCTGATCTTATGCGGGGAACGCTAAATCTCTGTCCATCTATTCCACAGCTTGCTGCTCTCTCAGGTAACATTTTAGAAAGAGTGCAAATACTTATATTTCTTACTATTGGAGACTGGCTCGCTCCCGTATCTCTCAATATTGTAACTTCTTTACCTTCTCCCCTGTTCTTTTTAAATAAACCTTACCTACAGAGGTAAAGTCTTTGTAGAGATCGGACAAGGTGTCAGTCTTCATCCCGTCAATCGGTAGCACACTTTCCTGCAGCTCCTCGATTCCTTTCAGGATTTTCTTCACCACCTCAACCAATCCCACTGGTTTAGCATCTTTTACCACATCCTTTTTCTAGTACCTTAAACCGCCAGCACTGTGACTTTGTGCGTTGCACCCTATGGCAGTGAAAACCTCTTTTAACAGTATCTTTCTTAAACCACTGGCACTGTGTCTCTATGTGTCCCAATGAAAACGTCTAAGACCTCTTGCCTTCTTTTCACCGTCTTGGGTTTCTTTTTTTCACTTGTGGTAAACTGTCCCAGTGTGATCTACCTTTTGTTTTTCATTGAAGGATCTAATTTTTGCTCCGATTTCTGACAAGCCCAGGATGAAATTGCTATCGGAAGCTAAATTTCAATATTTTGATTAGTGCATATTCATCCTTCATCTCTGCAGCTCTTCCTACTTTGGTAAATTTCTGTTCCTCAATATGAGTTCTTATCATCTCTGGAAGTGAGTTTTTAACCTCCTCCAGCAGAATAATCTGTCTAAAATTCTCATATGTTTTCTTTCTTTCTTTAATGCTCTCACACATCTATCGAAGTTGATGTATTTAATTCTTTAAAACTCAGATGAAGGGTCTAGGCCCGAAACGTAAAGCTTTCCTGCTCCTATGATGATGCTTGGCCTGCTGTGTTCATCCAGCCCCACACCTTGTTATCTCTAAAACTCTGACTAGGTTCTTTCTTTATGTTTCTGAACCGTTGACTATATGCTTCTGATACTAATTCGTAGGCACTGAAAATAGCTTGTTTTACTTCTTTGTAATCTCTTGACACCTCGTCTGACAGGGCTGCGATTACCTCACTCGCCCTGCCTACCAACTTAGTATGAGTTAACGTTATTCACATATCCTCTTGCATTTCATCTGTTTAACGAATTTCTCTAAGAGAATGAAAATGACTTCAACAGCTTTTACATCAAATTTTGGTAACGTTTTGACATCTTTGTATACATCACTACTAGGCTGTTGGATACTATCAGTTTGCTTATCCTCACTTCTATCTTGTACTTATCCTTCGGCCATTTGAAGTCTTTTTGCTTCCGGTTCCAACTCCATCTTTTCCAAGTTGAACATTCTTTCTCTTTCTTTTCTCTCTCTCTTTCTCTTTCGTATCCTTGTAACCATAATTTAGCTCTCTCGCCTTCTTTTCATTCTCTAACTCCAGTTGTCTCTTTGCAATGTACGTTTACTTTTGCCACTGCGTTTGCCTGCTTCTCTGATATATCTGAGTGCTTGACTAACTCCATTAGAATTTCAGCTTTCCTTTTATATCGACTTAAACTGAATTCTAATGTATTTGCGAATTCTAATAGTATATCCTTCCTTTGCCTTTCTAAACTTTCTTGGAAAACTTGGGAAACATCTTTAAAACCTCAGAACTTCTTTAACAATGTTAAAAGCCATTTGCTTCATGGTAATTTTACCAAACACATGTAACCTAAATTAAACATTTTTTCTTGCCTAAGTTTGAATTAAAGAACTAGTACACTCGTTCCCACCTGTAAAAATCTTTCCAAATCTTTCAAGATCCTGAACTTAACAGACCAAATCTTGGACTTGAGCCCCTAATTTTTGTCACAACTGTGACTGGCCGGAACCCTGTGTTAATTAAGTCAAAATACAAGTCCCAATCTGTTATGACAGCAGTAGGGATTCTCTTTAATAATTACCCCCGAAACACCCAAAGAAGCTTATCTTTCCCCTCACAATCTATTGAAATACTGGCTAAAAGAAAGAAAGTCCCTGACTTCCAATTTACAAGTAGTAAGAAACAATTAATTATTTAACCCAATAACGAACAAATCAACAAAATTATTAACAAACTAACAACTCCCCCGTGGACTACTAACTACTCCCTAACTGATCTAAATTCGAATCTACTGCTATTTAAGTAAAGACAAGTCCCACTAATATAAATCGTATTAATAAGAAGCAATAAGTTATAACTTAATCTCTCCAATTTCACACAGACTCTCTTCTGGAATATTCTGCCGTATCTGGTCTCTTCACAAACACATTTTTTCCCGCTAATTATGCTGTTCGGTATGTTTTATCTCTGTAATTTCTTCAATGAGGACTTTGAGCTAAAATACTGTGGTACCTTTGATTAATTAGAAGAGCTTTCTTTTTTCTGAGAGCTGAATGATGCTAACACTGACAGGTGGCGGATGGCTCTCTCGTACAAACGGTAGCTGGCTCTCCCCGACTTTCCAAATGCTCTCGTCATATATACCGTAATGATAAAATCGAATTCTTCAAATATGATTGGTTTCAGGTTATTAACACCATCAGTTTTAAATTCAATTGGCTTTGAATCGCTGAGTATGTTTTTAAATTAATTGGCCAAATTCAAACTCGTTGCCGCAACATCAACACAAGACTGCCGTTTTGCCTGCCACTTGTAAGTCGTTTTTGATACACTGTTTCAGTTTTTGAGGTTGTCTGTACTGGCAACTTCAGCTGCTGCTCACAGCCATTCATTTTGTAATTATAAGTACAGACAAAGCAGAAATCTCAAAAAGGAACCATACATTTTAGCTACCTGCCTTCAACTTCATATTTACACTGCAAAATTTCTTAACAGTAGTGACTGAGAAGGATTTTGGGAGAAGTCAGCTCAGTTACTGCAAATGGCCAGACAATCGGAGAGGATTTGGTGCTTGGTAGAATTAAGGGCAGCAAATAGAGGGCGGTGGTGAGAAATAACTGACATGGATTCCAGTTGAAATGAAAAATAGTAATTAGCAGGGAACAATGCTGTAGACAGACTGGGAACGATTCTGGATGATGTTGGTTTAATCCGACAGATAGCAGCTGTGAAAAGTGACAGAGAAGAACTTCCAGAGATGTTACCCCGCTCACTGCAGAGGATGTGGTGAAGAAAGAACATCTAATAGAGGATAATAGATAGAAGTTAGTCAGGAGAATTCTTGGAGAAATTAGCACAATCACCCCAACTGAAACCGGGTTCATGAGGAACCAAGTGTTCAACAGAAGGATGAGAGTCCATAGAATGACACAGAAAATTGACTTAGGAGGATATTTGGAGATGTCAACTTGATCACCACAACTGAGCAGGGAATCCCTCAGAACCCGATGCTCAAAAGTTGAAAATTTATTCAACATTCAGTGGCAATGAAAAGTGATTGAGTGGGATTATTGGAGATGTTGGCTCACTCACCACAACTGAGCAGGGAATAGCAGATACCCCAGTACTCACTGTAGACTCACTTATACATGGTGCATGTTAGTTCCATGACCTTGCACTCTCATTCATCAAGACTGCGTACTAAATGTTTGCAGATTAAAATTAAATTTAGCTCAAATAATAAATACAATAGATTACAAATTGTGCTGCGTAATGATTGTCAATCGTCCATTGGATTATTGTAAAAAGCATGTGAACTACATAATTTTCACAGGTGAACACAAAGAAAACAGTTACATCGAAAAGGCTAAACAGTGACTTCAGTTTGAAATATTACCATATTGAACAGTGTTTTTTATGCATTTCTTTATGAGAGGATATTAACAAGGTTAGAATGCATTACCCATCTGTAACTGTTCTGGACAATTTCTTGCTGAATCCGTTCCAGCTATTGTGAATCGGTTATCACTAAGACACAGTCAGCTGATAGAGAGGGCATAGTTCTGTTGACTCTTCGTGACTGATAGCCAAGTACTTCAGCACACTGAGAGGATAGTCCGATGAATTAAACGCCAATCTATTCAACTTCAATTCTGTCCATGATAATCAAACTAATTCTAGAAAACTGTTTATAACCCTTCATTTTGGAAGATATGCAAAAATCTGAGAGAATTTGCATAGATTTGATCCGGAAATTTTTTTTTTCTTAACCTAATTAAATTTTATAAAGAACTGGACCTTTACTATACAGTCTGGCTACGTTGTCCAAATTAATTTTCAACAGGACATGTCGGAAAGTTCTCAGTGCCAACCAGATCAAAGGCAAAACTTCCATTGCAATTCCAGAGAGGGTGGAAATTTGAACCCAATATTCACTTATTTTTAAGAGAAAATTTCGTTGAAAGTTAAGTGGCTTAGTAACTTCGATCTTAATTTTAGTGGACTCACAGAAACCATCACCTGTTAATAGAAATGTTTATTAATTTTCTCAATTCAAGACAGAAACAAGAATTATTTTTGCAGGTGGAAAGGAAGCGATCTCCAATTATGACAGTTAGGAGCAGTAACATCAACAGGAAAATATAAAGTATATGTTTTGTGTGGTAAAGAAAACATATGGACAATGGAATTTCATTTAGAAATATTGCAGATAATTCTGGGAAATGGAGTAATGTCTACAAAACGGTATGTAAATCCAATACAGGGATAAAATATGAGTAATATTGAAGGACTGAAGTCCATGTGGAGCACAGCAAATAATTGAAGGCAGATGTAGAGTTTGACATTCATCTTTTCCTCCTGCGCGTATATTAAAAGACGAGGAGGTTGTTTGCTCTGGATATTGTGTAGTGGAGCTTTCAGAGTTTGCACATTGGAAGGAAGATATTACGATGAATAAATATTTGTTAGCTTGGGTTTGTTCTTCTTGGAACAAAGGAGCCTGAATAATGAAATATAGTGTACAGCAGTACAATACAGGAATAGGCCATTTCGGGCACCATGTCAGCGCCAAACATGGTGCAATTCTCAACTATTCCCACCTGTCCGTATTTTGGCATATCCCACTATTCTATGCCACTTCAATTAACCCGTCCAAATGTCTCTTAAACTTTGCTGTCATATCTGCCTCCTGTATATTTTCTGCTAAGGACGCGATGGCAGTGGAGGCAATAGTCATATGGATTTCCCTGGACTGTTAGTACTGACACAAATTGATGTTTTGTTGAGTTCAAATTCTGCCATGGACGATAGTGGAATTTGAAAACAATAAAAATCTTTAATTAAAAGCCTCTTGATGATCGTGAATCCATTGTCAATTTTTTGGAAAACCCCATCTGGTTCACGGATCTCATTTTGGTTAGGAAGCTGGTGTTCTTACTTGGTCTGGCCTAAATATGATACTGAACCCACTCCATGTGGTTAACTCGCAACTGTCCTCTGGCCAATTAAGGATGTGCAATAAACACTGACCCAGTCACCGATGCCCTCATCCTGTTATTGAATAAAGAAAAGGTACTAACAGTCCTCTGTGTAAAAATCACTCATTTGGATTGTATATAATTATGCCATGTAACTCTGAAATAAATTTGAACCAGTTACAAAATGTGCCAGGGGGATCACGTAAAATGAGCACAAGATTAAAAAGACTTGAATAATGTGATTGGTGCAAAAGTAATATATTTCATCAGAAGATTTTAACAACTCAGACATCAATTCCTCAAAAGCTTCTGGAGGCAGAAAATCAAATCCTATATAAAAATGTATTCGAACGACATCTTGAATAACAAATCATGCAGGTCTATTTCCTGTTTGAATGCAGAAAATTTGACTCAGGCTTAAAGACAATTTATCCATCGACATGAATGTGAATACATCTTTCTGTTTTCCCTCAGAATGTCGCTTTTGTAGTGAAGGTCAAGTGAGCATAGACAGTCTATGGAAGAAAACAGAGACCACAATGATCATGGAAACAAAGTGATACGTTTTGCCCATTCAATCCTTCATCCTCACCAACCATTAATTTGATATTCGCTGATGATTGTAGCAGTATTTAAGTAATTGCTTCGAGTGGACAAGCAACATTTAAAAAATGGTGAATTATTTCCAGGTGCAGGATTGGAAAGGTCATTCAACAAATCTAGTCTTAGCCGCCTAAAGTACATTCAATCTACATGAATACCACTTTCCAACACTTGGCTCATAGCTTTGAATGTTATGATGTTTCAAATACTCATCCTAGTACTTTAAAAATGTTATGAGACTACTTGCTTCTATATCCAGGACTCCATCTCACTTTCTGTGATTTTATTCCCTTAAATTGCCTCTAAATGTCTTGAAGTTCACCTAAAAATTCGCCTCTCCTAACTTTTCTTATGACTTGTAAACTCAGCGGAATAGCTGATGGCTATCCACCTTGTCTATATCCGTGATAATGATATAGACCTCTATCAGGACCACGCATAACAATACCCGCTTCAACAAAACCAACTCGACCCAATCCTATCTCCCTTCTTAGCTAAAATGCTCCATCACGGACAAAACCGTGGAGAAGTTACACTCTATTCCCTCCAAAGCAATCATATCCTTTTATGTGTGGTGACCAGAACAGCACACAATGTCTAGCTGTGGCCTAACCAATGTTCTGTACAGCTCCAACATAATGTTCTTGTTTTTATAATCTATGCTTCAACTAAAAAAAGCAAGTGCCCTATCTGCCTTCTTAAATGCCTTGTTAAACTGCCCTGCCACCTTCAGAGATAGGTAGGCAAGGAGCCAAATAGTTCTACTCCCCTAAGCATCAGCGTTCTTCTATTTATTGACTATTCCCTTGTTTTTTTCCCCAAAGCATACACTTCACAGGTATGAGACTCAAATTCCATCTGTCATTAACTTACCCTTCTGACCAAATGTCTCATATTCTCCTGTGACCAAAGACCTTCTTCTGCACTGTCAACCACCTGCCAATCTTTCTTTCATCCACGAAATTACTTATCAGCCGCCCGCCATTGTATTTTCATATGGACCTTTAATATAAATATCACAAACAAGAGTGGACAAAGCTCTGATCTCTGATGTCCTCTAGTTCCGTTATAAGTTATCCTTCTTGGTGTCTAAAGAGACCTACTCTTTCGTTTATTCTCTTTCATTTTACATATTTCTGAAATGCCCTGAGATCCAGCTGAATCTTGCTCGTCAGGGCTTTCTTTTAAGCCTCCTCTTTTTGTGGGTGGCATGTTGACTCAGAGGTTAATGCTTCTGCCTCACAGCACCACGGAGCTTACACATTTTCCCAGTGTCTGCACAGGCTTCCTCCAGGTGCTTGGGTTTCCTCCCACAATCCAAAAACGAGCAGATTATTTGGATTGGTCATGCTAAATTATCCATAGTATCCAGGGATAGTAAAGATCGATGGATTAGCCATGGGCAACACAGTATTACAGAGATAATGTTTGTGTGGGCGGGGGCGCGTAAGTGGGGATTAGATGTTCTTCAGAAGGGCAGAGAATTCAGAGAATTCCACACTGTAGGAATTCTGTGGTTCTCCCCTAATTGCTTTCCTGAGATTCCCCTGCATTTTCTGTACTCGTCCAGGGCCACCATCGATTTACTTCCTTTGGTAGTTTTTATATCTTTCTCTTTTGCTTTGGATCCAGTCCCGATTAGTTCTCAACGTCCTTGGCTCTCCGGGTATGTTTCTTCTACATTTTACCCTGAAGATTTTTTTAACAACTTCTTCTTGATGTCACCTTTAAAATTCTAGGCTCAAATCTAAGGCCTTACATATTCACACTGAAGACTGTAAAAGCTCAATTAGTTTCTCCCTTTGTAAGTCAAACAATGTATTATGTTATTTAATCATCACAACCAGATCATGCCTTTCTTTGCTTTATTCTCATATGTGAAAAAATGAATCATGTCAACTATTCAAGTAACTTTAACCCAGCTATCATTGCAAGAAAGCATCATTTTTATAGAATCCCTAAGGTGTGGGAAAAGGCCATTCAGTGCAACAAGTCCACACCGCCTCTCCAAAGAGCATCCGACACAGACCATTTCCCTACGTTGATTTCCCATGTCTAACCCACCGAACCTTAAGATCCCTGGGCATTATGGACAATTTAGCAAAGCCAATCCACCTACACTGCACGTCTTTGGACTGTGGGAGGAAACCGGAACACCTGGAAAAAACCCACGCAGTCACGGGGAGAATGTGTAACCTCCACGCAGACAGTTGCCCGAGGCTGGAATCAAACCCAGGGTCCCTGGTGCTGTCAGGCAGCAGTGTTAAACACTGAGTCACCACGCTGCCAGGAAACAGGACCTTCGGCCCATCTTGCCTTATCCATGCTGCTCGTGATTTTATATGCCTGTTTAATGTCACCCCTCAGTCCCCTATGCTAAAGTGAGAAAAATCCCAATCTATCCAACTTCTGCATATAACTCAACACTCTCAGTCCAGACAATATCCCAGTAAATCTTTTCTGCACTATTTCTATTTCCTTTATAAAGTAGGGCAACCAAAGTCGCACACAGTACTCCAAATATGGTCTCAACAATGTCTTGTACAGCTACCATTAGAAATCCCAACTCTTACATTCAATTCTTTGACTGATGAAAGTTATAGTGATGAAAGCGTTCTTCACAGCCCTGTCTACTGAGACTCTATTTGCAGTGTATTACGAACTTGTACTGAAAGATCTGTTCGTTCTTTCACGCTACCCAGGTCTTTAACCCTGACTGTGTAAGTTCTGCCCTGGATTGCCTTACCAAAATACAACACCTTGCATTTTTCTAACTTAAACTGCATCTGCCAATCGTAAACCTACTGACCCACGTGTATCCCCATATAACCTTCGTCACTTTCCACTATAACAACAATGTTGGTTTCATTCACAAACTTACTAACTATATCGCTTAAATTGTCATCTAAGAGAAAATATATAAACAATGAAAAACAGTGGACCCAGAACTGATCACTATGGCACACTGCTGATCACAGGCATTCAGTCTGGAAAATAACCCTCTACCACCTGTCTTCCCCTGTCAAGCTAATTTTGATCACTTTGGCTATCTGTCTCTGGGTTCCACAAGATTTAAACTTACTCAAAAACCTGCCATGTGGTACCTTGTCAAAGGCCTTGCTAAAGTACATGTAGACAATATCTACTGCACTGTCCTCATCTACATTCGGGTTCAGCCTTTCAAAAAAAAATCAAATTCATGAGACAAGATTTCCCACGCAAAATCCCAAATGAGTCCTTGTCTCTCCAAATGCCTTTATATTCTGTTCTCACATTCCCCTCGAACAACTTTCCACCACGGACGTTCGGCTCACCAGTATGTGGCTCCCGAACATTTCCCTGCAGCCTTTCTTAAATATTGTTACAACATCAGTCACATTCCAATCTTCTGGCACGTCACCTGTGGCTGTCGATGATACTAATATTTTCACTCGGATTCCCAATCTCTTCCATCACGTGGCACAAAGTCCTGGGATATAGTTCATCAGGTCCCGGAGATTTATCTACCTTAACGCATTTTAAGACTTCCAGCACTTTCCCTTCAAGACATCACTACATATTTCCCCAAAATCTGTAGCATCCATACATTTCTGAATAGCAAATATTGAATATTCATTGAGGATCTCACCCATCTCTTGTGGCTCTGCACGTAGATGACCTTGTTGATTGTTATGAGGCCATATTCTGTTACTAATTTCTCCTTTGGCCTTCATGTACTTATGCAATCTCTTTGAATCATCCTTTATTTTATCTGCCAATGCCATCTCATGTCCCCTTTTAGCATTCCTGGTTTCTCTCTTAAGTGTATCCCGACATCTTCCATAGGCTTCAAGGAATTCACTCGATCCTAGCTGCCTATACATATCAGATGCCTCCTTCTTTTTCTTTCCAAAGGCCTCAATCAATCTAGTCATCCACCGTCCCCCATTCCTGTCAGACCAGCCTTTCATGGAAAGTTGTTTGAAAGTTTCCCACTTACCAGACATCACTTTAACTGCAACAACCTCCCCAAATCGACTTTTGATCATTCCTGTCTGCGACCATCAAAATTGGTCTTGCCCCGATTTAGAACTTTAACTTCTGGACCAGACATATCTTTTACCATAGGTATTTTAAAACTGATTGAATTATGGTCAGTGGGCACAAACTACTTCCGGAGTGACAATTGTATCACTTGGCTTATCTTACTTTCCAAGAGGAGATTACACTTTTTCCAATTCTCTATTGGGCCATCTTCATACTGCATGAGAAATTCTTCCAGAGCACACTCAACAAATTTCTTTCCATCTAAGCTCGTAACACTATTGCAGTCCCAGTCGATGTTTGGAAAGTTAAAGCCCCCTGCTGTTACAACCCTATTATTCTTACAGCTATCTGCAATCTCCGTAAATATTTGCTCCTCAATCTCCCGTTGACTACTGGCGGCCTAATGTGCAATGTTATCAAATTGACTTCCCCTTTTTAATTCTCAGTTCTACCCATATTCTTTCAGTGAGTGAATCCTCAAAAATGTTTTCTCTCAGCGCTGCCAGTTTCATACAATTACTGACATTAAATGCTTAATTTGACATACTGCCGGTCCGACTAAAATCCGTTGATACAGAGGTCGATTTCATCCAAAGAGGGTCAACTCTTACACCATAACAGCCCTGATCCAAAAGGAGGAAAGGGGCTGAATTCCAGGTGTGTCATAAGTATCAGCTCATGAAATGAAGCCCACATTTGAGAGTGTACAGCAATCAGAATACCACTCCCCAAAAAAGTTAGAGCCAATAGAAATCAGTGGAGGAATTTCTCCACTTGTTGGATTCATAACTTGCACAAAAATTGTCATGCTGGATGGAGGTCAGTCATCTCAGCTGAAAGACATCTTGGAAGCAATTAAATATGATAGAGTTCTTGGCCCAAATATCTTAGGCTAATTCATCGTTGACTTTCCGTCCAACCTGAAATTAGAAGTGGGAATGTTTGCTAATTACTAAGCAGCATTTAACAGTATTTGCGACACCCCAGAAACAGAGATAGTCCATTCCCAAATGCAGAGGTCCATGATGTCATGATTTTGGGTGGCACCGTTTCACTGTGGTTAGCACTGCTGCCTTACAGCGCCAGGGATCCCAGGTTCGATTCTATCCTTGGGTGACTGTCTGTGTGGAGTTTACACATTCTCCCTGTGTCTGCATGTGTTTCCTACCACAATCCAAAGATGTGCAGGCTAGGTGGATTGGCCATGCTAAATTACCCGTAGTGTTCAGGGATGTGTAGATTAAGGGGATATCTCTGAGTGGGATGCTTTGTGTGTTGATGTGGGCTCGTTGGGCCAAAGGGCCTGTTCCCTTGCTGTCGGGGTTCTATGATTCTGTGATGTTCACTTTTGCGTGGAAAGGTGTCAGGTATCATTTGTGTTGCACAGAGATCATGGATTAATCATATCTAGAAAGAAAGAATCTAACAATTGCTTCTTGAAATTCATGGCATCTCCATTACTGAAGCCCCATCTTCCCACTATCAACGCCAATAACAAGAAAATGAACTGTCTGTATTGTGGCTGAAAGGTCAGACAGAAAACTAGAGATCTTGCATCGAGTAACTGACCTCCCACTAACAACATCCTGTCTATTACCTGCAAGACATGACTCAAGACTGTGATGGAACACTCCCTGCTTGCCGAAATGAGTTCTAACAATGTTCAAGATTGTCGACACTGTCCTGGGATATAACTGCCCAAGATGGAAGCTCCACAACCACAGCTATTCATTTCCTCCACCACTGATGCTCGGTAACAGAACTGTATATATTCTATAAGCATCGGTGAAAGTGTTCACCAAAACGCTTCAGACAGCATCTTCCAAATGCAAAAACATCTAACATCTGTATGGACATAGGCGGCAGGTATATGGAATCATGACCACTTGTGATTTACACTTGTAATCACTCACAAATATTACTTGGAAATATATCAAATGCCCTTCAATGTCACTCGGTCAAAATCTTTGCACACTCACTCTAATGGCATTGTGGCATGTTCTAAACTAAATGGAATTCAGCAGCTCAAAAACACAGTTCGTTGCCGGCTTCTTAATGGTAATTGCTCATCGGAAATAAATGCTAACCCAGCCAGAGACGCTTATTTGAACGAATTGGAAAAAGGTGTTAAATAATGCCATTTTGCATTTTTCCCCTTTAACATGCCAGTAAGTTTCTATAGACATAAATATTAAACATTGATTATAAAACCAGCCTCAGGAAATCACAACTTTTGACAGCATTAAAAAAAGAACGCGAAATGCTTATCTCCTGCTTCTTTTCACGTGCTTTCACATTACTTTTCCAATTCCCTAAAATAAAGAGAAATGTAACTGTTTATAGAGTATCACTTCCATCATGTAAATTAATACCTAAACGTTAAGCAGCATAGTAACACAGAAACAGGGATGTAGGTGCCAATGTATTCACAACACCGAAATGCATTCCTTACCTGCATGCTGATTCCTGTATCTCCATCCTGTTGCAAACAGCTAAGATAATGAGGAGAAAAATCAGCAACTTGGAAATACCAAAAAATATTTAATAGACATGGTGGATGTGCCGCTGTTGAAGAAGAAAAGCAAAGTTTTTTTGAAGATTTATGATGTCCAATTATTGAAAACTAATGGAAACTCAAAAAAGTCAATTCAATTTCATTACTTTATTTGGGTGGCATGGTGGCACAGTGGTTAGCATAGCTGTCTCACAGCACCAAGGACCCGGATTTGATTCCAGCCTCGGATGGCTTTCTGTATGGAGTTTGAGACTCTCCCCGTGCCTATGTGGGTTTCCTCTGGGTGCTCTGGTTTCCTCCCAGAATCCAAAGATGTGTAGGCTAGGTGGATTGGCCATGCTAAATTGCCATTAGTGTTCAGGGATGTGTAGATTAGGGGGATGAGTCTGGGTAGGATGCTCTGAGGGTCGGGGAGGACTTGTCAGGCCAAAGGGCCTGTTTCCACACTGGAGGGATTCTATATTCTATGATGAAAATGTTTGGGAATAGTGAGAACTTTGGCAGGAACATCTACAACTGGAATAAAGAGTGAGAGACTGTTAGAGCAGAAGAAAGCTACAATGAGCCAGAAAACGAGAGGGAGAAGGTCACACACACACACACACACACGCACGCACGCACACACACACAAGCTGTGGAGAGAAACAGACTACTCATGACAAAAATTTAAGATTGTAGAATAAGATGACCTTGAAGTAATGGATGTCTGGAATGGGGAATAGACATCTGATGTTCCACATGCATTTTCTGTTTCCTTACTATTTGAACCCTAATTCAGTCACCTTATTAGGATATATTTTCAGGTGTCTGTTCGTCTCAAATCCAAATTTAACTTCGCCTCCTGGAATGAGAAAATCTTAATGCTTCACCCAACACAGTAATATGCACTTACACTAGCTCCCTGCTTTCGCTTGATATTTAACTTCTCATCTGTGATACCTCATGTCCTCTTCTGGATACACTTCGTGATGACAGAACTAGTAGACAGAAATATAATGTATTCACCAATAAATGCACATGGGCTTTCGTGTGAACTTTTCAATCGAAACTGAGGTCTTTCCAAGCAAAAAGGCATCACTATCTCAAAAACCTTCTGAGGAGTATTATGTTTTTAGAGTTTTGTGGTTGAAGGAATTCAACGTGAATTTCTTTCAGAAAATGTAGATGTACGAATTGTATGATGTTTAATATGTTTGTGAATAAAACTGCATGCAACAAGAAAAACTACACTGGCTAAACAATCTCTTTCTGTATTGCAAATCGCATGAAATGCAAATTGCATTTTGAGGCTATAAGAAGGAAAGTCACGAAAACAAAACATGCATTTTTTCAAACTTAGGTGACAAACTTTTAAATTGCTGCATACCTTTCCCTATAGAGGGATAACCACGGACAAAAGAATCATGTAGAAAACTAAACAGCAGAACTGTCCACGACGTAAAACGTTGTAAACTAGTAGACAATTAAACCTAAAATAAGGAAGCATTTATCAAATTAAATCTGTGTCACGAACAAGAAATTCCCACATCAGCACCATAACTACGAATAAAGTAACAATCAATAATACCTCTCTTCCATTAACATTATCACTGATAAGAATGTCTTTTGAGTTGAGTAGGACCAAGCTAGTACATTCAGCAACTTGGTTCAAAGCTTCTGCCGGGACTCCGATATGGCTGATAATGCTGTATGCCTCAGTGGAGTCCAGCATCTCAGTAGCTGTCCAACCCACAGCATTCCATGCGGAAACATTCCAACGGAATGTACGTATGTTGAAATTGGCATTTTTCACTAAACAAATCAATTGGGCGGCTTCCAAAGAAAAAATATCGTTCAATGGTGGGTCCAATATCATCATAGCCGACGAACCTGAAGAGACTGGGGGGAAATCTGTCATTAATAATCAATATTTATTCATGGGGTTTGTGGTAGACTAAATAAATAGTTTTTAATTCTTACTCATTATGGACAATGTCGGGCCATTTCTGAATATGAAAGGCGTTCCATAAAATTTCCTAGCTGCACAGTAATACTGACCAGAGTCATTTCTCTTTACATCTTGAATTTCAAGAGAATAAATGGACGATTCGTTGTTAATTTTTCCTAGGAATCTTCAATGTGGAGGAACGCTTGTTGTTTGTACCAACGAACAACTCCCCTTGGAAACTAACCCGTGTGGCAATCCAGCTTAATGGTACTTCCAACTGAAACAGTCTGGATGGCTGGCGCTTGCAGGAAAACGGTCTGAGAGACAATGGCTGAGAAAACAAAAGACACATCAAAGAGATTGCACAAAGACAGGGAAAAAGAAATCCAGTAGTTTCTGTTAGGAAACTGGAGGAAGAATAACGAACGATTACCAGTCATACTGTGCAATGCTGCAAAAGACATAGAAGGAGAGATAGAAAATCTGAATGAAAGAAAGAAAATGAAAAAAATGGAATAAATAATAGCCCTTTACACTTAATGAAATATCATGTCAAGCGTTATCACTGAGTACTCTATGAACACGCCCCTCCAGCCCCACAACCCCCAGCAAATTTCCATGCAACCGGAGCAAGTACTATACCTGCACTTACACCTGCCCCGTCACCCCCATCCCAGGCCCCAAGAAGACGTTCCACATCAAATAGATGTTCACCTACACATCTGCTAATGTAGTATACTGCATCCACTGTTCCTCTTACGGCCTCCTCTACACGGGGGAAACCAAGAGGAGGGCTGGGGACTGCTTTGTGGAACGCCTACGCTCAGTTCGCAACAAACAACTACACCTCCCAGTTGCCAACTCTTTCAACTTCCCCTCCCACTTCTTGGACGACATGTCCATCCTGAGTCTCCTGCATTATCACAATGATGCCACCCAGAAGCCGCAGGAACAGCATCTCATATTTCGCTTGGGAACCCTGCAGCTCAAGGGTATCAATGTGGACTTCACAAGCTTCAAAATCTCCCCTCCCCCGACCGCATCCCAAAACCAACTCAGCTCATCCCCGCCTCCCCAATCCTTCCTTCCACCTCAAGGCCCACCCCCATCTCCTACCCACTAACCTCATCCCACCTCTTTGACCTGTCCGTCCTCCCTGGACCGACCTATCCCGTCCCTAACTCCCCCCCTACATTCACCTTTACTGGCTCCATCCCCGCCTCTTTAACCAGTCTGTGTACTCTCCACCTATCTTCGCCTTTATTAATCTTCTATCCGCCTACCCATCTCTCCCTATTTATTTCAGAATCCCCTTCCCCTCCCCTATTTCTTAAGAAGGGTCTCGACCCGAGACGTCAGCTTTCCTGCTCCTCTGATGCTGCTTGGCCTGCTGTGTTCATCCAGCTCTGCACCTTGTCATCTCAGATTCTCCAGAATCGCCCGTTCCTATTACTCTGACTTGATGTTCTTTCCTGTCAATGGCAATTAAGAACATTTTTTTTTATAGTTTGATATGGATCATTAAATTGTTTCGATTTTTAGATGGCATATTAAATGGACGAGACTGGACTGGTCATGCAATTATCTTTCATGTTGAATTTGCATTTCTTGGTTATGTTCCACATTTGGAAGGAGAAGTTATACCGTTTTGAATAAAGCGCAAATGCACTGTGTAATACATGTTTCCTTACTTAGAAAACGAATTATTTAGTGAAATTATTTTAAGCATCGAAGTTCGCAATGAGTGGGTTTCCTTATGGTTTTCTTTCTCATCCATTCACAGGATGTCGGCACCACTTCCTGACATTTATTAGCCAGAGGCATTGCTGTCTGGAGTCACATGCTGGAAGACGAGGTAAGAATGACAGATTTCTTGTCTCCTGTCAGCCATTTATTCCCTAACAATGAAAATTATTTTTGTTCTGGATGTTTATTGAATACAAATTTCACCATTTAGCAAGTCTGATATACCAAGATAAGTCTCTTGAACATCATTATATTAAGTCTAGCCATAGAATCGTTCGGATATCTATTCCTCACAATGTAGCTTTCATCACTACTAATTTCAAAGCTTCCACCGTATATGATTAGGTTTTTGGTAGATCCTCTCAGAAAGCATCATCACCTACATGAAATTATCACTGATATTCTTTTGTTAAAACTGCTGTGTGGGAAAATAAAGGTAGGTCAGAGGTTATAATCAAATGTTAGAGTAGACTAGTCGCATTTATCATTTTCTATGCTGTGAAACCTTCGGATTATATGAAAGAACATAGTTGAAATAAAGGACATAATCTTCTAAATGGTGAATGTGGTAAATCACCACATGAGGGAAATAAAGAAGGCTCCCGTCCCGAAACGTCTGCTTTCCTGCTCCTCTGATGCTACCTGACCTCCTCCCCCACCTCCACACTGTGTTATCTCAGGCTCCAGCATCGGCAGTTCTCATTATCTCCTCATGATAAAGATTTAGTTCGTTGTGGTATTATTCCACATTACGAACAGAAAACGATGAAGTTTCTTTTTTTTGATTGGATTTGGGAAGTCAAACAAAGATAAAGAATTTATGGTCCATGAGGTGCAGAGCTCTACTTAATGGTTGATTGGAAATAATAATGTATGCAGAGAATAGCGTGTTCACAAAATTATTGAAAATTGGCATTTCAAAAATGGCACTTAGAAATATATTTGTTACGAAAGGTAATGTAATACAAAGTACAGTGGTTGATGATTTTTTTGCCTAATGTTTACGTGTTCCTTCATGACATAAACCATTAAGAATAAATTGTGGATCTTTCTAATTGCATTCGACAATGTATGGACAAAGGGATAATGTTGATATGAAAATTGAACCTAGGTATTAATTCGCAAGTGAAAGTTATGTTGAAGTATGAAAGTTTATGTTGCATTATAATTGCAGTCACGTGTTGTTCATGGGTATGTGAAAGGCAGAATACCATTACAGCATCATTCAAAAGGGAGTGATATAAGATAGAATGCATGACTGAAAACAAAACAGCTATTACTTGCTAAACTAAGTCCAATAATTAAAAAACGAAATTGTCACATTATAAATAGTTATATGTTAGATTGCAAATAAGTGCATAATAAATAAAAATAACTAATTTATTTCTGATATGAGTACAATAAAGGACCAAATAAGCTGCCAATATCTTTTGTTTTGTCGAAATTACTTTGGACAAGAAGGCAAAATGAAATAAACTTACAAACGTTATTAATGTGTGAAGAAATTATTAGAAGCAGAAATGTAATCAGGAGGGATGACGGTGCATTACTCAATAATTATGACAAGTTTTGCTCATGAGGACCATTGCGTGTACTCTATAGGCAGGCCAAATTATTAACCCTGTTAATACGAATAGCACAGTGGGGTGATAGTAGTTAAAATTCTTTTAATTAAAGGTTTTAAAAAAGGTTCATGAATAAATAGCGTTAAATTAATTCAAAACTTGTCTGATAGATTGTGTTAGGTTGCTCGATAATGCAGTCAATTAAAATATGTAAAAAAGATGTTACTGTAAGAAAGGAAGTCTCCGATAATGTTTCTGTCATGTGTGTAAAATGAGGTTATTGATGGACTGGTGTTGATATTATATTCAGGTAATTCAGAGGCCTCGGCGAATGTCCTGGGAACAAGATTCAAATTTTATCATCACTTTTTGTGCAATTGAGACCATGGTACTGCACTGGAAAACATGACCCTCCCTCGACCCCCCATTCCTGGAACCTTAATAAAAGTAAATGTATTTAAAAGAAACTTGTAACACTACCTGATCTACCCGATCGTCAGAGAATTCTCAGAGAACCTATTGGTGCCAATGAAGGTTTCTATACTCAAAGAGAACCAACAATCATTAGTGGGATCTGATTGCAGCAATGCATAATCAATTAAATTGAATTAAGTAAAATATATAGTCTAAAGCTCGAGGCATCAATTAGACTCCTGGTGCATACAGTCAGAGAGACTAAAAATAATCGTGGTTAAAAGAGAAACTGTGCAGGGAGGAAACTGGAAAGGAGTCTACAGTCTTTGTTCACTAAAGCGCAGGGCTAAAAGTTAGCACAGCTACCTCACAGTGCCAGCGACCTGGGTTCAATTCCACCTCTGTGTGAGTGTCTTCTTGGAGTTTGAACGTGCTTCCTGTGCATTTATGAGTTTTTACTGGGTGCTCAAGCGTCCGGCCATAGTCTGAATTAGGTTAGGTGGACTGGTCATGTCAAATTGCCCATTAGTGCTCAGAGATGTGCAGACTCGGAAGATTGCAATGATAAATGTAAGGTTATTGCGATGGACGGGAGTGGGAAAATGTGTCTGGTAGGTATGGTCTTCAGAGGATCAGTGCAGAGTTGATGGGTGGCTTCTTTACCTCAAATATGGATTTTAAGATTCTGTGATTATACCCCGTGACACCTGGTGACACTCAATGATGCCTAGTCACAATCCATGTGCACAGTAACACTCAATAACATCCAATGACGCCAATGCCTCCTGGTGTCACTCTGTGATGCCCAGTTGCACTAACGTTTTAACCAAAGACTAAGTGATGAGACAAAGAGTGATGAGACTGGCATTCTTCAGCTAAAGCACATTATGACACATTGAAGGGAAATTCCTTCGCCTTTTAGTCATGCAGGCCTCAGTAAGAAACAGTTGCTCAAGTAAAATTCAAACTGGAGAGGCACGGTGGTTTAATGGCTAGCACGGCTGCTTCACAGCACCAGAGACAGTGTTTGATTCTAGTCTCTGTGTTGTGTTTGCATGTTCTCCTTGTGTCTGTGGATATACACCTGGTGCTCTCGTTTCCACCCACAGTTCAAACATAGGCAGGCTAGCATTTTGGTTGTGGTAACTTGCACCGTAGACTCCAAGGATATTTAGGTTAGGCTGGTTAGTCAGAGTAAATTCGAGGTATGGGGATAGGGTGGGGTTTTGGATATCTTCAGAGATGAAAATTCATTGGGCTGAACAGCATCCAACAGCTGGGACTCTGTAATCTGCTAAATTGGAAGTGCAGTTTCGAAGGTTTCTCCTTGACCTTCATTTGTCCGAATACTTCCTGTATTTGGAAGAGGAACAGAAACGATGTTTGACTTACGAAAAGTGTCTGCAATATCCAGTTCCAAGCCGTAACTTGTAGCATGTTCTGAAGTGAAGATAATATTGTTGTCCTCGCTTTTAAAGAGGTTTAATGCGGATAACAGAGAGACAGAGTTTTTAGCTGATGTGAATCTACTGCTTTCTCCTCTGGTCTGCCTAGAATCCCATAGTTTTGAGCCCAGCCTTGGCAGTTCAGCTGAATGACAAGCAATCAGTTTGTTGCTGATAGGAAGTTTACGTCTGTCTTGTACTCCACCAACCAATCAGCTTTACTTGTAATCCGATGCATGGATTCAATTCATCTGTCCATGTCTAAATCACGTGACGATGAATAGTAACAATATTTTGAAGGTGTCTTGTCTGGTGCATAACAAACTAAGGGCTCGTCCAGGATCTAAATCTATAATTGTAAATTGGGGGTAAAATTGTTGGACTCAAAGCCAGCGAGTGTCATGTGTTAGTGTCTTTTGTTTCAGGTATTGTATTCATTTTTTTTAAAGGGAGTGCCTTTTGTTTTAATGACTGTTTTGGTCACTGATAGTTTTCTGGGAGTGGAAGAAGTGGCTTCGGGAGTTTTACAAAAATTGAGAAAAGCAAAGGTATCAGAATTGGCAAATAAGCCAGATTTGGGGTTATCTGCATCTGTGGGGAAAGGGAAGATAATTGCTGCAACAAATGGAAATTTAAAGTTGCCAGAAATGTCATCAGAATCTTTAGAAATGGCTACAATTCAATTGCAAATGCAACAGCTTGAAAATGAAAAGGCAATAAAACAGTTTAAATTCCGATTAAAAGCCAAGAAAAAAAAGTGAAAGGGAGAGAAAAAATAAAGAAAGTAAGAGAATTTGAAAATCCGAAGTTGGCAGTTAGAGAGGAGAGTTGACTTAAAAGGGTAGAGGCTAAGCTTAGTTAGGTGGAAAGTGATGACAAGCAAATCAATCATAGCCAAAGGTTTGGTAGATATCGATTTAAATTTGTCCAAACATTTCCTAAATTCGATGAGAAGAATGTCAAAGACTTTTTCCATTTCATTTGAGAAAGTGGCTAAACAAATGAAGTGACCATTGACCATGTACGTTTTATGGATCCAGACAAAGTTGGTAAGTAGAGCTAGGTAGGTGTTTGTTTCACGGTCAGAGGAGACAACTGAGGAGAATGAGGAGCTGAAGAAAAACACTTTAAGTGCATAAGATCTACTCGCAGAAGCCCAGAAATAACATTTCAGAAATCTAAGGAGGGACCCTGGTCAAACATGTATTTGAGTTTGGAAGGATCAAACAAATTAATTTTGATAGTTGGACAAGGACATTGAAAATAGTTCAAACACATGACACTCTTCGAGAGAAGACTATTTTGGAGGAGTTCAAATTTCACTTCCTGAAGTAGGGTGGACTCAGGTGGAAGAGCAGAGAGTTAAAAAGGCAAGATTAGCAGCTGAAAATGTTGACGATTTTGAGTTGGCTCACTTTGGCATCAGATATCAATTTCAATCTTTAAGGGATAGAAACTGGGGAAAGGAAAAATCCTCAGCTGGTAAGGGAAAAAGGAGATCTAATTGGAAATAATAAAGATAGTTTACCACAGGGTAGAAAAAAAAAGTCATGAGGGTGAAAGAGAAATAAAAAAAAAACCATAGGTGATGTCACTGCAATAAAGCATGACCGTTACAGTGTTGCTGGTATAGAAAAAAAAATGAAGCACTGCGATGACACTGGGAAAACAGGATCAGCCAGTGAATTCTGTCAAAGTAGTAAAGGACAACATGGTGGGAGTTAAAAGGGAACGTTTCACGAGAATGTACAATCTGTTCAGGGCTTGGTTGAGAAAAAAAAATTCAGATCTTCTTAAACCATGTACTTGCAAGGGTAAGGTTTACCTATATACGCCAGACAGAACAAGTAAAGAAATGAAAATTTTAAGAGATATGAGAGCATGCCAATGTGTAATATTGAGAGATGGGAAATATGTAATTCACTCGGACTATTGCCAGACAAACAGGTAATATGTGGCATTCATGGTAACTTGATAGGTGCTCCAATATGTAAAATGAGGTCTGGTGAAAAGTGCAGAAGTAGTGGGAGGGATACTGGAGAAACTGTCGGCTCCAGGAATATAATTTCTCTTTGATAACGATATAGCTGGATCACAGGTGGGAGTGCTGCCTACTTTTGAGAAAATAAAAGCAACAGCAGTTGGGGGGGTGGGTGTGGTGCGAAATGAACATTGCTGTTTCATAGAAATTAAGTGAATTCCGACATAAAGATGAAAAACTAAAGCAGTCATATCAAAAAGTGTACAAAGCAAAGAATCTGCCTGCATCCCAGAACGCTACTGTTTTAAAAATGACGTCATGATGAGTAAATGGAGACTATCACATATTCAGGCAGATGAGAAATGGGCAGAAGTTCATCAAGTCGTATTATATGTGGCTTGTAGAAAATATCTGCTGCAAATAGCACAAGGGTTATCAATAGGTGTTCATTTGAGTGTAAGGAAAACTCAAGCCAAAATACAAGAACATGTTTACTGGTTTGGACTGCATCAGGATGTACTTGAATTTGGCAAAACATGTAATACATCTCTGGTAATAAAAAATCTCAGGTAGTGATAACACCAACACCTTTAATACTGACTCCTGCATTTCAGGATCCTTTTACAAGGGTCGTAACTGATTATGCAGGGTCACTATTTAAGACAAAAAAGGGGGAAGGAGTATTTGTTGTACACAATGTATGCATGCACTAGATTTTCATTCCATTGCACAATATCAAAGCTAAAAGGATTGTAGACCGCTTACTCATTTATTTCACTGGATATACACTATACACAGAGGTAGAATCAATACTTCAGAATTCTTCAGAGGAGTTGTGGATAGCTTAGGAATAGCACAAGTCAATCAGGCAGCAAACCATCCAGGATCGCAAGGAACATTCCAAAGGTGGCAGAAAACGTTAAAGATCATGTTGAGGTATTTTAGTTCAGACTATGGAGATAATTTGGGTAATGGAATTGAATTTGTGCTTTTAGCAATTAGGGATGCACCAAATGAATCTAAAAAATGCCATCCAAATGAATTAGTTTTTGGGCCGGAGGTGTGAGGACAACTGAAATTAATTAAGGTGAGATTAATAAACCAGAGCTCTGAGAATTGCATTATATGCCCAATTTTAGGGAAATAATAAATACAGCGAGTGAGTTAGCTGCACCGCTGTTAAAAGTTGCGCAGCATGTCATGTAAAAGGAAGCAGCCAAGAAATAAAACAATGGTTATTTTGTGAGTGGAGATAAAGTGTTCATGTTACTTCCACTGACCAGTGAAACGTTAACAGCAGGGTTTAGTGGACCTTATCAAATCGAAAGGAGACTGTGTAAGATGGATTATTTGATAAGAACGCCAAAAGGAAAGAAATCTCAGAGTGTATCAAGTCAAGATGCTCAGAAGGTATTTTGATCGGGAAGAAAAGCAAAAGGAGAGTGTGTTCCTACTTACAACACAGAACAAATATCTAAATTCAGAACTTTTCGACATTTCACAAACTAAATTGAACAATGAGAGGGAAGTCAGAAATTGTGATAGATTATTATGTTGCCTTCCAGAGGAAATTCGAAATGGCCTGAAAGAGTTATTCCTGTCGCCTGGGGGGGAGGGATTTAAGGGGATAAGCTGGGAAGTACTAATATAATCACGTATGTCATAGACATAGCAAATGCTGTTCCAATTAAATAGCATCCTTATCGAGTTAACCCTGTAAAGTTGGCACAGGTTCAAAAAAATTTCGAACATATGCACAAAGCCAACATAACCAAAGTAAGTTGCGGCGACTGTGGCACACCCATAATAATGGTGTGAAAAGCAAGTGGTACCCAATGATTATGTGTGGACTATTGCAAAGTCAATGCAGGTAAAAAGTCTGATTCCTATCCTCTTCCACATTTGGAAGACTGCATTGAGAAGGTGGAATATCAAATTATATTTATAAGTTTGACTTAGTCGAAGTTTACAGGCAGATACCTATATCCCAAAGCGTGAAGGCAATTTCAGCTTTCATAACACAGAATGGACTTCACCAATGTAAAGCCATGACATTTATTACGAAATTGTGCCAGCCACATGTCAAAGACGAACCAGTAAAGTCATTTCTGATTACCCAGTTATGTGGTGTACGTCGATAACCTGGTGATTTTTAGTCACACATTGAAAGAATATTTGCAGCATCTATCAGAATTTTTCGATTGACTTTACAAGGCGGGTTTGGTGATAAACCTGGCTAAGCGTGAGTTTGCAAAAGCCCATGTCCTGGGCCATGTTATTCGACATGGAAAGATGGTTGCACGGAATGTGAAAACAAAGGTTACTGGGGAGTTTCCCGTACAATCGATGAACAGGGCAGTACTACGACTCCTTGTGATTGGGTTTTATCAGAAGTTTACACTGAATTTTTGCAGTTTGTTTGCTCCAATGACAGACATACTGAAGCATTGCAGAAAATTTCTGTGGATTTCAGACTGTCAGAAGATACTTAATAGCCTGAAAGCTGTGTTAACTACTGCTTCAGCGTGAGCCGCACTCGCTGTTGCAAAGCCAATCAGGTTGGCTATCGAGTGATCTGGGTGTCGGTGCTATATTCTTACAAACGATGACGAGAAGCCAGAAAGACCCACTGGGCATTTTTTTCAGAAAATTGTATGCACATGAACAGAAATATCCCAAGGTTGAGAAGGAATCAACATGTTTGTTGTTGGCATTACAACATTCCAATACTTATGTAGCCAGTAATGTATTTGAGACAATTGAATACACTGATCATAACGCACTAAAGTTTTTGGTCAAATTTAAGGAAAAAAAAATTCCAAATATTTTGGATGGAGCTTGTTGTTGCAATCATTCAATTTAAAAATTATACTCGTGTCAGGATGAGAAATGGAATTTCAACGTATTGTCATGACGTTGACGTAAAACGATGGAATCGTATTTGGTGGGAGGAAATGGACTGAAATAGAATGTAATAGGGAATATTTACATGCTTAGAGTTAATGTAATGTATGTGCATGTACCGTACTAATAGAGTAAGTCTAGGACTTACAAAAATGAAGCTATTTGTGTATATTGATGGTTAATTTTTTGAGGGAGGAGAGGTGTGTCGATGCTGTCGCTTTAAGAGGCTATTTTGGTTTTTTTTCTTTGAAGAGAGGTTGTAAGACAGAGATCAATAGCTGTCTCTAGGATAGTAAACTTTTCTCAGGTCTTGAGTGTTTTTGAAGTTGACATAATGGAGGAAACCTGGGCACTGCCAGCTCTCACAGACCTGGCTTTCTAGTCTTTTTTTTCAGTTTTTAAGTTCAGTGAAAAGCAGAAGCCTTTGAAGTTTCACAAGAAATGGGACTTCAGCGAATGACTTCAGCTGCCACATTCTCTGAATTTTCTTTGAGGTTTTCTCGACTTGAGCGAGAACTGCATGCAACAGTTATGTCTGAATTCGCGTTTCAGCAATAGGTGTGTTTATCTGATGTTCATATACTGGAGCTATCAATTAGTTAGGTGTTGTATCTATTATTCAGTTAAGTTTTCCAATAGTTAAATTTATTCGAAATCCATTTTTTTTGTTTGTCTTTTAACTATAGTGTTTAACCAAACTGTGTTTTGCTTAACGTCGAATAGTTTGAACAGTTGCATTGCATCTGGAACACAACACCTCACAGTTACCTTTAAAAATCAGAAAAAAATTAGAGTCTGGGCTGCCTTCTTAAAATAGTATGAGGAGGCCTGGGCCGGTTCATAACAATCCAACAGATACACAAACAGAGTTCAAAAAAAATCAAATTCCATACTTTGAAAGCATGCAGCCATCGTTCTAAATTTCAGTGTCTCAAACTGGCTATTTATAATATGCGTTTCAGGATTAAGATTGAAAAATACTGTCAGAGAATAATATGATAATACTAAAACAAAATAGCTGATTAATTTATGCCACAATAAACAGTTTGTATATTTATTTGTGCAGAAGACACAGTTTCTTCAAAGAAGTATAGTAGTAATAGATAAGTGTGAGCATGTCAATTTTGGCAGCAATGGCAAGATTCAATAAGTTCTCACCTTCCTTATGTCATCCTTCCCATGTGTAGGATACTAACTGATGCACCCAAAGATTCGTGCGTGATGAGCTTACATTATGTTCATGTATTTCTGCACTTTGCATTTTCTCACTTCTTTCTCCTTTTTGGATCCAACGTAGAAAGCTAAAAAAAAAAAATACAATTTACGTTTTCTGGCGTCACGTACCTCTTTCATTTGGTAATAAAATTAGCTACAAAATTTTCCGCTAGATGGGTGCTATTCAGATATAGTTACGATATAGTTTATATAGTTTATCCATTCCTCAGCTGAAGAATGTCCATGAACTTGGGTTGTGATCTACACTTTAAACTGAGTTATAATATTTTGTCAAAACCTGTGCCCAGTCTGACAAATGGTTTCACTGGTAGCTTTCATTCTCTGATTCGCAAGCAGCTCTTTCTTGTCTTTGTAGCTTATCCAGCTTGTCGTATATGGTATTTGCCTCTTTATGCTTTTAATCAAAAAATTACTTTTACACTAAGTATAGTTGTGATTCATATAATCCCTTGGTCATCCAAATAATCTTAAGATTAAAAATATTTGTTTCAATGCAAACAGTGTATTCGATAACTCCTAATTATTACTTTGACCAGATATGCCCAGTGGTTTCATAGGAATGGCGTCTGACCTCCGTGGAAATACGAAAAAACTGACATATATGAGAACTGTACAGAATTTTGAGCCACTCCAATCTGTGTCGAACACTACTCATCCTGTTCTACATTCCTAGTTAGCACTCATGACTCTACTGACCAATCGTAATTAAATCTGTACATGAACACAATATCCAACCATGTTGCCAAGCGTGGTGTCTGATCGACCCGTTATGAGTTCTGATCAACTGATATATACATCTAAATTTTTATTTAAAATATTTTCTGTCCTTTTACCCCTGAAGCTTGGTTGGGTAAAGGTGATGTGGCTTAATCAAAAATGAAAGTAACTCACTTTATTGGAAATGTATTGTGGTGATGCAAGTATTGTGATCTTTTGAGCGGAAAAAGATAGCTCAGTGTGTTAATCTGATGAGGCATACAAGAGGTGAGGGCGAATGAGAGCGATAGAGGGTGTGTATAATGCTGTTTCTGGCTCTGTATACTCCACAGTCCCCATACCATTCATTGTCTCCTAATACCTTCGAGAAACAGCTTGATTTTGTTTTTGTCCTATAGCCTCTGTATCTCTGTTTTACCTCCAGATAAAACAAGGTTCTGTATCTCTATAATTACTTCCAGTTCCTGTAACTCTCGGTATCCATCCAACTTTCTTTAGAAAGTACACATCTGCTTGCCTCCACAGCCTGTTTCTATCTCTGCAACCTTCCCTGCTACATTAGGCTCATGTAGTATCTCCAGAATTCCTTACCACTGTCAAACTCTTGAGCCGCTCGGGCTCTTTACCTGGGGAGGATGTTCCAGAACATTGTTATCTTATTATTTCCGTGATCTCTGCAGGCCACCACCATTCTCCCTTGGTCTGCTATCTTTTTTAATCACTGTAGCTATTCCTGCCTCCTTAGCATATGCAGAAAGTGGACAAAATAGATAATTGCTGGAACGGAAGTATTTTAAATACAGTCTGACGAGTGAGACCAACAGAACTTATTTTCAACTATAGAATAAGAAAAGGGAGGAGCCAGGTAATCCAGAAAGAAAGAAACATAGCAACAGTTCCATTCCAACTATGATGTGAGCTGGCAGAATTTTATGGACATTGGCCATTTAAAATGTAAGAGAAATGACTGCACGATAGGAAATCGAGCATCATGGTTACATCAGGGTTATTCAATTTGGAGGATGCTTTGTAGTGCATTGAGATTGTGGATTTTTCTGATATGCATAAATGATCTAGATCTTGCCTGACAGGGGACATTTTGACTATCAAAACAGGTGATACAAAATTTTGAGTAAATTAATGAGTCACTGTAGACCTTCAAAAACACGTTGATAAATTTGTGGAGTGGAGAACCAGTGAATGTCATTCATTCAGATTTCAGAGCACTTTTGATAAGGCAGCGCATGTCAATTTGCAGAATAAGGTAAGATAAGCTTGCAGAATAAGATAAGCATTGGAGGTCATATATTAGTATGGTTAGACAATTGGCTAACTCATTGAAGACAGATTTTTGGGATACTGTGAGCGCTTTCAGCCTCTCAACATATAGCTAACAGAGTTGCTACTACCAGCACTCTGGTTGTTATATGGACAAGGGGAGTGAATATACCATAGCCAAATTTACAGATGACATCGAAATAGCTGGGAAGACGCTTGGTGATGTTCACATAGGGAGTCTGCACAGGGAAACAGACAATATGAGGATGTGGGAAAGACTTGGCTGATTGAATATTATATGGGGAAATATGAGGTTATGCACTTTGGTAGAAAGAATAGAAGAACTGAACATTATTTAAAAGGAGGAAGACAGCAGTTATCTACAGAAATGAAGGATATGGGAATCGCCATGACAAAAACTAAAATCCAATTTCGCTGGATAATGGGGAGGCAAATAAAATGTTGGCCTTTATTTTGCAGAGTAATGCATATGAAAGTAGTTGGATTTTGATAAAACTATACAAGGTGCGAGTCATATCCCTGCTGGAATTTTGTGAACAGTTCTGGGTCAATTTTCTGAGGAAATGCTGACTTTGGGGACAGTCCAGATAAGCTTTATTAGGCTCATCCATGATATGGATGTGGGTCTTCTGAGAAGAAGTTGAATATATTGGACTAGAATTAATTGACATTTGGAAGAACATTCATTGACATTATTGAAAGTTGCAAGATCCTTTGGTGCTGTGACAGGATAACACATCTGCCATGCTTAAAAAAAAGGTAAACAAAAGACAGGCAACTATAGGTCCATGATCTTAACTTCTATAGTGGGTAAAATGGTTGGATCTATCATTTAGGAATAAATAGCGAAATGTATGGATAGAAATTGAACCACCATTCAGACACAATATGGGTTCGTGAAAAGCAAGTCATGTTTAACGAATGTACTGGAATTATTTCAGGATGTTACAGGCATGGTGGACAATGGGTAACCAGTGGATGTGGTGTATTGTATTTCTACAAGGTATCGAAAAGGTACAGCACAAAAGGCTACTGCATAGTATAAAGTGGACAGCGTTATGGATAACATGTTAGTATGGATAAAGGATTGGTTAAAGAACAGAAAGCAAAAAGTGGGGATAAATGGGCATTTTTTTTTCTGGTTGGAGTGCTGTGCCCCAGGGATCAGTGTTGACACAGCTATTGTTCAAAATTTAGACAGACGATTTGGAGTTGGGGACCAAGTATAGTGTGTAAATTTCACAGGTGACGCTAAGACGAGATGTAGAGCAAAGTGTGCAGAGGACTCAGAAAGTCTGCAGAGGGATATAAGTAGGTAAAGTGAGTGGTTAATGTCAGGCAGATAATTTACAATGTTCTTAAATGTGAGGTCATACATTTTGATAGGAATAACAGTAAAGAAGACGATTGCTTAAATGGTGAACCATTGTAATGTGCTGCTGTGCAGATGGAGTTGGGTGTCCTTGTGCATGTATCATGAAAGTGAATTTGTGGGTGCAGAAAGTAATTATGAAAGCAAATGGAAACTTACCCTTCATTGTTACAGGAATGTTTTTTTTTAAATAGGGAGGCTATGCTGCAGTTGTATAGAGTGTTGATGAATCTAATGTTTGATATCCCACCTTAACTTGAAATCCCCACAATATCATCAACTATCTTAATTCCCTTAAAGATAAAATATAAGATGCATACAAATGAAAATATAAAACGGGGATTAGGAGAAACGTCTTCAGCCAGAGAGTGGTGAATCTTTGGAATTTACTGCCACAGAAGGCTGCGGAGGCCAGATCATTGAGTCCATTTTAGACTGAGATAGATAGGTTCTTGATTATCAAGGGTATCAAGGGTTACGGGGAGAAAGCAGGTGAATGGTGTTGAGGGACTTATCAGCCATAACTGAATGGCGGTGGAGACTAGATGGGCCGAATGGCCTAATTTCTGCTCCCATGTCTTCTGGTCTTAAAATAATTAAGCCACAGAAATAGGAAAAAATCAGGTAATGCAAAGAGTAAAATAATTGATTTCCTTCCATTCTCCGTCTCTTCGTCAAAGCGATTCCATCCCTGTATTTGACCCTTTAGCCCATTGCAGGCCTGACTGGTCACCAAAGTATATCTGACTGTCAGAGTGTTGAACATTATATTAAAACATATGGGACAAGGGAAAATGAGGCCATTTGAATCGATTCAAATGCCACCCATTCGGGACCCATGTAGTAACTAGTTTTTTTTTTCTTGAGAGAACCAGGGAACGTTGCTTATTAGGTCTCCTGGTTCAAACTTAGAGAAGATATGAATATACTTCAAACAGAGCAGAATAGATGTTAATGCTAAAACCACAACAGAACTCCCCTCAGGGCAATACTTCGTTTTCAGCTTCTGGCAGCAAATAGCTAGAAATCAATCAATGGAAAAACAGACAATGAACCACGCAGAAAATACAGCAGCACCGTAATAATACTATATATAGCTCTTATTTCCAGGAAGGAGCCAAGGAAATAGAAAGAAAAAAGCTGAGAAATAATAACTATGGTGTTAATGAATAAGAAGTTCACTGTCACCATTTCTCCCAATAAACGAGTCATATATATAGAGAGACCACATTTTCCCTGAGCCAGGATCACAAATGCCACCAAATTAACTGCAAAAGAGAAAACGAAGGTCCGTGTGTGTGGGGATAGGGTGGGATATTATTTGTAAATTACCGTTTACATTTTCTTCGCATACAATAGTTTGAGGTCTAATCACAATTATTTATTCTTAAATTCTTAATTGGATTGTTTACAAAAATTCAAAGGCCTATTCCACTTTTAGAATTGGAAGTATACTGGATTACAGTTAGGACAGAAATGTTAATCTAATAATTGAATTAATAAGGCCCTGTCAGAAAGAATAACAACTCCAAAATTATGACAGGAAACACCATGCAGCAAAAACAGAACTTGCTCGAGAAATAGGTCTGGCAGTATCTGTGGAGATAAAACATGATTAACGTTTCAAATCCAATGACCCTGCTTCGCAGCCATGTTAGCATTGTAATTTGATCACCACAAAGTGGAAGACTTTGCAAGTTGTTCATTTTCAATCAAAGCACCAGCAATACAATGCCTCAGACAACTGCCCTGAGGAAAATTGGAAAAATCTCGTTATGGTAGATGAGTAAAATTAAATTCAACTTGCTTCAGTAATGTAGAACTTGAGCTAGCATTAGCGTTTAATGTAAATTAAAGAAAACATCTCATTCACTGATGTGCTTTTATGCGTGGGAAATCTGCCAGCCTTTGTGTCGAGTTGGCACAAGATAATGCAATTGACATTAACGGCCATGAAATTTTGCGGAGCAAGACGTTAAAATGGACAACATTGCAGGCCCTCTCAGTGGCGATGACATGCTAATAAATGGCAAATGAAAGGAAGTTCCCCAAAATTTTCCACGAGGTTACTTTGAATATACCAATAAAGGAATGTGAATAGAAAGGCTTTGATTTGGGTTTCTACTGTTTGGTTTGTAGTGAACTGTGCACAAAGATACTTAGTACAGCTAAGTCTGATTAATATACTGCTGTAAAGGGCAAAGGAAAGTGGGTGTACCAAACAATTTTCTGAAGAATGGTTCCGACCCAAATTGTCAACTTTCCTGCTCCTCTGATACTGCCTGACCTGTTGTGTTACTCTAGATCCGCATTGTATTTTCTCTGACTCCAGCATCTTACTATCTCTATCAAACAAATAGACATCTGGATTTCACAAAGGATTTTAAGAAGACTGAAATCAATGTTTAAATGAGTTCAGCAGTAGTGGCATAAAGTAGAGATTTTGGGAACTGATCTTGAAATAGCAGGAAGAAAGAGCAGCCAAGTAATACATGAACAAATCAGTAGATAGGCTTCCAGTAATCTAATCGAGTCCGAGGGAGACAATTGCAAATTAATTAAACATTTATTGTCGTCAAGCAGCATTTTAAAAAAAAGTAAATCAGAATGAATTTTTAAAAAGTGAAACATTCAAGACATCATTTGACTTTTCGAAAAATGGGATTCAAAATCGGCAAGTCTTTACTAAGGAAACATACAGCATTAGTCTTCATCAACCAATGCACTCAATATCACGGAATTACAAAATTGTTACAGCGCATCAGTGCTTCATATTTCTAATTGGGCCATTCTGTAGTTGTGTTATGGACCAGACTAGAACTCCTCAAAATATTTTGAGAAGGTAGCCTACAATCTAGCTGTTTACTATTGTAAAGACCATAAGACCATAAGACATAGGAGTGTCAAGGCAATAAAATGAATAGAACTTGGAAACCAAGTTTATATCTTCAAATAAATGTTAAATTCTGCTGAAGAGAAATGAACTAAAGTGCAATCTAATTTCTATCTATGATCTAAGACCATTCTTCCTTGAATAGTAAACACCATTCATGCAGTTACAGGCAGATACACAGAGAAATGGCTAAGCGGTAAATGTAAAATAAACAAAAAAAGTGCGGTGACAGTTCCATAGCCGTTTCAACAATGAGTACCAAACCATCATGAAATCCGATGGGTTTCTTCATAAGCAAGAAGGGTTATATCTTGCTTGAACTCTGTTGACGCTCGACAACACAAACAGCTTTTGCAGGCCTTTTGAGATTTTCCCTTTTTTTATCGGTTGAGGTTCTTTTCTCATGACTTTCAACAAGCATTGATATTCAGCAGTTGTTGTTGCTGGAGTTCCAACAAACTTTAAACAAAGCTTTCACTGGAGATTAAAGACAGAGAGGAAAACGAAATAATCATAAAATGAAGCTTCCAAGGAAGTAGGATGCTTCCAGGCCAAAACAAAACAGCCGAAACTAATTTGCCTTTGGGTTCTTTTTTCCTGTGATTGGCTAAACCACTCTGATCCTCCTTTGATTGATCAATTTGACGTTAATTTACATTCATTGCTTTTTGACGAAAGGAGTTCAAAAAACTAACAATCCTCTAAGCAAGGAAAAAAAAATCTTGTTTCTGTCTTAAAAAAGAATCTCTTGTTTTTAACCTATGGCCCCAGTTACATAGTGTTCCACAAGAGGAAATATCCTTACCAAATCCATACAGCCAAATCCCCTTGGGACCGCAGATGTTCTAATTCAGTACATCTGACTTCTTTAAACTTCTGAAATTCCACACCTAGACTGAAAATTCTTTCATTCCATGTAAGAGTGGTGTAACACAACACTGAATTCCTTCCAATTTGCTGCCATCCTTCCGCAATCATGTTGACTGTCACATTACATAGTACTCCAAAGGTGATTTCAATGGTGCCCAATAAACTTGCATCTCTTGCATTCTGTTCGCCTTGCCATAAAACATAACATTCTATGAGCTTTAGTGATTACTTGTTAAACCTTCATGCTTACTTTCCACAAAAATATCTCAAACTCTCTCTTCTTTCCAAATAATAATAATCAATCTGACAGACTCTTTCTGGAAGGTGTTGTGCAATCTAATGTTCATTGAAAAAAAATCATGGAACTTCTGTTTGTAATATGGAGACTCGACCTATATGAAGGCTGAACTGCAGCGGTTTGTCCTATTCTTTGGGAAGAAGGCGAGAGATATGGATATAAGAATTTCATGCTGCTATTTCAACGATGAGGAGCTTTGATTATAAGGATAGAGTGAAGAATTTAGGCCTGTGTTCCTGAAGGAAGAATGGCAGAAAGACTATTTCAGCGAGATATTCAAAATCATCAGATATCAGGCTAAATGTTTTAGATTTAAAAAGAAAAACTGCTCGAATTCTCAATAAATCAGGAACAAAAGGGTACAGAATTAAATTAAATAAAAACATAAACAGACTGATATCAGGAAAAGTCTTTTGCAGCAATGGATTTTTATGATCTAAAATACACTGTGTTGAAATATGGAGCAGGCAAAAGAGATCGAGGCATCTGCTGAATTAAATTGTTATAAGACTATGTTCGATGTATGTTTCAATGGGTAGTGGGCAAGAGAATATCAGCTGTGATGCTGGTGTGGCTTTTAGAGGTGTATTCTGACATTTTTAAAGAGAGATCTTAAGGGAAAGGAAGAGAGCTTCCTAGTGGTGGCACAGTGGTTAGCACTGCTACCTCGCAGCACCAGAGACCCGGGTTTAACTACAGCCTCGGGCGACTGTCTGCATGGGTTTGTTCTGGTTTCCCCCACAGTCCAAAGATGTGTAGGTTAGGTTGATTGGCCATGCTAAATTTTCCGTAGTGTTCAGGGAGGTGTAGATTAAGTGGGTTGTAGGGGGATATGTCTGGGTGGGATGCTTTGAGGTTTGGTGTGGACTTGTTGGGCCGAAGGGCCTGTTTCCACACTGTAGGGATTCTATTCTAGTGAAGGCCCATAAGTTAAACTGCTTGCGAGGCCATTTTTTTTCTTTTAAGTTGGTGCAGACAGCTCTCGATGATTTCTGGTGTTTAGCTTTCAGCATTGATATTCATCAGCTGTTGTTGCTGGAGTTTCAACAAAGTTTCCTTGCTGCTACTCTCGCTAAGTTTTCTCGTGATTTTTCACCCCTTATGGATTGACGGAGTTACCTGTGAGAATATGTACTTTTTTGAATTTTGCCAAGGTATGTGTTTATGGGATGTTACTATATTGGAGCAGTTAATTAGTAATAGTTACTGTATCTATCTTTCTGCTCTATTATTAAGTAGAGTTGTTACTTTTTCCTTTTTTTGCATTTTATAAACAGTGTTTGCTTAACATCGAATAGTTTGACATTGTGGTTGACAGGGTCCTCAACTGTGTCCAATACATTTCCTGATATTCTAATCTCACGAGTTCTCTCCCCTTCCACGGCACTGGTAATGTCCCACGAGTCCTCGCTTACTATCCTTGCAACATCTGCAAGTATTATTGTTTACAAATCCCGCCATGTCTCACCACCAGCAGACATTCACCACTCCTCCCACTTCAGGCTTCGACATGTACTTTTGTGTCTAGACAACATGGTCCACTCATCCTCCACTCCCCACACCCCATGGCATCATCCTATGCAATCACAATATGTAACATCTGCCCATTTACTTCCTCCTTTCTCACAATCTAAGACCCCAGACACAACTTCTGGGGCGAAGCAGCAATTTATCTGGACTCACGCAATGTCTGCTGTATTCTCTGCTCACAATGTGGCGTCTTCTACCCTGGAGACTTGAAACATAAACTGGCGAATGCTTTGCAGAAAACTTATGTTCGGTCCAAAAGTATGACACCAAGATTCCTGAAACTTGCCACATCAACACACTACCCTGTCTTCTGGCCAAAATCTCTGCCTCGGGCTTGTTGTAGTGTTCCAGTGAAGCTTGGAGTAATCACGAATAACAGCATCTCATCTTTCATCTGGAGAGCCTGCAGTCTCCAGGACTCAAAATACAGTAAATAATGTTAGGGTCTGAGCATCTTCTCCTATGTCTTTACCCTGTCACAGACACAACAAGCCCGGCCATCACTTGGGTTGTCAAAACATAATATAAACATTCCTAGTAAGTAATGGTCTCCAATAGCAGCTGTTGATTCTCCAGGCTGACCATCATCCATTTCTTTGTCTGCCAAACTTCGGTTTTCTCTCTGCCTCTGCTCCATGTTAACCTTTTTTTAAAACTTACCCAATCCCTCCACCTTATCGTCTGTTTATATAAACAAACTTTTTCTGATTACAATCAGTTCTGGAGAAGATCCCTGGATCTGAAACGTTCGCTCTGCTTTTTCTCCGCAGATGCTGTCAGATCTGTTGCCTTTGTTTTCTGCAGTTTCTGTCTCTTTTTTCCTTAATAATTCTGTTTTGGTCTTACTTGCTAACCCTGGGTCGTAAAATTACACTGATTGATAACTTCCCCTTGATTGTCATCTGGACGGCTTCTTGAAAAGGAATGTAATCTTTTCAATTAAAGACAATAACCTGAAAATTCATGGAGCCTGTCATTTACAAAGAGATATATTGGTTTCTTAAAGTATAAAAAAACGACGGAGCTAAATTGGCGTAATTGCACTGTTAACATGTCCTTTAATTGTCACCAATAGATTAGCCTCAATGTTATCAGTCACATCGTGAAAAAAAGCACTACGCAGTCATCCAGAGTGTTACAAAAATACAATGATCATAGACACCTACCAGGAACACCAATGACAGAAATCATTGTGTATATTTTCCTGATACTGTGAAATGCACACATGGATTCTTTTTCCTTGATACGATCTTTCCATTCATGCTTCAGGTACTCTCCCTGAATTGAAAACTGTGTAGCTACTCACAAACCAGCTAATAGAGATTCTGTGCTAATTACGTAGGGATATTGATGTTGCAGCGATTTCTGCAGCTAAGATTGTTGAAGACGAATGAGAAAACATCTCAAAAAGCCACGTTAAATGTGTATTGAAATGGACCATATTTCTTTGTAGATATTGAATCATGACACAAGAAAGATTGAAAAATGTTGAGCACATTATATGTCCCTCGAGATATCGTGTTCATCCTTCATCATCATATCAAAGCCTACGTAAATAACGACGTTTTGGTAATCACTTTGTGCAAATTGCACAATAAAAATGCAACATTGAAACGCAATGTCAGGCCTGCTTGACGCAATTTGAAATTGCAAAATGGCGACACAACCTCAGGCCTGTTCGATAGCAATTCAGGATATGGCTGTTCACTTTAGTGTTGCCAACTTATATGGTTAGGATAAATCTCTAGGAATATCCAAGAAGTGGAAGCTAACTAGTTCCCCATTCAAATTCAATAGCATTAACATCACTTAATTCACTAATATCAACATCATTGGAATTGTCGTTGAACATAAATTCAAATGTAATAGCCAAACCAATACTATGACTGCCGGAATTGTCAGAATCTTTGAATGCTTCAGTGACTAACACTGTTCATTACTCCGCAAAGCCAACACAACATCTGGCAGGCACAGGTTAGCAGTTTAGTTTTTCCTTTCCTGGATGAGTGAAGCTCTAACAATAATCAAGACACAATTCAAGGCAAAACAGCACGCTTGGTTTTAATCAAATCGACAAATATTCACTTCCTTCAATAGTAATGTTCAGTGTACCATTGGCAAGTTACACTGCAGTAATTCTAAAAGCCTCCTTAAACAGAATGTTGTAAACCCACGACCACTACCACCTAGACCGTCAAGGTTAACAGTTACATGGGATCACTACGATCAAAACACAAGCAAAACGCAAGCCAAATTTAGCATATATCACCTGTCCTAGGGTCATGCAGCAGGGAAACCATCTCTTCAGTCCAACAAGTCAATACTGAGCATGATCCTAAAGTGAACTTGTGCGACCTGCCTGCTCATAGCCAATATCCCTCCGAACTTTTCGTATTCATGTACTTATCCAAATAACTTTCAAACATTGTATTTGTGCCCACATCCACCACTTTCTGTGGAAGTTCTTTCCAAATCCGAACCACTCTTCAGTATCGTCTACTAATAATTCTGGAGGCATTATAACACCCAACTGACTGGAGGTGGTCAAAAATATATCTCACCACAATTGTTTCATGTTCAATTTGAAATGGGAAATATATGCCGGCACATCCAACACTGGCAGATTTCTGTGCAATTCACTGAGGAGAGGGACATGACGGATGTTGAGGTTAGGGATAGATGTTTGATTACTCTAGGTCAAGTCAGCATAAGGAGGGGGGATGTATTGGGTATTCCAAAAGGCATTATGGTGGACAAGTCCCCAGGTGCGGATGGGATCTATCCCAGGTTTTGAGGGAAGCGAGAGAGGAAATAGTTGGGGCCTTAACAGATATCTTTGCAGCATCCTTGAGCAGGGGTGAGGTCCTGGAAGACTGGAGGATTGCTAATGTTGTCCCCTTGTTTAAGAAGGGTAGCAAGGATAATCCAGGTAATTATAGACCGGTGAGCCTGACGTCAGTGGTGGAGAAGCTGCTGGAGAAGATACTGAGGGATAAGATCTAATTACATTTGGAAGAAAATGGGCTTATTAGTGATAGGCTGCATGGTTTTGTGCAGGAAAGTTCATGTCTTACCAACTTGATTGAGTTCTTTCAGGAAGTGACAAATTTGATAGATGATGGAAGGGCTGTTGATGTCGTATACATGGACTTCAGTAAGGCATTTGATAAGGTTCCCCATGGTAGGCTGATGGAGAAAGTGAAGTTCCATGGGGTTCAGGGTGTACTCGCTACATGAATAGAGAACTGGATGGGCAATAGGAGACAGACAGTTGTAGTGGAAGATAGTTTCTCAAAATGGAGAACTGTGACCAGTGATGTTCCACAGGGATCTGTGTTGGGACTACTGTTGTTTGTGATATACAGAAATGATCTGGAGGAAGGTATAGATGGTTTGATTAGCAAGCTTGCAGATGACACTAAGATTGGTAGAGGAGCAGATAGTGATTGGTGGAGGAGCAGATAGTGAAGGGGGCTGTCGGAGAATGCAGCAGAATGTGGATAGATTGGAGAGTTGGGCGGAGAAATGGCAGATGGATTTCAATCCAGGCAAATGTGAGGTGATGCATTTTGGAAGATCCAATTCAAGAGCGAACTCTACGGTAAATGGAAAAGCCCTGGGGAAAATTGATGCAAGAGAGATCTGGGTGTTCAGGTCCATTGTACACTGAAGGTGGCAATGCAGGTGGATAGAGTGGTCAAGAAGGCATACGGCATGCTTTCATTCATCGTACAGGGTATTGAGTACAAGGATTGGCAGGTCATGTTACAGTTGTATAGGACTTTGGTTCAACCACATTTGGAATACTGCATACAGTTCTGGTCGCCACATTACCAAAACGATGTGGGTGCTTTGGAGAGGGTGCAGAGGAGGTTCACCAGGATGTTGCCTGGTATGGAGGGCACTAGCTATGAAGAGAGGTTGAGTAGATTAGGACTATTTACATTAGAAAGACTGAGGTTGAGGGGGGTCCTGATTGAGGTCTACAAAATCATGAGGGATATAGAGTAGGGGACTCAATTACTTGGGCTTACGATTTCAAGATGAGAGGGGAAAAGTTTAAGAGTGATATGTGTGGAAAGTTCTTTACGCAGAGGGTGGTGGGTGACTGGAACGCATTGCCAGCGGATGTGGTAGAAATGGGCACGATAGTGTCATTTAAGATGTATCTAGACAGATACATGAATTGGCAGGGAGCAGAGGGATACAGATCCGTGGAAAATAGGCGAGAGGTTTCGATAGAGGATCTGGATCGGCGCAGGCTTGGAGGTCCGAAGGGCCTGTTCCTGTGCTGCAATTTTCTTTGTTCTTTCTTCTTTCTTCTTTGTTCGGATGTTAAGTATCCTGCAGAGAGTAACTTAACTATTAACTTCTCAAGTACTATTGAAAATTTATAAGGCACTTATCAGGAACATGATGGATTAAACCCCACTTGTCAAAAAATTGACATCATCTTAAATAACGGAACCAGCATGATTGCATCCTATTCATAAAATATTCATTATTGTCCAACTTTCACAGAGCCAAAACCATGCATGCTTTGCATGAGTTCTTAGATAACAAATTCCCAAACAGACATCAGCAACTTTCTAGGAAATAAAAGGAAGAGAAGCACGTACCTGGAAACAACAGTGCTTGCGATAACTCTAGTGTTGGATATATTTCTCGTTGTGTGAACAATTAGTGGAAATTGCGTTATTGAATACATTGATGCTGTGACCGTTGTTTAAGTTGAGAGAGAGATGTAGGCATATGGAATGAAATCCAAACCAGAACTTCCGTGTTACGTGACACCGAGTTATAGTACAATAAGTTTGTTTGAAATCACAAACTATCAAGCGCTGCTTCTTCATCAAGTGAATTGGGTGGAAGTGCACTGGCACACTGTTGTGAACTGAGTGTCGACAGTCGACAGGCTGAATAAAAAGGGTTTGCAGGTATCAAAAGTGTCAGACAGTGTGAACAAACTGTCAATTGCTAAGTAGCAAGTAAAGGGATGACCTATGATTTGATTAACTGAAGCAGAGAGAGAATTACAAAAAGTAATAAAAATAAGATGATGCTAGTTACAAACCAAATGGCTAGAATAACATGATGGACGTAAGCGTCTCATGCCAAGGGTCAAACCAAGTAATAATTAATCCAAAACTGCACAAACTAATGAAGGTAGAGAAATCATAACTAGTTATCAAAGTAAAGTTGTCAAAACAGATCAGTAAGGAAGATTTTACAAACACAGAGGAGTATGGTGGGATTACGTGTAAAGAGATCACAACAAGTTACTAAGGTGATGTTGTCAAAACAGGACAGAAAGGATGATTTTATAAATACATAAGGGTATGGTGGCTTTACATATAGTGCAACATTAACCCAAGATCACGGTTGACGCCGTCCAATGGGTACCGAACTTGACTATCAATTTCTGCTCGGCGATTCTACTTTGTATTCTATCTCGACGGCCGCCTTAGGGGCTCTCCACTCACATCATTTGTACTATGTTTTCATCTTTCCGTCTATAAATACTGTCCTTGTTTGTTCCCCTCCAGTTCAGCTAAAGAAAGAGCAGAGCTCAGAAATCTTGTGATTTATAACAACAGAAAAAGACCTGTTGAACCATGACCTGGTGACTTCTGACCTGGTCCACCCCTGTCTAACAGAGGCACCTCAATGTCAAACCAAAACTTACTGAGTGAATGGCGCGCTGAAGAGTCTACATTCCATCCGTTTTCTCTCCTTTATAGTGTACTTATTGGAAAGGGTAAATACAAAATGATTGCACTGGAGATGGAAGAGAGGCTTTTCCAAGGGTATGTACAGAAATAGGGAAAATAAAACCAAGGAAGAAACTATGCAAAATTTGATTCGTTCTCACTACAAAATGTATGTTGAAACATTATCTCGTAGACTTGTGTATAATTATGACACGCTGTGAGAACGTAACTAAGGGTAAAATATTTATCATGTGAGAATGGTCACGTGAATGCACATTGTTAAAAAAGAAACCAGCTACAATCTTTAGTAGGGTGTTGCGGGAACTTATTTAGCCCCATATCATTCGAGACACAGATCTCACTGACCGAAAAGCCAGTGGAGGCAAAATGCTCACCGGATCAAAATATATATTTGGCACCTTCTGCCATGTAGTGCTGTCGATCTAAACCATGTCGCCAAGGCAGACTGGGTGACTTCTCATTGGCCAACACAGAAATTGCGAGTTCCTTCTACCCACATTTTTCTGTGATTATCTTTCATAGGGTTAATACTATCATAAGATTCTGGCTTTAGTTGCAATTGACGATTTTCAAACTGTAGCCAATAACTGAAGGATGACGTGCAGAAATGTTATAGAAAGTTATCTTGCTTAGTGCATATCTCAGGTAGACACTAGTGTGTTCAAAACGCCACTACAAATTAATCTGTATCCTGAAAGGTATACTCGCTGGACTGGCCTTATTATATTCTCGTGACAGTTACAAAAAACACGTGGCTTTTTTTTTAGAAACGATGGCTCTGAGTTGAGTGTGAAATTTTGACTCTGTTGCCACCAGTCTAGCTGTGAAAGATATATCTGTTAATGATAAAGATGGAAGAGGGACTGCAACTGCAAACATACCTTTTGCATATTTTTAGTCTGAATATCCCGGTAACTGTGAGATATTCAGTTAAAATTTAACAGCTCAAATTGGACACACATCTATGAGGTCTTGATAGCCACCAGTTTCAATAAAACAGTATTCTGTCATTATGCATAACATTACTGCAAGTCACGTTCCTCACTTTGCTGTTGATATCAGGTAAAGTGTGAAATTTAGTTTGATATTGAACCTCAAGGTTATTCATTCAGTTGGGAATGAATTATATCATAGTGCTATCTGGAAGAATATTGATGACAATGCCGCAGAATTATGGCAAGATCTTGCTGCAACTCTACGTATTGTACATGTGAGGTTAGATGCAATTATTCTGTACATTGTAGCTCCCCTTTTCGTTTTAAAGAAAAAGAAGTATTTAATGAGTTCATATGTCCCATCATTTAACGTCTGAGCCAAAAGAACAGTCTACCAATCCGAATACAAAGTTAATGTAATGCTAAGTGCAGACAAAAAAAAAGGGCTAGATATCAACTGTCTCATCACTTCACCCCAAATCAACGGTCAGAGGCTAGACAAGTTGATGTTTTTGGTAAGTCATACGATTAAAACACAGATCAGATACTGTACTGTCACTATGCATAGCTTTGGATGCCAAGCAAATATGTAAGGGTTCATGCTGCTCTGGTAGCACAGAGTTCTTGGAAGGAAATGAAGGTGTTGAACTAACAGGATGGATTGTGATTTCAGGTTTGACTGGATAAATTCAGGATTTTCCTCCTTGTTCTAGTTATGGTGGAGTTCTTGACGCTGAGGTTCCACATGCCTGAACGATTAATGATAACATGGTACATAATGCTCAGTAGCTGCTAATTAATTTTTCTACTGAAAATATAAAGCCGACAACTGCAGATGCTGGAACTCTGACTGTATCTGTAGGACAAAAGCAGAGCTAATCTTTGGAGTTCGGTGAATTTTCATCATAACACAGAGCTCTATGAAATGTCTTTCATCATTGGCAAATTGGTATTACATTGCAAAGAGAAAATTAAATCATGTTCTGGTGCAACGTGTTCCATATTCCGGCTTTATTGTGTTCATTCCTCTACTAAATTACATTTCCACAACCATGAGACAGAGTAGTAAAACAGATAGACACAGCATAGAGTCGAGGAAATGATGTATTAAATAGTCCTGAACACAAGCTTCCTATTGCTTTCTGAATGACAGATAACAGGAGAAGTGGTGTTCCAAACATCATAATCTGCTTCAGCTGATGAATGGTCGTTTCTCTTCACTGTCAGTGTCTTGAATCTGCAGTCAATGCCAGCATTGGCATACAGTATCTGTGGAAGAATGAATACAAAGAAATCACACAAGGAAGAAGCAGTGGTCTTTCAACATTTGGTGATAATTCTCCCATTCAGGTAGATCATATACGATTTTTATTCTCATGCACACATAATGGTTTCCAGTGCCCACTGACATTAAACAAAATGGCAGTAGAAATGGTTCCAGATCTCTTCTCTCTCCTGTGTACACAGCCGTTTTCTGAATGTCATGAAATAATGTTCAGGAATTATCTGTGATATCAGTGTTCAACAGAAAACAGCTTCTCTCTTTATAACTGACCAAATGACATAAACAGATTAATCATCACAAGTAGATCGTGTATTTCCATCCTTTACAGCCAGGGATAATTTCAAAACCTACTTAACTAGTTCTGATAATGCAACAGTTTGAATAGTGTAATCATTTCATCGAAGCACCATTCTCGAATTAGATATAGTTATTGCTTGTAAATGACCAGATTTATACAGGTAGCTAAATTCAGTTCTACAAAAATGTTAAGTAGTGTAATTGTATTTGTTCATCGACTTGTGCCGCTGTTGATTGAATTTTGTACCTGCTAAACTGAGTTTTATTAAACAAGTGAAAGGCTATTTCAGGTATTAAAAAGAACTCTTTGTACATTTACCTCTTGTTTATGCTTACGTGCTTGCCAATCTTTGGTTCTCTTATCCATGTTCCAGTTCCCTGATGTAACAACAAATAAGCATCAAAATATCACGCTGATTGTTTTAATTAACGCGTAAATGTCAAAGAAAATGCTTGCACACGGTTGGGGATTAGGGAATGTTGCGTTACAGCAAACGTGGACACTTCCTACCTGAGTCCCATTTTCTGTATGTCCATCCTGCAGTGACAGCAAACACCAACAGAAGAATCATCATCACCATCAAAGTCCCATAACACATGAATTGGTTAGTGGTCTGTGGCTGTCCTGAAAACAAATGAGCAAAATAAAAACGTTTAGTAACCACAAGCTAAGCCATCAAGCAATTGCAGAAATAGCGAAAAAGACCACCAATGAATCATAATGTCATTGCACATATTTTTGCTCCCTCTTTTCTGCATGAACATAAATTCATCCTATCACTCTGACATGTCTCAATACACTTGTATCAATCTGACTCTTTTCCAAGATCTAATCCCTGTTGTGGAATGTAAAAGCATCAATAGTTCTACCAGCGAAGCAATTTAATGTCTTTTTTTCCTATTTAGACCTCCTCCCTGTTTCTTGACAATCATCACGCTTTTTAGTTACGTCCCCATTCCTCTTTAGCAAATAACAACTAAATCTTTCCCTCCAAAGGTCTTGCTGGGCAGCAGACAAAATATTTCTGGAATTTGATGCACTTTATCTTTGGTTCAAACTTTTAAATGTACAGTCGTCCAACTTTGTGTTAAAGGTTCAATTCAACATGTTCAAAACTGCATTAACTTCAAAAATAAATTTTCTTCTAATTAACCCAAGCATGGCAACAGCGATCCATAGAACGCCGCCACTTTCATTTGAACACAGAATGATAAAACTTTATCAAAAGCATATTAACGTTCAATTACATTATAGCCAGCCTCTCTGGTATTAAAAGAGTTGCCCATTTTTCATTTTGTTATTTTGTTCTGCTACTAATTTTGAGTTACATGATGGAAATAACAGATAGGCTCTGGGACAGCTTTGAAAAAAGGGAAATAACAGATCAGATAAGTTTTTTTGTCAGGCCCCGCCTTGAGGTTAATCGCAGTCTGACATTGACTTTTTTTAAAAGGCTACTCACCGACACAGCCATCCCAGGGAAAAATTTCTGTGTTCGAAAACAGAGCAGAAGGTGGCTGTTAACGAGGGTAGTGCCTGACAGTTGTTTCCAGCAAGTCGGAAAGAGATCCAGTATTCAAACAGACAGCAATTTTTGAATGCTGACTGAGGCCTCGGGCAGTGTCAATCAGTCAATCCAGGTGGAACCAGAATTAAAGATTTTTTTCCTGAAATATCAATTTCTGAGAGATTGTACAGAAATGCTGCTCTACAGCAAGATGATTGCAATCTCCCCTGCTGACCTGGTGCTCCAACTTCCAGAAGCTCAAAGAAAAGAAATGCAGAATTATTGCTGGCTTTGCCTGGGAGAACTGAGGTGACGCTAATCAACGTTTCAGAAAAATAGGAGTCCATGTTGGACTTGAAGCCCCAATACAATTGCATCCCCCATGCAGATGGACTAAAGGATCTCTGCTTGTTTCTGTCCCGCAGGCCCAACCAGTCCCCCTCCACTGACACTCTCATCCGCTGAGCTGAACTCGTACTCACCCTCAACAACTACTCCTTCAATTACTCCCACTTCCTACAAACAAAGGTGGTGGCCATGGTTACCCGCATGGGCCCAAGCTATGCCTGCTTCTTTCTAGGATACATGGAACAATCCCTCTTCCGTAGTTACACTGGCCCCATCCCCCACTTCTTCCTCCATTACAACAATGACTGTATCGGTGCCTTCTCGTGATCCCATGAGGAGCTCGAAAAGTTCACCCACTTCACTAACACCTTCCACCCGAAACTTAAATTCTCCTGGACAATCTCCGATACCTCCCTCTACTTCCTGGACCTCTCTATTCTCATCTCTGGCAAACACTTGGAAACCGATGTCCATTTCAAGCCGACTGACTCCCACAGCTACCGAGAGTACACCTCCTCTCACCCACCTTCCTGCAAAAAGTCCATCCCCATTCCCAATTCCTTCGTGTCCACCGCATCTGCTCCCGAGATGAAGCATTCCACTCCCAGACATCCCAGATGTCCTCGATTTTCAAGGACCTCAATTTCCCCTCCACAGTGGTCAAAAATGCACTCAACCGTGTCTCTCACATTTCCCACAACTCATCCCTCACAACCCCTCCCTGCAATAACAGCCAAAACAGAATCCCCCTCGTGCTCACATACAATCCCACCAACCTCTGGATCCAACGCAGAATCCTCTGACACTTCCATCATCTGCAATCCGACCCCTAACCCTACCCCTAACCCTATCACAACCTTATCGGCTTTCAGGAGGGACCACTCTCTCCATGACTCCCTTGTCCGCTCCACACTCCCGTCTAACCCCATCACACCTGGCACTTTACCCTGCAATAGCAGCAAGTGCTACACCTGCCCCTACACCTCGCCCCTCACCCCCATCCCAGGCCCTAAGAAGACCTTCCACATCAAACAGATGTTCACCTGCACATCTGCTAATGTGGTATACCGTATCCGCTGTTCCCGTTGTGGCCTCCTCTACATTGGGGAAACCAAATGGAGGCTTGAGGACCGCTTTGTGGAACACCTACGATTGGTTCACAACAAACAACTGCACCTCCCAGTAGCAAAGAATTTCAAGTCCCCCTCTCACTCCTTGAATGACATGTCCATCCTGGGCCTCCTGCAGTGCCACAACAATGCCACCCGAAGTTAAGTTAAGTTAAGTTAAGTTAAAATAAAAACTAAGGAGGAACAGCAATTCATATTTCACTTGGGAACCCTGCAGCCCAATGGTATCAATGTGGTCTTCACAAGCTTCAAAAGCTCCCCTCTCCTGAACGCATCCCAAAACCAGCCCAGCTCATAGCCGCCTCCCTATCCTGTCCTCCCACCTATCCACTCCTCCCACCTCAAGCCCCACTCCCATCTCCTCCAGAGTAGCCTCATCCCACCTCCCTGACCTGTCCGTCCTCGCTGGACCGAACTATCCGCTCCCTAACTCACCTTTACTGGCCCCAACCCCGCCTCCTTGACCTGTATGTCTCCTCTCCACCTATCTTCTCCTTTATCCATCTTCTGTCCGCCTCCATCTCTCTCCCTTTTTGTTTCAGAGCTCCCTTCCCCTTCCCCATTTCTGAAGAAGTGTCTAGACCCGAAACGTCAGCTTTCCTGCTCCTCTGATGATACTTGGCCTGCTGTGCTCATCCAGCTCTACACCATCTTATCTCAGATTCTCTAGAATCGGCAGTTCCTACTATCTCTGTCCATATTTATCCCTGTGAACACTGCATCGTAAAGCATATTTAGGCAATCTAGCCAGTTTTGATATTTTATTTTATTTATCCCTTTACTGTTTGCTGACTATCTTATGTGTCAATGTGGAAAAAAACAAATGCTTCAGGTTTGGAGCATAGATGTTAACCATCAGGTGGTACTATTTGATCCTTGTTTTGCTAAAGTCAGTTTTATTTCATTAATGGTTTACCCTTTCTTTAAGATTCAAATCTGGTGCCTAGAGATTAAGTATCTATGAAATCTGGGATTGTTTATTCAAAAGTCTTGTTAGGAACCATTGGTCTGAATCTTTGAGGACTTTCTAATGGTTTAGGTTCACTGTGTCGCAAATACATTGGTAGAAATGATGCTTTGGTTCAGTTGTCTGTCTCTGTGTCGTAAATCGTAAACTCAAAACTTGGACCTTTAAAAACAGGCTTTTTTGGTTAAGAATTGGATTTTAGTATTTCGAGTACGTCATCAGACACAAGGTTTGTACACATAAGTAAGATGGAAATTGTCAGTGTTTTCGAACATTTGGAAAGTTTCCCTGATATGCTTGAAGGGTATGACAAAACCTGAAATAGTAGACTTAACAATCATTCCGGAAAAGGAAGGTTGCTTACAAAAGCAAAGAAGACATCATGTTTAATAATGAGTTGTGTTTAATGGAAGTAGAGCGGCTAGGTGATTTAGGCCATATACAAGATGCATTAGTAAACTTTAAGTTGCAGTTCAGGTAAACAGAATTGTGAACCATTAGTATGACTTCCAATATGTGAGAAAAATGAAGGGAATTCCAAAAAACAGCTGGAACTTTAATCTTAAAAAAATTGGAACAAAGAGAGACAGAAAGCTAAGAAAGAGAGAGAGAACAGGAATTTAAGTTAAAATAAAAACTACGCAGGCTCAGCAACCTAAACAAAATATTTGGGAAAACGTGAAATGAGAAGGTTCCAGTCACAACCTACAATTCAGTTTAGAGAAGTTCAAGTTTGCTCAGACTTTGCCAAAACGTGAAGAGAAAGATGGAAAAGGTCACCCAGTTCTTCACTCGTTATGGTCTTCCAAATTGAGTACTGGCTGATCAAGGTTCAAACTTTATATCAAGACCATCTCAAGATTTCATCAGTAGTTTAGGGATTCAACTTTCATCATCCACTGACCCAAGGTAGTTTGGAGGGATATAACCAAACTCATTCAAAGTCTATAGTTATGAGAATGCAAACAACTGGAACAAACTATGAGATTTTCTCTTATCTACAACCAGAGTTTATCTTAACGAATGTATCCACCTTAGGCCCATTTAAATTAGCTTATGGCTACGAAGTAAGAAGACCATGAATACTGATTAGGGATAAATTGCTAGGCCAGTCAAACCAATGGCCAATGTTATAATCATATATCTACATTTCTCAAAAAGTTAATAGGAGCATGTAGAGTTGCACAGGAACATTAAAAAAAAACCTCACAACACAATATGAAGGAGTGGGTCCATAAAGGGTGGCAACCAGAAATGTTAAAACAGGAGATGACTTTCTCTACAGCTGACTATACAAGTTGAACCAGCAAAATTGAAATTCAATGGCTCCAACAGAATAGGTAAAATGAATTATCTGCGTAATCTGCTAATTGGCACTCCTGATTTTAAGGGAAAAAAAAGATATTTATGTCAGGATCCTAATTATTGACTACCGTTCTGCGTTTAACATCCTAATTCTAATCAAACTCATCTCTAAACTCTGAGACCTATATCTCGGTCTCCCACTCTTTAATTGGATCCTGAACTTCCTGATCCGTAGACCGCAATAAGTAAGAATAGTCAACAGCAAATTCTCCACCATAATCCTCAACGCTGGTATCAGTTGGCTGCTTACACTCCCACCCACACATACTTCTTCTACTCTCACGATAATGTGGCCCAATTCAGACCCAGCTCATTTTACAATTTTGCTGTCAAAAGCACCGCTGTTGGTCAGATCTCAAACAACGACGAGGAAGAATACAGGAAAGGGGTTGAGTGCTTAGTGGCATGGTGAAAAAGAACATTCCATAAATATCCTCAAAATAAAGGAAGTGGTCATTGACTTCAGAACACTGAGTGAGGGGTATACTCCCATCTGCATCAACCGTGCTGAGATAGAGATAGTTGACAGCCCCAAGTTCCTGGTGGTAATTAGCACTAACAATCCGTCCTGGTCCACCTGTATTGATGCAGCGGTGAAGGAAGCACAGTAATTGTTTTCATTCCTCAGGAATCTAAGTAAATTCGGCATATTCTCAAGTTTTCTTACAACTTTTACAGGTTCACCATAAAATACATTCTATTGGGATGCATCAGAGCATGGGTTGCCAACTGTTCTTCCCAAGACCACAATAACCGACAGAGAGTAATGAAAACAGTCCAGTCGAACACACAAACCAGCCTTCCATTCATTGACTCATTGTATACTTTCGACTGCCTCGAGAAAGCCGCCAACATTACCAAAGACCCCTTCCAACCCGGATATACTCTCTTCCACTCTCTGCCCTCGGGCAGAAGACACAATTGTTTGAATGAACGAACAAGTAGATACAAGAAGAGTTTCTTTCCCACTGCTTTCAGACTTTTGAACAAATTCTCAGATGTAAGCGTTGATCTCTCTCTCTGCACCTTTTTGGCGGATCTAACACTATATTGTGTACTCTTTTCTGCTACCCTAATGCATTTTGCATGGTAAAACCTGCCTGGATAGCACAAAAAAAATTTTCACTGTATCCCAGTACATGTGATAACAATGAATCAATCAGACTGTGTCATGCAAGTATCATCATAGAATCCCTACAGTGTGGGAGCAGGCCCTTCAGCCCAACAAGTCCACACTGGCCCTTAGAGCATCCCATGCAGACCCATTTACCTATCAGCTACTTAACCTACACATCCCTGAACACTACGGGCAATTTAGCATGGCCAAACCACTGAGCGTGCGCATCTTTGGACTGTGAGGAGAGGAAAGCAGAGCACCTGGTGGGAAGTCACACAGACACGGGGCAAATATGCAAACTCCACACAGGCAATTGCCTGAGAGCGGATTTGAACCCACGTTCCTAACATTGTAAAGCAGCAGTTCTAACCACTGAGCCAAAGCATTATTGTCGAGGCAGTAATGAGCATGTACAGACGTGGCAATTAATAATTTGGCAGAAGAGGATTAAAAAAGAATAAGAGCGAAGATAATTAGACTACTTCTAAATCTCTGAATATTTGAATAGCAAATTTGGATACCTGGAGAATTCAGACATTGTACTAACATAAACAACAACCAAAAGAACTGCAGATGCTAGAAATCAGGAACAAAAATAAAGTTGCTGGAAAAGCTCATCAGGTCTGGCAACATCTGTGAAGGAGAAAATAGAGTTAACGTTTCGGGTCCAGTGACCCTTCCTCAGAACTAACATACCTGTATTAACATACCTGAAGAAAGATTTATCGACAGAAAATTTGAGATTGCTGAACAAATATGAACAATTTTGCAATTATATATATTTTGATGTACAACATTAGCCTGACCTGACTTGGATATAGGTAATTCGTATTCAATAAAACAAAACCCACAAGGGTTAAATCCAGAGGAACGTACTAAAGTAACAGGAATTTTAATACACAATCAAGAATCAATTGATCAAACCAAGCCTGAGTATTTAGAATTCACCTGCCATATTGGTTCCTAATTCAAATGTTTGAATTAAAATACATGCAGACTGTAGGAAAAAATATGTGCATTAACAAAGACACTTTCATACCTTAGGCCAAGACTGGAAGATTGCATTCATAGGGTTGGCAATGCATCATTCTTCTCTAAAATTGATTTACTAATAGGCGGTACAATGCCTTAATGGTTAGCACTGCTGCCTCACAGCACTAGGAACATTTGTTCAATTCCAGCCGGGGTAACCGTCTCTTGTAGTTTGTGTGTTCTCCCCCTATCTGCATGGTTTTTTGTTGGGACCTCCAGTTTCCTCTCACAGTCCAAAATATGCAGGTTAGGCGAATTGGCTGTGTAATATGGTCCCATAGAATTCAGGGATGTGTAGTTTAGATGGGTTAGATGTTGTAAATTCAGCGTTATGGGGATATAGTAAACTGTGGCTATGGATGGGATGCTCTTTGGTGCAGACTCAATGAACCAAATGGCTTCCTTCTGCAATTACAGATTAAATTATATTGGCAAATATTGCTGACAATGACAGTAAAGGATATTTATGAATTTGTCACACCTAATGGATTTTACCAATGTTGAGTTATGCCATTTGAATATTGGAATACACCAGACACCTTTCAATGATTAGTGAATAGCATTATATTTAAGGTGCCTAATCGTTCAGTTTATTTGGACAACAACGTCATGCAGAATAATACATGGAAGAAACACAGAGTAGAGATAAATCTTATTTACACAATTATAGTCAGTCATGCTGGTTTTAAAGGTAGCAAAGATTGATTTTGCACAAAGCAAGGTGGTGTACCTCGGCCATATTGTTAGGTAACAAAAGAAGTGGTGGCTGCAATTGATTTTATCACGCTGAAAACAAAATGGAAAATAAGAGGGTTCTTGGGAATGTGTGTCTTTAATTGAAAGCTTGTAATTATTTTAGTACAATTGACTTTCCTTCGACTAATGTACAATGTAAATAAATGAAGATGGTTGGTCTACAGGTTGCTAGGCAATCTTTGACAAGCAAGAAGCAATTTTACTGAATGAACCTATATTAGCTAGACCTATTTTAACAAACCATTTAAATTTGCAGTGGATGCTAACAACTTTGAAGTTCAAAAAGAATTCTCACAGGATGATAAGCTTATAATGCAAAAGCCCACTGCTAATTTTCGCATGAAAGTGAACAGAAGATATTTAACACTCTGTGATTGAGAAAGGACCATTGGTAGTGTTAACAGTTCTTCAAAATGTTGACGTTTATGTCAGAAGTGGGCATTTTGAAGCCGTTAGTCTTACTGACTATCCACCCTCTGAGTTTTTTTGATACGTTAAAAACATGAAACTTCATTATTGTTGACACATGATGTCATGTCTGCAGCAGTCTACATTAAAAAAAAACTTTACATACAGCCAAGAATTTTTTAAAAAGTGCAATTGCAGTTTTCTCATCCCAAATGTAAACTGCTATACATTGAAGAACGTGACCAGGAGAACTGAAAGATGAATAAGTATCTGGTGCATGGAAGAATGGATGTAAGTTCTGAATTTTGCTTGTGTTCTCATTGTTACAAACCTCGTCATGAAAAAGACTTTCTTTAATTTGGGTTTTATGTCTTTGAGGTTCAAAACATCTCTTTTCATTGCTTTAGTTTTATTCCTTTGTTGATATTGAATGGAAGTGACTGCTGAGTTTATACCATTAGTTCCACTGATGTTAGAGTAGAGTTAGGTCATTCGGCTGGTCGAGCCTTTTCCAACATTCAACCATTCCCCTGTCTTCTCTCTGTAAACCTCTAGGGAGTTACCAATCAAAAAATATATCTATCGCTACCTTAAATACACTCAATGACTTGACCTGAAGATCCCTCTGTGCAATGGATACCACAGATTAATCACCCTCTGTTTGACGAAATTTCTCCTCATATCATTCTAAAGTGTCAGTCGTTCGCTCTGAAATTGTGCTCCAGGGTGCAAGTCTCTCCTTCTCGTGGAAACATCTTCTCCACATCCACTCTATCCAGGCTTCTCAGTTTCCTTCAAGCTTCAATCAGACCCTCCCCCATCTCTGCTGATGATCTGATGATCAGACAATCGATATGTTTGGAAAGCGGGGCAAAACTTTGGAGATGTACAGTGGCATTGATATTAATTACATCGCTCATAAACATTAAAACACAAATGAAATTACATTCAATATGTACCTCTTTGATATGAGACACTTTCGCTGATGAGAGTTCTAGTAGAGGTGATTTGAGCGGAGCAAGTGATGGCAGCTTCTTTCCTCGACTCTTTTGTTCGAATTCCAAAATGACTTCTCATGCTATATGTCCCGGTGGAGTCGATTGTCCCAGTATCTGGCCAAAGTTCGACATCCCACATGGAAGCAGTCCAACGGGTGTGGAGTGTACGCGTGATAACATTTTTCACCAAACATATCAATGAAACATTTTCCACGGAAAACGTTTTATCCACCGGTGGAGATAAGAGAAATATCTCGGCAGCTCCTGATGGGTGTGGAAGATGAGAAGGAAATACTGTTCAGAATTCCTGATTATTTAAGGCGAAATTAGTAAAACAGTATTAGTGCTTACCTGTTATGAACAATTTCGAACCATTTCCGAATATGAAGGGTATTCTGTTAATTTTTCTAGCTGCACAGTAATATTAACCGGAATCATTTTTCTGGACGTTAGCAATCACAAGAGTACAAACCGTAGAGTCGTTATTAACTTCTCCAGAATATCTCCCATGTGGTGGAAAGTACTTGGTCACGGTGTAAACGCTTTGCATATGTTCTTGCTGCTGCTGTTTATACCACTGAACAGAGAGATTGGCGACCCAACCTGTGTGGCAGTGAAACCTAACAACACTTCCAACTGAGACAGTTTCAACTGTTGGAGCCTGTGAGAACACTGTTTGACAGACAATAACTGAAAAAAATGACGTTAAAGAGCGTTGTTAGGCAAAATGAATTTTTGTCAAGAAATATCAAAATCAACAAATTATCTGCTAAGGAAAACGGGACAAACATCATATCATTTTACAATAGAGAAACGGGATGCGCAATTTTTGTCTATTTCAGAGACTTTTCACAGCAATATGAACATTACAAGGAGAGCTCATTTGACCTTCCACCAAGCTGAAGCTATTTGTGATATTACGCAGGAACTAGTGCACAGATTATAATCTAGAAACGCTAACCTGAAAGAAATTGGAACATTGTACACGGAGTTAGAAAATCATTCTCTACAGCGAATATTCTTGCTGTGACGTTTGCACTGACGTTTCAATTTTGTTTTGAAGCTGAAGCAGAGAAGTTATGCTTTGAACTGCACAGCTGATCCAAGGCGTGCAGGAAGTTAAAAATAGCCGAATGGAAAATATAGCACAACGTTTGGGATTGCTGTCTGTTTCCCGTTTACACTTCAAGCGTGCACTCATTTGCCTCCGAGCAACTGCAAACCAAATACAATTTTCTTTCAACTTGTGTCAAACAGATTTTGGCACTTCTTTTACAGGCTGTGAAAAAATAATCCAAATCATTCACAGTTTCTTCATTGAAGCAACAATGTATTCCTTCTGCTGAGACATTAAACAAAGCCTACTCCATATAATTCCAGGTTGAAGTTCAGATCAGATGTTCAATTAACACTCAAATAGTGCAGGTGCATTTTGCTGATTGTTTTGGGATATTTATTTTTCCTTGTGGCATTATGATGATGAAACCCGTGTTAATTAATATATTGCATTTTGGACGAGAAAATAAAAATCCGCAGGAAATAAAAGTCCTAAGAACTGTGGATCCTGGAACTCAGAAACAAAAGCAAAATAAAAAAGGAGACGTAGTTGGAAAACTTAGCTTTCTTACAGCATCTGTGGATAAGAAATCAGAGTTGACGTTCTGGACCCAGTGCTCCTTCTTCAGAGTGATTCTGTGAAGGACCACTGGATCCAAAACGTTAACTCATAGCTGTTGTGATTTTCCAATAATTATAATTTTTGTTGTTAGTAATAACACATGTCTGTTCAACCACTTTATCCAACTGTCCCAATAACATAGATGAGCTGTGCACATGCAAACCAAGATTCTGTTGATCCTCGAAAATTCCCAGGATCATACCTTTTATCATATATTTCCTTGTCTTGTTTGTCCTGCCCAACGACGTTTATTTCACATTTATCAGGTTGAATTATATTTCCTACTGATCAGTCCACCTGATTACCCTGTCCATATCTTCTTGTAATGAAAAGCTATACTCCACACTATTTACAGTCCCACCATTTTATAGCATTTGCAAACCTACTAATCAGTCCGCTTACTTTCAAGTCTGAATAATTTATTTGATGAAACAGCAAATTGCCGACACTGACCCCTCTGGCATCCCTACTGCCCACAGACTTCTAGTTGGGAAATGACCCTTCAACTAGCACTCTGTATTTCCTGTGACACAACCAATTGTGGATCCAATTTGCCACGTTTCTTTGAATACCAAGGACTCTTGTCCTTTCCTATCAGTGATCAATGCGTCTCCTTATCACCTTATGTTGAAATCCAAGTAAACTGCATCAAAAGCATTACCTTCATCTACACATCTGTTTACCGCTTCAACATATTTAATTAAGTTGATAGTCCTCCCTTCCACTTAACAAAACCACCCTGACCGCACTTGATCAATCCATGCCTCTCCAAATGCAGATTAATTTTGTCGCTAACAATTGCTTCATTTAGCTTCCCACCACTCAGGTTACACTGACCAGCCTGTTGTATCCCTTGCTTTGTTCTTGCATAACGGAGACTCGATAGTTGTTTTTCAGTCCTCTAGCACCTGCCTTCCTGATTCTGAAGAAGGGTCACTGGACCTGAAACTTGAACTCTGATTTCACTCCACAGATGCTGCCAGACCTTTTGAGTTTTTACAAGAAATTATCTTCATCTTATTGTTTGGAACAGCTTGCTTTGCAAAAGTACCTCTGCTGTACTCAAGGTATTACTATTTTGATACATAAGAGTTATATGTCACTGAATGTAATACGTGAGAGAGATTCTTGCTACTTAAGTACAAGCTTTCCTCGATGTTTCACTCTAAGCTATTACAACGTCACATCCAGGATATCATTAAGTCAGACGTCACTAGTTCAATGATAGTCTTGTTCTTATGAGACTCCTGGGCTCATGAATCTTGAATTGTGCTGATTTGTCGACTCAGCTGCTGCGTGACAATAACGTCACATCTTGTTGTAGAAACAAATTCAATCAGTTTTGATTGCAGTTATAAACAAATAATTGATGGATTCATATACAATAATTTACATTTTAATATGAAACATTTCAGAAAAGTTTTAATTATTGTACTGGTAAGCGTGTACATTACGAGACTGGTAATGTTGTGTACCTATTTTTCATACTTTGTTGCGATCTGTTTATCACATTTTACCTTTGTATGGGAAGTATTTGGGAGTATTCTGTCCCTTATAATAAATAACGTCCCTTAATTTATGAATGTTTTTCCTTTCTTTCGAAGGCAGCAAGGGAGGATTTTTTTTTGACCATTCAAGTTGGAGGTGCTGGTGAACTGAAGGTTCATTTGTCTCGTTTCATGTTACAGACAAATATTGAGCATGCATAGTATATTACCTTCAAGCCACTTTCCAAATTGATCATGAAGAATGGATATTGCATTTTATGATTTATTTCTCTGCAGCTTAGGCGTAGTGGAAGCATAAAAATCATTCCCTTAACAGTTACAAGTTTAAAAAATGCACGTTTTTGTTGGGATAACGGGGCGAGAAAATGTAGAAATGATGTATACAAGTTTTCGTGCACTTTATTGGCGGAGCAGGGCCCCAGATTTTTTCATTTTCCTTATCTGAGACTCACAAGATAGTTATAGAGCTTTGCTGGTTGAAGTGATTAAGTTGCATGGCAATTTATGAATAGTCATCACAAATCCAAAATAAGCTGCTGCTTCAAAACGATGGTACAGGATTCACAATGTTTCAACTCATCATATTGTTGTAGAAGTTGCCTAATACAGACAGCGGAAAAATAAAAGATCTTTTAATTTGATATGGTAATTTATGGATATGGAAATTTCTTTTTCTTCTCATGTATGTAATGTATCATGAAATGTATAATTGCCATAAAAGGATTACAACAAAAGCTCAGCACACTTCTACCAGGGATGCCGGGACTGTCATAAGAATAAGAATTGAGAAAACCACGCCTGTAGTGTTCAAATTTTCGAAGAATAACTAATTTGACAAGCAAAACACATAAAGGGACAGAGAGGGGGTTGATGCGGGTAAGATGTTTCCCTTTGTTTCACAATATAGAATAGTTGGAAAAAAATGCAATAGGGTGGGCTGTCATTTGCGATCGGGATGAGGAGAACATTTTTAATTAGAGGCTTGGGGATATTTTAAATCCTGTACCTCCAGACGTCCGCAGAAGCTCAGTCTTTCTGTTTTCATAAAGTAGAAGTTAGGCAAGGCGATGTAAATAATGCTGGTAACATGCATTAAAGATTAATTAATCAGCCATGATCATATTATTGAGTGAAGCAAGTTCAACTGGCCATACGCCCGAGACCTGTTCCCACTTTTCTGTATTGTTTATCCAAAGTGACATCAAGGATAGAAAAGCAGCATTTGTTGACATTCAGAGAGAATGTAATAATGCATTTTACAACGTTTCGCTTACCTGACAAGCTTTCTTTTCCTTCAGCGAGAAAATCTAGAATTAGGTGCCACAACACAAGCTCAACTAAGTTTTCTCGCATTTAAGGCCGAAAAGATAGTTTTTGTTTTATATTTGTAGAACTGTGAAGTGCAATTAAAAAGATTGCTGGGCCTGAGACATTAAAACGTTTGATGTTTAATTAAGGCAGTATTGGATATTTGGATATGATAAAAGTTACATTTTCATAATATTTACTATCTGACATGGAATTTAATCTAAGAGCTATTACAGCAGTCTTTGACTTTCCAAACTCTGAAAACAAACAAAATAATTCATAGAAATGCAAGCAAAAAAACAAGAGTTCTTACTGGATGTCTCCCAAACAGCAGTCTTCATTCAGCAGTTATCTCCCAAGCAGAAAGATAATGGACAAGAAAAAAATGGCGAAAGACTCAGGTAAGAGTTCCCTAACACCTGGGCTAGACTGCAAGTTGCTACTCTCACTACTTTAACGATATCAATACATTGCACACTGATTACCTGCTTGTCGTTTTGTATCAGCAAAAGTTCCCTATGGAACATTCCGGGATACAGATGTTTCAAGTTGGATAGACGGGGATATGAAAGGGTTGCGGGGTTTGGTGGGGGGGAGCTGCACTCCTTGTTAAGGAGATATCACAGCCGTACTGCAGGAGGAACCCTTGGATGGCTCATACAGCGAGGCAATATGGGTAGAACTCAGGAACAGGAACAGTGCAATCACAAAGTTTGGGTTTTACTATGGGCCTCCCAACGGCCAGCGGGAGATAGAATAGCAGATATGTAGGCATATTTTTGCAAAATATAAAAGTAAAAGGGTTGTTGTCATGGGTGATGTGAATTTTCCATATATTGACTGGGACTCAATGAGTGCCTGGGGCATGGATCGGGCAGAGTTTGTAAGGAGCATCCAGGTGGGCTTCTCGCAACAGTATGTAGACAGTCCAACTAGGAAAGGGGCCATACTGGACCAAGTATCGGGGAATGAGCCTGGCCAGGTGGTCAACATCTCAGTAAGGGAGCAGCTCAGGAACAGTGATCATAATTCAGTAAGCCTTAAGGTACCGATGGATAAAGATAGGTGCAGGTGCCAGGCGAAGGTGTTAAATTGGGGGAAGGCTAATTACAACAATATTGGTTAGGAACTGAAGAATGCAGATTGAAGGCAGATATTTGAGGACAAATGACCTATGTGGGAGGCTTTCAAGTTTAAGTTGCTGGGAACTCAGGACAGGCACATTCCTCTGAGGATGAGGGGTAGGTATGGCAGGTATAGGGAGTCTTGGATGACAAGAGATATTGTGAAGCTAATCATAAAGAAAAAAGAAGCATTTATTAAGGCTAGGAGACTGGGAACACATGACGGAAGGCTGGAATACAAGTAAAGTTGAAAGAAACTTAAGCAAGGAGTCAGGAGGGGTAAAATAGGTCACTGAAAGTCATTGGTCAACAGGATTAGGGAAAATTCCAAGTCTTTTTATACACATATAAAGTGCAAGAGGGTAACCAGGCATAGGGTTGACTCACTGAGGACAGGGAAGGTAATATACATGTGGAGCCAGAGGAAATGGGCGAGGCACTAAATGAGTACTTTGGTCAGTATTCAGCATAGAGAAGACCTTGGTTGATGATGAGTCTGGTGAAGGATGGTTAGATAGGTTGGGTCATGTTGAGATCAAAAAGGAGGAAGTATTGGATTCAAATGATAGCTGGGAAACCAGTAGGTCATTCATTGAGGATGGTGTGTTTAAGTACGCAGTGGGGCCTGGGCATACTTGTGCACCAGTCACTGAAGGTAAGCATGCAGGTGCAGCGGGTGGTAAAGGAGGCAAATGGCTTGTTGGACTTCATTGCGAGAGGTTTCGAATACAGGAGCAGGGATGTGTTGTTGCAGTTTTACAGGGCCTTGGTGAGTCTGCACGTGGAATATTACGTGCAATTTAGGTATCCATTCCTGAGGAAGGATACCCTTGCTCTCGGGGGAGTGCAGTACATTTTTACCAGGTTGATTCTGGGGATGGCAGTCTGACATATGAGGAGAAATTGACTAGGTTGGGTTTGTTTTTGATATAATTCAGATGAATGGGGGAGTAGATTTCATATAGGCTTATAAAATTCTAACAGGACTGGACAGGGTGGATGCAGGGAGGATGCTCCCGATGGTGGATGTGTCCAAACCAGAGTTCACAGTATGAGGATTCGGTTTCGATGATTTAGGACGGAAATGAGGAAGCATTTTTTCACACAAAGAGTGATGAGCCTGTTTTATTCATTGCCACAGGAAGTATTTGATGACAAAACATTGAATGCATTCAAGAGGCGACTAGATATAGTACTTGGGAGAATGGCATCAAATGTTATGTGGAGAAAGCAGCATTGGGCTATTGAGTTGCACGATCAGAAATGGTTATGAAGAATGTTGGAGCAGGCTTGAAGGGCCGAATGGCTTCCTCCTGCTCATATCTTTTATGTTTCTATGTCTTTCAGTGCTTAGAGTTAAAATAGATATCTGACCAGCAGCTTGAAGTGCAGGTTGACAGAGAGAGAGCCTGAATGGAAACATTTTATATCGAACAGCCAAGCATCATTTTGACCAAGACAACAAGTCTTTTTCAAATTTATCCATTCAATTGAAACCAAGTCTTTAGATACTAAAACGTTATTAAATTCATATCTGATGGTGTTGACGACGTCGATCCAATTCTAAGTAAGAAATATTGTTATGTCATCAGAGGTGTAAAGATTAGCTCATTTGGAACATCGGAAAGAACCAACTGCCATCTGTGAATTGACAACACCTTTTAGCTCTCAAATAAAACACCATTTAATGAAAAACGCTCCACATCATTTCTAGCTAAAAGTCCTCACAGAAGCAATTACAGTTTAAAAAAACACCCCTGACAGCAGAAACAGCGGAAGAAAGGCACTTGTGATGTGAACTTAACAGGGGCAAGGCTGGAGAAGGCAGAAAGTTCCAGAGGACAGTCTGTACATACTTGGAGAGATTAAGTTAGTTTATCATTGTTTTATTAATTAGGTTTATATAGTGGTACTTGTGTTTATTTGAACGGCATTATAGCAGAATTTAGACTAGTCAGGGAATAGTTAGTACTTAGGTGGGAACTGATCGATTTGTCAGTAATTCTGTCAATTTGGTCATTGTTGGGGTTTAATTAATAAATTGTTTCATATTATTTATAATGCAGATCAGGAATTTTCTTTCCTTTAACCAATCTTTTAACAGAGTACGAGGGGAAAGCCAAGCTTCTCTGCATGTAGTGGGGATGATTGTCAGAAGGGAACCTTTATTTCTGTGATAAAAGATCGGGTATTGTACTTTAGTTTAATTAAGCAGAGGGGTTTGGCCATTCCCCCTCCGTGACAGTAAGAGGGAATTAGATCTCATTGAAGATAATAAAGATAGCTTACTACTAGGTTAAAAAAGGAAACCCATGATGGGGGAAGTGAAGTTAAAAAGCTCAGGTGTATTCATTGGAATAAAGTAGCCGACATGAAGTCACAGTGTTGGTGGTTTAGGAAAAGCCTTCAGAAGATGACTGTAGGGAAAAAAAGAACAGGATAAGCTAGTTATTTTTGTTAAAGTAATAAACAAAATTGGAGGATGTACTGTTCGAAAGTTGGTTGAAAATGACATTCCAGATCTTCATAAACCATTTGCTTGTGAAGGTAAAGTTTACTTGCATATGCCAGGAGCAGCAGAAGTTAACAGTATTAACAGATTTGGTATCATGTCAACCTTTGACGCTCAGAGATGATGTGATATGTAAGTCAGAAGGACTATTGCTCAAAAGTATGCTGGTACTTGGAATTCGTGGTGAGATGAGAAGTGTCCCATTCTGTAGAGTAGGGTTGAAGTATCCAGTGAAAAGTGAAGAATGATGTTAGGAATACTGGAGGCACCCTCAGCTTCAGGAATAAAATTTGTCCTTGGTAACATTATAGCTGGATTACAGGTCGGATTGCTGCTTACTCTGGTTGAAATGAGTGTGGAAAATCAGTCAACTGATGTATTACAGGAAGTATATCTTGAGATTTTTGCTGACAGTGTGATAATAAGGTCACAGAGCCATTGGTTGAAACAAGAGGAGAAATCAAAGATTACAGATAAGGAAGTTGAAATAGAATTATCAGAGATAATGTTTGATCAAATGTTTGAGAAAAAAAAGATCAAGAACAGGTGGTGGACAAAATAGATATTATTAGTGATAACGAGGTGTAGAGCTGGATGAACACAGCAGGCCAAGCAGCATCAGAGGAGCAGGAAAGCTGACGTTTTGGGGCTAGACCCTTCTTTAGAAGGCAGTCCCTACTATCTCTAGATATTATTAGTTCAGGGAAATTAACTGAATTAGAACAGAAGGATTAAAAACTGAAGCAATTGTATCGAAAAGCATGCGTAGAAGAAGAATCTGAGTGTATTCCCAAATGTTACTATCTTAAAAATGTTTGCCTCAATAAGGAAATGGAAACCATCACATATTCTGACAGACGAGAAATGGGCAGAAGTTCAGGCGTGACAGAAGTACAAGTATGCAAGAAGATTGAGTTGTCCTTTTGATAAACAGTGCTTAAAAGGGATATTCTTAACGTATCATCAAATGAGGACATATAATTAGAACATAGAAACAAGAAGGGGATGGCCACTCTGTTAGAACTGCATTATAGACCCACAAATAGCTAGTGGGTACTAAAGGAGCAGATGTGCAGACAGATTCCAGATACTTGTGGGAATTGCAGAGTAGTTTTGGCTGGAAGTTTCAATTTCCCCTGTATTGACTGAACTACCCAGAGTGTAAAAGGCTCAGATGGCGTAGAGTTTGTCAAATAAGTCCAGTGAAGCTTCTTCAATCAATATGCAGAGGACAATGTTTTGGAAGGTGCAACACTGGCCTTCCTGTTAAGAGATGAGTTAGAGGAAGTGACTGAAGTGTCAGTCGGAGAGCACTTTGGTCCAGTGGCCTTAACTCTCTTAGTTTTAACATAGTTACAGGAAAAGTTAGGACAGGACCATAGGTTAATGTGCTAAGCTGGAGCAAGGCCCATTTTCGGGCCATTAGGCAGGATCTAGCAAATGTCGATTGGGTGAGTCTGCTTGAAGGACAAGGACGGAATGGCAAATGTGATGCTTTTAAAATTGTGATATCAAGAGTCCAGGGACAGTATATCCCTGTTAGGATGAAGGGCAAAGTTGATAAGTTTAGAGATCCCTGGCTGACGAGTGATACTGAGACTCTAGTCAGTAAAAAGCAGAAGGCATACATTGTGTTCAAGCTATCAGTTTCAAGTGAATTGCTCGATGACTAGCAAAAGTATAGGCGCACACCCAACAGGGGTGACAGAAAAGGTTGATCTCGCAGATAAGGTTAAAGATAATCCTAAGAGATTTTATAGTTATATTAAGAGTAAAAGGGTGTCTAGGGAGAGAATAGGTCCACTTAAAGATCAGCTTTGTCATCTAAGCGTGGAGCCACAGGAGATGGGGGAGATTTTCAATGAATATTTCTCCTCCGTGTTTACTGAGGAGAGAATCATGGATGCTATGATAACGAAGGAAACAAGTGAGAATGTTTTGGGCCACATACACATTAACAGAGAAGAGGTATTTGCAGCCTTAAAGCGCTTAAGGTCAATAAATTTCCTGGGCCTGATCAAGTCCATTGTTGAACGTTGTGAGATGCTACGGAAGAAATTGCAGAGGTCCTAGCAGAGGTTTTTGCTTCAGTTTTAGCTGCTGATTAAGTTCTGGTAGACTGGAAGTTGGATAATGTTGTTTCTTTGTTAAGGAAATGTAGCAAAGGCATGCCAGGGAACGACAAGCCAATGAGTGGTAGGTAAGTGACTGGAAAGGATACTGAGGGACAGAATCAACCAACTTTTGCATAGTTAGGCTCTTACTAGGGGTGGTCAGCGTGGAAATATGCCCGGAAAGTCACATCTGACATTTCTTTTAGGCTTTCCGAGGATGTAACCAGCAGAATGGATGAGGGTAGGCCATTGAATGTTGTCTATATGGACTTTAGTAAGCCCGTTGACAAGGTCCCACACAGCAGGCTGGTCATAAAATTTATGTTGCGTGGGATTCAGGGAATGTTAGCTAATTGACTTAAAAATTGGCTCGATGGTAGGAAGCAGAGAGTAATGATTGAAGTTCGTTCCTCAAACCGGAGACCTGTGAGTACTAGTGTGCCACATTCGGTGCTGGGACAGTTCATTTGTTATTTACATAAATTATCTGGACGTGAATGTACAAAGCATGCTTAGTAAGTTTGCAGATGATACAGAATTAGGATATATCATTGGTTGCGAGGAAGGTTGTCAAAGATTACAGAGGGATCTTGATCAGATAGGGAAGTGGCTTGAGGATTGGCAAATGTGATTCAAAACGGATAATTGTGAGATGTTGCATTCTGGAAAGTCAAATCAAAGCAGGACTTATGCGGTAAATGGTAAGGTCCTCATGAGTCTTATGAAAAAGAGGGATCTAGAAGTACAAGTACATAGTTCATTGAAAGTGGCATCACAGGTGGACAAGGTGGTGAAGAACCACCAACATTTACCATGTTGGACTTCATTGGTCGAGGCACAGAGTATAGGAGTTATGTTACGGTTGTATAAGTCGTTGGTACGGCCGCACTTCGAGTATTAGTCATAGGGTCATAGCCATAGAGTCATACAGCACGGAAACAAACCCTTTGGTCCAACGAGTCCATGCCGGCCATAATCCCAAACTAAACTTGTCCCACCTGCCTATGGTTAGCCCATATTCCTTCATACACTTCTTATGTATGTTGTATTGTGTGCAGTTTTGGTTGCCCTGTTATAGGACCGCCATAGTTAAACTGTGCAAAGAACATTTTCAGAAATTTTGCCAGGACTAGTCAGCTTGAGTCCGAGGGAGAAGTTGGGAAAATAAGGGTTGACTTCATTGAGGTGTATATAATCATGAGGTGCATCGATAGGATGAAGGTACACAGTCGTTTTCCCAGAGATAGGCGTTGAAAACTAGAGGGCACACGCTTCAGGTGAGAGGGAATAGATTTAAGAAGGTCCTCAATGACAACTTCTGCACGCAGAGAGTTATGCATATATGGAATAGGCTGCGACAGAATGTGAGTGATGCATGCACAACAGCAATGTTTAAAATAAAATCATTTGGATAGGTACATGGATGGGAAGAGTTTAGAGGGAAATGGTCCAAATATGGGCAGCTGGAACTAGCTGATATTGCAAGTCAGTCAGAGAAAGGATGTGTTGTGGGTAGCAGTAGGAGGTCATTTAGGATGTCAGAAAAGCGCAAGCCAACATACAAAAGAAACATTTTTACTGGCCTGGACTGCAATAGGATTTAGTTGAACTTTGCCAGACATGTAATACATAAAAGATCCTTCAATTTGATACGGCAATGTATGGGTGAGTGAATGTTTTTTTTTTCTCTTATGCGTGTAATGTATCAGGAAATGTGTTATTACCAAAGTAGGAATTGGTATTTGTTGACAATAAGGAATGTGTCCACTAGAGGGTAAATCCACATTTGATATGTGGGAGGATTTTAAAGAGAGGTTGATTAGAGTACGGGGCAGACATGTCCCTGTGAAAATGAGGGATAGAAAGGGCAAGATTAGGGAATCATGGATGACAGGTGAAATTGTGAGACTAGCAAAGAGGAAAAAGGAAGCATACATAAAGTTTAGGCGACTGCAAACAACTGAGCTTTGGAAGAATATCGAGAAATTAGGACCGATATGAAACGAGGAATTAAGATGGCGAAAATGGGTCATGAAATATCTTTGACAAAGAGGGTTAAGGAAAATCCCAAAGCCTTTTATTCATACATAAGGAGCAAGAGGGTAACTAGAGTAAAGGTTGGCCCAATCAAGGACAAAGGAGGGAAGTTATGCATGGAGTCAGAGAAAATGAGTGAGATTCTTCTTGAGTACTTTGCGTCGGTATTCACTGAGGAGAGGGACATGACAGATGTTGATGCTAGGGATAGATGTTTGATTACTCGAGGTCAAGTCAGCATAAGGGGGGGGAGTGTTGGGTATTCTAAAAGGCAATAGGGTGGACAAGCTCCCAGGTCCAGATGCGATCTATCCCAGTTCACTGAGGGAAACGAGAGAGGAAATAGCTGGGGCCTTAACAGATATCTCCGTAGCATCCTTGAGCACGGGTAAGGTCCTGGAGGACTGGAGAATTGCTAATGTTGTCCCCTTGTGTAAGAAGGGTAGCAAGGACAATCCAGGTAATTATAGAGCGGTGAGCCTGACGTCAGTGGTGGGGAAACTGCTGGAGAAGATACTGAGGGATAGGATCTATTTATATTTGGAAGAAAGTGGGCTTATTACTGATAGGCAGCATGGTTTGTGCAGGGAAGTTCATGTCTTATCAAATTGATAGATTTCATTGAGGAAGTGGCAAAGTTGATAGATGAGAGAAGGACTGTGGATGTCATTTACATGGACTTCAGTAAGGAGTTTTATAAGGTTCCCCATGGAAGGCTGATTGAGAAAGTGTAGTCACATGGGGTCCAGAGTATACTAGCTAAATGGATAGAGAAGTGACTGGGCAACAAGAGACAGAGATAAAAGATACTGCAGATGCTGGAGAATCCGAGATAACAAGCATGGGGCTGGATGAACACAACAGGTCAAGCAGCATCATAGGAGCAGGAAAACTTGATATTCCGGGCCTAAACCCTTCATCAGAAATGGGGGAGGGGAAGAGGGTTCTGAAATAAATAGGGAGAGAGGGGGAGGTGGAGGGAGGATGGAGAGAGGAGAGGATAGGTGGAGAGGAGGCAGACAAGTCGAAGAGACGGGGATGGAGCCAGTAAAGGTGAGTGTAGGAAGGGGGGTAGGGAGGAGATATGTCAGTCCAGGGAGGACGGACAGGTCAAGGGGGTGGGATGATGTTAGTAGATAGGAGATGGGGGTGTGGCTTGAGGTGAGAGGAAAAACCGGTTAGGGAGGTAGAGATGAGCTGGGCTGGTTTTGGGATGTGGTTGTGGGAGGGGAGATTTTGAAGCTTGTGAAATCCACATTGATGCCGTTGGGCTGCAGGGTTCCCAGGCTGAATATGATTTGCTGTTCCTGCAGCCTTCGGGTGGCATCGCTGTGGCATTGCAGGAGGCCAAGGATGGACATGTCATCTGAGGAATCGGAGGGGGAGTTGAAATGGTTCGCGACTGGGAGGTGCAGTTGTTTGTTGCGAACTGAGCGCAGGTGTTCTGCAAAGCGGTCCCCAAGCCTCCACTTGGTTTCCCTGATGTAGAGGAAGCCACAACGGGTACAGCGGATGCAGTAGACCACATTGGCAGATGTGCAGGTGAACCTCTGCCTGATGTGGAAAGTCTTCTTGGGGCCTGGAATTGGGGTGAGGCAGGAGGTGTGGGGGCAGGTGCAGCACTTCCTGCGGTTACAAGGAAAAGTGCCAGGTGTGGTGGGGCTGGAGGGGAGTGTGGAGCGGACAAGGGAGTCGCGGAGGGAATGGTCCCTCCGGAAGGCAGATAAGGGTGGGGAGGGAAAAATGTCTTTGGTGGTGGTGTCTGATTGCAGATGGCGGAAGTGTCGGAGGATGATGCATTGGATCCGGAGGTTGGTGGGGTGGTATGTGAGGACGAGGGGGATTCTTTTTTGGTTATTGTTGCGGGGACGGGGCGTGAGGGATGAGTTCCGGGAAATGCGGGAGACACGGTCGAGGGCGTTCTCGACCACTGTGGGGGGGTGGAATTAGCGGTCCTTGAAGAATGAGGACATTTGAGATGTGCGGGATTGGAATGTCTCATCCTGGGAGCAGATGCGGCGGAGGCGAAGGAATTGGGAATAGGGGATGGCATTTTTGCAGGAGGGTGGCTGGGAGGAGGTGTATTCCAGGTAGCTGTGGGAGTCAGTGGGCTTGAAATGGACATCTGTCTCTAGGTGGTTGCCAGAGATGGAGACAGAGAGGTCCAGGAAGGAGAGAGAAGTGCTGGAGATGGTCCAGGTGAACTTCAGGTTGGGGTGGAAGGTGTTGGTGAATTGGATGAACTGTTCGAGCTCCTCGTGGGAGCACGAGGCGGCGCCGATGCAGTCATCAATGTAACGGAGGAAGAGGTGGGGATAAGGGCCAGTGTAGGTACGGAAGAGGGATTGTTCCACATAACCTACAAAGAGGCAGGCATAGCTTGGGCCCATGCAGGTACCCATGGCCACCCCCTTTGTCTGTAGGAAGTGGGAGGAATTGAACGAAAAGTTGTTGAGGGTGAGGACGAGTTCGGCGAGGCGGATGAGGGTGTCGATGGAGGGGGATTGGTTCGTTCTGCAGGACAGGAAGAAGCGGAGGGCCTTTCGGCCATCAGCATGGGGAATACAGGTAAATAGGGACTGGACATCCATAGTAACAATGAGGTGTTGGGGACCTGGAAATTGGAAGTTCTGGAGGAGGTGGAGGGCGTGGGTGGTGTCACCTACGTAAGTAGGGAGTTCCTGGACCAAGGGGGTGAAAATGGAGTCTAGGTAAGTGGAGATGAGTTCGGTGGGGCAGGAGCAGGCGGAGACAATGGGTCGACCAGGGCATTCATGTTTGTGGATTTTGGGGAGGAGATAGAAGCGGGCGGTGCGGGGTTGGGGAACGATGAGGTTGGAGGCGGTGGGTGGGAGGTCACCTGAGGTGATGAGGTTGTGGATGGTTTGGGAGATGATGGTTTGGTGCTCGGGGGTGGGGTCATGATCTAGGGGGTGGTAGGAGGTGGTGTCAGAGAGTTGGCGCCTGGCCTCAGCAATGTCGAGGTCAGTGCTCCATTCTACAACTGCCCCTCCCTTGTCCGCGGGTTTGATGGTGAGGTTGGGATTGGAGCGGAGGGAGCAGAGGGCTGCACGGTCTGCGGGGGAGAGGTTGGAGTGTTTGAAAGGCGTAGAGAGGTTGAGGCGATTGATGTCTCGATGGCAGTTGGAGATGAAGAGGTCGAGGGAGGGTAGGAGGCCTTGGGGTCTCCCAGACCTGCAAAGGACCTCTTCTGTTTTTTATTCTCCGTAGGATCCACAGCTTGAATTCACAATTCTACTCAGCTTTATTGGACACCAAAAACCGTAAGTACAGTAAACTTACTGATTCCCACCACCCAAAACGTGCTTCCCCCACTCCCCTAATCCCCACCCGTACCCAGGACCTCCCATACAATGTACCCGCCGCCATTGGCCATTAAGCTACTGGCGGAGAAACAACTGATCACGTCACATCCGCCACCGCCGGGCACCCCACTTCCGGGACAGCGAACGCCGCCGTTGCTGAAACCACCGCCTTCATCACCGAAACCAACACCGTCATCGCTGTTGCCGCCGCCGCCGCCGCTCCGCACACCGCCGACAACGCTCCGCCCACCGCCGACAACGCTCCGCCCACCGCCGAAGCCGACACAACACCCACCGCCGACGTACCTCCGCCCACCGATGACGCCAGCGCAACTCCGACCACTGCCGACGTAACTCCGCCCAGATGACGCAGACGTAACCCCGCCCACAGCCTCCACAGCCAGCAGCTCCAGAGGAGACAGCAACACTGAGCCCTGCCGAGTATTCACCATCCCCTCAGACCTCCCCCTTTCTGAGGACGAACGGTCACTCCTCAGTAAAGGGCTCACCTTTGTCCCCGTCCACCAACATATCAACGAATACCGCTCACGCTTGGATATTGAGCAGTTTTTCCGCCGCCTCCGCCTCCACGCTTACTTCTCTCACCGCGAAACTAACCCTCCCTCTACTGACCCCTTCTCCTGCCTCCAACACAAGCCCTCCTCCTGGACACCACCCCAAGGCCTCCTACCCTCCCTCGACCTCTTCATCTCCAACTGCCGTCGAGACATCAATCGCCTCAACCTCTCTACCCCTCTCAAACACTCCAACCTCTCCCCCGCAGAACGTGCAGCCCTCTGCTCCCTCCGCTCCAATCCCAACCTCACCATAAAACCTGCGGACAAGGGAGGGGCAGTCGTAGTATGGCGCACTGACCTTGACATTGCTGAGGCCAGGCGCCAACTCTCTGACACCACCTCCTACCGCCCCCTAGATCATGACCCCACCCCCGAGCACCAAACCATCATCTCCCAAACCATCCACAACCTCATCACCTCAGGTGACCTCCCACCCACCGCCTCCAACCTCATCGTTCCCCAACCCCGCACCGCCCGCTTCTATCTCCTCCCCAAAATCCACAAACCTGAATGCCCTGGTCGACTCATTGTCTCCGCCTGCTCCTGCCCCACCGAACTCATCTCCACCTACCCAGACTCCATTTTCACCCCCTTGGGCCAGGAACTCCCTACCTACGTCCGTGACACCACCCACGCCCTACACCTCCTCCAGAACTTCCAATTCCCAGGTCCCCAACATCTCATTGTTACTATGGACGTCCAGTCCGGATACACCTGTATTCCCCATGCTGATGGCCGAAAGGCCCTCCGCTTCTTCCTGTCCCGCAGAACGGACCAATCCCCCTCCACCGACACCCTCATCCGCCTAGCCGAACTCGTCCTCACCCTCAACAACTTTTCTTTCAATTCCTCCCACTTCTGACAGACAAAGGGGGTGGCCATGGGTACCTGCATGGGCCCAAGCTATGCCTGCCTCTTTGTAGGTTATGTGGAACAATCCCTCTTCCGTTCCTACACTGGCCCTTATCGCCACCTCTTCCTCCGTTACATTGATTACTGCATCGGCGCCGCCTCGTGCTCCCACGAGGAGCTCGAACAGTTCATCCAATTCACCAACACCTTTCACCCCAACCTGAAGTTCACCTGGACCATCTCCAGCACTTCTGTCTCTTTCCTGGACCTCTCTGCCTCCATCTCGGGCAACCACCTAGAGACAGATGTCCATTTCAAGCCCACTGACTCCCACAGCTACCTGGAATACACCTCCTCCCAGCCACCCTCCTGCAAAAATGCCATCCCCTATTCCCAATTCCTTCATCTCCGCCGCATCTGCTCCCAGGATGAGACATTCCAAACACCGCACATCTCAAATGTGCTCATTCTTCTAGGACCGCTACTTCCCCCACACAGTGGTCAAGAACGCCCTCGACCGTGTCTCCCGCATTTCCCAGAACACATCCCTCACGCCCCATCCCCGCAACAATAACAAAAAAAGAATACCCCTCGTCCTCACATACCACCCCACCAACCTCCGGATCCAACGCATCATCCTCCGATACTTCCGCCATCTGCAATCAGACCCCACCACCAAAGACATTTTTCCCTCCCCACCCTTATCTGCCTTCCGGAGGGACCACTCCCTCCGCGACTCCCTTGTCTGCTCCACACTCCCCTCCAGCCCCACCACACCTGGCACTTTTCCTTGTAACCGCAGGAAGTGCTACACCTGCCCCCACACCTCCTGCCTCACCCCAATTCCAGACCCCAAGAAGACTTTCCACATCAGGCAGAGGTTCACCTGCACATCTGCCAATGTGGTATACTGCATCCGCTGAACCCGTTGTGGCTTTCTCTACATCAGGGAAACCAAGCGGAGGCTTGGGGACCGCTTTGCAGAACATCTGCGCTCAGTTCGCAACAAACAACTGCACCTCCCAGTCGCGAACCATTTCAACTCCCCCTCCGATTCCTCAGATGACATGTCCATCCTTGGCCTCCTGCAATTCCACAGTGATGCCACCCGAAGGCTGCAGGAACAGTAAATCATATTCAGCCTGGGAACCCTGCAGCCCAATGGCATCAATGTGGATTTCACAAGCTTCAAAATCTCCCCTCCCACAACCACATCCCAAAACCAGCCCAGCTCATCTCCACCTCCCTGACCTGTTTTTCCTCTCACCTCAAGCCACACCCCCATCTCCTATCTACTAACATCATCCCGCCCCCTTGACCTGTCCGTCCTCCCTGGACTGACCTATCTCCTCCCTACCCCCCTACCTACACTCACCTTTACTGGCTCCATCCCCGCCTCTTCGACTTGTCTGCCTCCTCTCCACCTATCCTCTCCTCTATCCATCCTCTATCCACCTCCCCCTCTCTCCCTATTTATTTCAGAACCCTCTACCCCTCCCCCATTTCTGATGAAGGGTTTAGGCCCGAAACGTCAAGTTTTCCTGCTCCAATGATGCTGCTTGACCTGCTGTGTTCATCCAGCCCCATGTTTGTTAACAAGAGACAGAGAGTTGTAGTGGAAGGGAGTTTTTCAAAATGGAGATCCGTGACCATTGGTGTTCCACAGGGATCCGTGTTGGGACCCCTGTTGTTTTTGATATAAATAAACGATCTGGAGGAAGGTATAGATGGTCTGATTAGCAAGTTTGCAGATGACACGAAGATTGGTGCAGTAGCAGATAGTGAAGGGAACAGTCGGAGAATGCAGCAGAATACGACAGATTGGAGAGTTTGGCAGAGAAATGGCAGATGGATTACAATCGAGGCAAATGCAAGGTAATGCATTTTGGAAGATCTAATTCAAGAGTGAACTATATACGGTAAATGGAAAAGCCCTGGGGAACTTTGATGCACAAAAAGATCTGGGTGTTCAGTTCCTTTGTACCCTGTAGGTGGCAACGCAGGTCGGTAGAGTGGTCAAGAAGGCATACGGCATGCTTTCATTCATTGGACGGCGTATTGAGTACAAAAGTTGGCAGGTTATGTTACAGTTGTAGGACTTTGGTTCGATCACATTTGGAATAGTGCATACAGTTCTGGTTGCCACATTACCGAAAGGATGTGGATGCTTTGGAGAAGGTGCAGAGGAGGTTCACCAGTATGTTGCCTGCTATGGAGGGCGCTAGCTATGAAGAGAGGTTGAGTAGATAAGGATTATTTACATTAGAAAGACGGAGATTGATGGGGGACCTGACTGAGGTCTACAAAATCATGAGAGGTATAGACAGGGTGGATAGCAAGAAGTTTTTTTTTTCCCAGAGTGGGGGACTCAATTACTAGGGGTCACTATTTCAAGGTGAGAGGGGAAAAGTTTCAGGGAGGTATGCATAGAAAGTTCTTTACACAGAGAGAGGTGGGTGCCTGGAACGAGTTGTCAGTGTAGGTGGTAGAGGCAGGTACGATAGAGTCATTTAAGATGTATTTGGACAGACACATGAATGGGCAGGGAGCAGAGAGATACAGATCCTTGGAAAATAGGTGACAGGTTTAGATAGAGGATCTGGATTGGCGCAGGCTTGGAGGACCGAACGGCCTGTTCCAGTGCTGTAATTATCTTTATTCTTTGTTCTTTGTCCTAGAATACCAGTGGCTGTTGCATTACGCAGCATCACAGCTAAAAGGATTGTGGAAGAGTTACTCTTTTCTTTTCTGTAGGCACAGGCTACTCACAGAGATACAATCAGATCAAGGATCAAATTTTGCATCATAATTATTCAGGGAAGTTATGGATAGCTTAGAAATAAAACAATTCAAATCCATTGAGCAATGTCCAGATTGTCCGGGAATGCTCGAAAGGCGGCATCAAAATTTAGAGACCATCTTAAGCGCTTATCGTCAAGACTATCCAGATAATTGGGATAAAGAAATTCTGCTTGAACTTTTTGTCTTTAGGGATGCACCAAATTAATCAACCAAATTCAGTCCATTTGAATTGTTTTTTGTTCTGCACGAGGTGAGAGGACAAATGAAATTAATTCAAGAGAAATTAGTGAGTCAGAATTCAGAGACAACATGATTGGACTACGTGTATAAATTTCGGGAATGATTAAATATTGTGGGTGAGTTGGTCAGACAGCATTTAAAACTACTACAGCACATGATGAAACAGGAATCAGAGAAGCAATCAAACACTCACAATTTTGCTAAATGAGATAAAGTATTAATCTTACTTCCATTTGTAGGTGAACCTTTAAAAGCAAGCTTTAGTGGGCTGTATCAAATCAAAAGGATATTGAGTGAGATTGTCTATTTAATAAAGACTCCAGATAGAAAGAATTCTGACAGAGTGTGCAATGTCACGGTGCTCGAATGGTATATTGATAGTAAAAGAAAGAAAAAGGAGATTGTGTTATTGGTTATAACACAGAGTGATGGACCATCCTCAGAGGATTTTGAACTTGACCTTCATCAAATTAAGAAGAAAAACAAAGTTGGTGGAAAAGCTCATCAGGTCTGGCAGCATCTGTGGAGGAGAAAACAGAGTTAACGTTTTGGGTCCAGTGGCCCTTCCTCAGAACTGTGAATGGGGAGATATGTGAGAATGAGCTGAGAAGTACTATTTTAACATTGCATGATGTAGGTATAAGGAATGCTGTTCCAATTAAGCGATATCCTTATCAATGTAACCCTCTAATGTTGGCACAAGTTCAAAAAGAGATTGAACGCCTGCTCCAAGACAACGTAATCAAAGTGAGTTGCAGCGACTGTAGCTCGCCCATAGTAAAGATACCGAAACCAGGTGATAGCCAATGATTACCTGTAGATTTTTGCAAAGTGAATGCAGTTGCAAAGTCTGGTTCATGACCGACTCCACGTTTGGAAGGCTGTATTGAGAAGTTGGAACAAGCAACTTATATTTCTAAGTTGGAAATATTCAGAGAACTTTGCAGGTACCTTTATCCAAAAGATTGAAGACCAGTTCGGTTTTTGAAACATTGGATGACCTCTGGCAATCTGAAGACATGCCCTTTGATTTGGGAAGTGAACCAGCTAATTTCAAAGACTAACCAATTCAGTCATTTCTAGATTACCCAATCGCATTGTCTCCATCGACGACCTGTGATTATTAGTCAGGCGTGGAAGGAACATATGCATCATTTTTTAGAATTATTCAATCAACTTTGGGAAGCAGGTTTGGTGATAAACCTGGCTAAGAGTGAAATCGCCAAAGCCCAAGTCACGTTCCCGGCTCATGTTATTGGACATGGACAGAATGTGAAAACAAAGGTAATTGGGGAGTTTCCCATACCATCGTTGAAGACAGCAGTACTACGTTTTCTAAGATTGAATAGATTTTTTTGGAAATTTGCATCGAATTTTAACAGTGTGTTTTCTCCACTGATTGATGTATTGAAGAAGTACAGGAAATTTCACTGGACGATAGACTGTCAGAAGGCATTCGACAGTTTGTGTGAAACAGCGCCCCAGTATTATGCACGCATAATTATGGAAAGTCATTCAAGATGGCTAGCAATGCGACTGATGTTGGTGTCTGTAGTGTACTCTTACCAGAAGTCGACAAGAAGATAAAAAGATGCGGTTGGAGGAGGGGAGATTTTGAAGCTTGTGAAATCCACATTGATACCATTGGGCAGCAGGGTTCCCAGGCTGAATATGATTTGCTGTTCCTGCAGCCTTCGGGTGGCATCACTGTGGCATTGCAGGAGGCCCAGGATGGACATGTCGTCTGAGGAATGGGAGGGGGAGTTGAAATGGTTCGCGACTGGGAGGTGCAGTTGTTTGTTGCGAACTGAGCGCAGGTGTTCTGCAAAGCGGTCCCCAAGCCTCCGCTTGGTTTCCCCGATGTAGAGGAAGCCACAACGGGTACAGCGGATGCAGTATACCACATTGGCAGATGTGCAGGTGAACATCTGCCTGATGTGGAAAGTCTTCTTGGGGCCTGGGATTGGGGTGAGGGAGGAGGTGTGAGGGCAGGTGTAGCACTTCCTGCGGTTGCAGGGGAAAAGTGCCGGGTGTGGTGGGGCTGGAGGGGATTGTGGAGCGCACAAGGGAGTCGTGGAGGGAGTGGTCCCTCCGGAAGGTAGATAAGGGTGGGGAGGGAAAAATGTCTTTGGTGGTGGGGTCTGATTGCAGATGGCGGAAGTATCGGACGATGTTGGATCCGGAGGTTGGTGGGGTGGTACGTGAGGACGAGGGGGATTCTTTTTTGGTTATTATTGCGGGGACGGGGTGTGAGGGATGTGTTACACGAAACACGGGAGACACGGTCGAGGGCATTCTCGACCACTGTTGGGGGGAAGTTGTGATCCTTAAAGAATGAGGACATCTGAGATGTACGGGAGTGGAATGTCTCATCCTGGGAGCTGATGCGGCGGAGGCGAAGGAATTGGGAATAGGGGATGGCATTTTTGCAGGAAGGTGGGTGGGAGGAGGTGTATTCCAGATGGCTGTGGGAGTCAGTGGGCTTGAAATGGACATCGGTTTCTAGGTGGTTACCCGAGATGGAGACAGAGAGGTCCAGGAAGAAGAGAGAAGTGTTGGAGATGGTCCAGGTGAACTTCAGGTTGAGGTGGAAGGTGTTGGTGAAGTGGATGAACTGTTCGAGCTCCTCGTGGGAACACGAAGCAGCGCCGATGCAGTCATCAATGTAACGGAGGAAGAAGTGGGGTTTAGGGCCAGTGTAGGTACGGAAGACGGATTGTTCCACGTAACCTACAAAGAGGCAGGCATTGCTTGGGCCCATGCGGGTACCCATGGCCAATCCCTTTGTCTGTAGGAAGTGGGAGGAATTGAAAGAGAAGTTGTTGAAGGTGAGGACGAGTTCAGCTAAGTGGATGAGGGTGTCGGTGGAGGGTGATTGGTCAATTCTGCGGGACAGGAAGAAGCGGAGGGCCTTTAGGCCATCTGCATTGGTAATACAGGTGTGTAGGGACTGGACGTCTATAGTAAAAATGAGGTGTTGGGGACCGGGGAATTGTACGTTCTGGAGGAGGTGGAGGGAGTGGGCGGTGTCACGGACGCAGGTAGGTAGTTCCTGGACCAAGAGGGTGAAAATGGAGTCTCGGTAGGTGGAGATGAATTCGGTGGGGCAGGAGCAGGCGGAGACAATGGGTCGACCAGGAAATTCAGGTTTGTGAATTTTGGGCAGGAGAGAGAAGCGGGCGGTACGGGGTTGGGGAACGATTAGGTTGGAGGCGGTGGGTGGGAGGTCACCTGAGGTGATGAGGTTGTGGATGGTTTGAGAGATGATTGTTTGGTGCTTGGGGGTGGGGTCATGATCTCGGGTGCAGTAGGAGGAAGTGTCAGAGAGTTGGCGCCTGGCTTCAGCAATGTAGAGGTCAGTGCGCCATACTACGACTGCTCCTCCCTTGTCCACGGGTTTTATGATGAGGTTGGGATTGGAGCGGAGGGCTGCACGTTCTGCGGTGGAGAGGTTGGAGTGTTTGAGAGAGGCAGAGAGGTTGAGGCGATTGATGTCTCGACGGCAGTTGAAGATAAAGAGGTCGAGGGAGGGTAGGAGACCATGGGGTGGTGTCCAGGAGGATGGTTTGTGTTGGAGGCGGGAGAAGGGGTCAGTAGAGGGAGGGTTAGATTCGTGGTTGGAGAAATAAGCGTGGAGGCGGAGGCGGCGGGAAAACTGCTCAATATCCGAGCGTGAGCGGTATTCGTTGATATGTGGGTGGAGGGGGACAAAGGTGAGCCCTTTACCGAGGACAAACCGTTCGTCCTCAGTAAGGGGGAGATCTGGGGGGATGATGAAGACTCGGCAGGGCTCAGTGTTGCTGTCTCTTCTGGAATTGCCGGCTGTGGAGGCAGTGGGCGGCGTTACGTCGGCAGTGGGCGGAGCGTTGTCGGCTTCGTAGGTGGGCGGAGCGGCGTCGGCGGTGGGCAGGGCGGCGGCGGCAGCGGCAGCAGCGATGACGGTATTGTCATTGGTGTTTGTTTCGGTGATGGAGGCGGTGGTTTCAGCAACGGCGGTGTTCGCTGTCCCGGAAGTGGAGTACTCGGCGGTGGCGGATGTGACGTCATCAGTGGGTTGTCCGACGGTGGCCTCGTGGCCAATGGCTGCGGGTACATTGTCGGGGAGGTCCTGGTTAGGGTTGAGGATTTGGGAAGTCGGGGAAGCCTGTTTTGGGTGGTGGGCATCAATAAGTTTACCGTACTTACGGTTTTTGGTGTACAATAAAGCTGAGTAGAATTGTGAATTCAGGCTGTGTATCCTCCAAAGAATAAAAAAACAGGAGAGGTCCTTTGCAGGGCTGGGAGAAGGAGGCTCTGAACTGTGGTAATCTTTATTGTCGTGCCTGGAGATGCCTGCGCATTGCTGCAAGTGTGTGTTTCAGGACTCGCTGGGAGAAGCGCTTCTGGAGGGTCTCAGTGTTCTGAATGTAGATGTTGTCAGGGTTGGGGCCAAATTGGGAAGGCTTGAATGTGGATTGTAGTCCATTGGGGATGATCTGGTTCCGTAACCAGCCCAGCTCATCTCCACCTCCCTCACCTGTTTTTCCTCTCACCTATCCCATCCTCCCACCTCAAGCCCCAGCCCCATCTCCTATCTACTAACATCATCCCGCCCCCTTGACCTGTCCGTCCACCCTGGACTGACCTATCTCCTCCCTACCCCCCTACCTACACTCACCTTTACTGGTTCCATCCCCATCTCTTTGACTTGTCTGCCTCCTTTCCACCTATCCTCTCCTCTATCCATCATCTATCCGCCTCCCCTTCTCTCCCTATTTATTTCAGAACCCTCTTCCCCTCCCTCATTTCTGATGAAGGGTCTCGGCCCGAAACGTCAGGTTTTCCTGCTCCTATGATGCTGCTTGACCTGCTCTGTTCATCCAGCCCCACGCTTGTTATCTAAGATAAAAAGACCTAACTGTTATTACTCGAGGAAATGGAATATTCATAAATAGAAATATTCTACAAATGAGAAAGATATCTTGAGCTTGGTTTTGGCATTACAAAGTTGCACCATTTATATTGACAGTAATGTGCCTGAGACAAAGGGCCGGCACGGTGTCACAGTGGTTAGCCCTGCTACCTCACAGCACCAGGGACCTGGGTTCAATCCCACCCGCAGATAACTGTCTGTGTGGAGTTTGCACATGCTCCCCATGACTGCGTGGGTTTCCTCCAGGTACTCCAGTTTCCTCCCACACTCCAAAGATGCCAAGGTTTGGTGGATTGGCCATGCTAAATTGCCTGTAGTGTCCAGGGGTGTGTAGATTAAGTGGGTTATAGGGGGATGAGTCTGGTTGGGGTGCTCTGCGGTTTGGTGTGGACTTGTTGGGCTGAAGGGCCTGTTTCCACACTGTAGGAATTCTAATTGTGTGTACTGGTCATAACCAATTAGAGTTTTGGGGAAATTTAATGGCACAATTTCCAGACTGGTTAGATAGATCTTATTTTTGCAGCCAATAGCAGGACTGCAGATGCTGGAGAATCTGAATAACAAGGTGTAGAGCTGGATGAACACAGCAGGCCAAGCAGCAGCAGAGGGCCTTCTCCTCTAATGCTGCTTAGCCTGCTGTGTTCATCCAGCTCTGCACCTTTTTACCTCTTATTTTTGCAGCTATTCAGTTTGACAATCATATGCGTGGCAAGATGAAAAGAAAAATTATAATTGCTGTCATTTTGTGGCGATTTGGAATGAAGGAGGACGGAGGTGTTCAGTTGCAGGAGTAAACGGCCTCAAGTAGAACATAATAGTGAATGCTTGCATGCTTACAGTCAATGTAATATGCATGTACTGTAATTTAGTAATAAAATAAGACTCAGGGGTTTTAAATGAAACCATTTTTGTAATTTTCTTTGTGTAGTGGGTGTGACGATGCTGTGATTTAAAAATAAAGGCTTATTTTATCCTGTTTTTTGCAGAGAGGTTGTAAAGTCAGATGCACTAAAGAGTCTAGAGAGGATCAGTTTAACGATGGAAGGGGAGTGGACAGTTCTCCCAGTTCAGGTTTTCTTTCTTTTTTTTTGCTGTAGTAGTCACAAGCCGTTTCGAGTCGTGGAGGGTTGCATGCTTCAATAAAAGATTCCTCTAACTTTCTCCGAAATCTGTCTTTTGGACATAGTTCCCTCAAAACTGTGTTTGAATTTACATGTTGGTCAACGGGTCATTTATCTTTATGGGACGTTACTACAATGGAACAGTTAATTAATTAAGTTGGTGTATTTGGTCCGTTAGGTTTTCCAGTGGCTGAGTTACTCTAAATTCCAGTTTCTTTTGTTTTTGTTTCAACTGTTGGGTTTAAATAAATTTGGTTTTGCTTAAAACCGAGTGGTTTGATCGGTTGCATCATGCCTGGAACATGCACTTGATACCTGCATTTAAAATAAGAAAAAAGTTAGGGTCTAGGTTACCTTCTTAAAATATTTTAAGGGTTTCTGGCCTGGTCCATTGGAATACCAAGGCACACAAACAGAAGTTTCTGAAAAAGTTCAGCAGGTCCGGCAGCATCTACGAAGAAAAAAAAATCAATGTTAACGTTTTAGGTCTGGTTACCCTTCTTCTGAACCAGTTGTACCAAGGACATGGCAAAACAATATTTTCAAGCTTCCCTGAAATTCAGACAACATTCTGACTTGTATCTATGGTGTCAACACTTCAAAATAATTGGTTTCACACTCTAAAATTTAGGCTCTGGCAGCACTGAGTATGTTAATACATTCAAAGAACTTTAGGGGTTCTTGAAAGTTGCTCATTACCATTTATTACAAGATAATTGAGGAAAAGATAGCTTAATTTCGTTGTATATATGCAAAAAAAAAAGACTTCGAAGCAACATCTACCGGGGAAAAGATGAAAATTTTAGACTTTCGTAAATTGTTCAAATGATGTCTACTACCTAAACCGGGCAGTTACAGAAAAGAAAGAAACTTCACAATTGATGGAAATGTGACCGATTAAGAGTAATCTACTACTGTAAGTGTTTTCATTAGGAAAGAAAAAGAGGCACATTCTCTACAGATATTCTTGTTTTTCCTCTTCTAAATGTAAGGAATCTTGTATCCCAACACCTCTAACACGAAAATCAAATCATATATACTGTTCATGTGCAAAGCTATTCACATGCTAGGAATTAAAGTAAAACTGAAATAAATATTTCAAGATGTCGGTGAAAAATGACATTCAATGCATAAAAGTTGGCACTGAAATGATCAATTATGCAACTTTATGCGTCAGACTATTGGCTCTGCATGGCAATTAATTGCCTCTTCCTTCCTCTTTTACTATGTTTTGTTGACATTTTAATTGCTGGTCTCCATGTTTCTTCATCGACTTCCCTTATTCCAGCAGAATTTTTGCTCATGATTGAATCTACTCTTCCCTTTTTCCCCATAGACAACTTATTTTAAAAAAAGACAAATTGGATCGGATTGGATTGAATACATGCTAGCTCAGCTATAATGTGTACAACAAGCCACGAAATCTCTACCATTTCCAGCTTGAAGTCGTTTTCGCCAGTATCCTGGTGTATTCAGGCAATTTATACAACATTGTTAATGGATGCATGTAAACTTTCAGAAACATCGGCCAGGCGAGATAAAGTTTCATTCATTTGAGCAATCTCGATCTTTTCCAGTGAACGTCATGCATTTCAGTGTGGAGTGACACATAATACAACTTCATTTTAAGTTGAGCTTCAAATTGAGAAAATTCTATCATAAGAAAACTCATACACATATATATGGCATCTCTCTATCTTATTTGCTTCAGTTTATCACACTTAACAATTTTTACACGTTGAATGATTTAGTGGGTTCTAGTGATTTATTGGCTATACATAGGAAAATAAGAACTGGAATTGTCCATTAAAATCATTAGCCTGTTCTGCCATTCTATGAGATCATGGTTGATCGTGGCCGAAACCCATTTGTCTGCCTTTGGCCCATATCCTTGAATACCTTTGCAAAAAATAGTGTGAGATCTAAAATTAACAACTGATTTAGCATCCACTACCGTTTGTGGAAGACATAACTACACCCTTTGGTGTGCAGAAGTGTTTCTTAACATCAATCCTGAAACATTTGGCTGTAGACCTCCGACAATGTCCCAGAGATCTGGAATCCCGAAAAAAGTTTATCTTTATCTACCCAGTCTTATCGAGTTAATAAATTGAAGGCTTCGACCAGATCATCCCTTACCCTCTTACATTCTCGAGAATGCACACCTAATTTGTTTAATCTCTCTTTATAACTTTAACCTTGAAGTCTTGGTACCACTCTTGCAAATCTACGTTGTCTTCCCTCAAATGTCAATATATCCTCCCTCATGTCGAAGTGGATAACGTCACACTTGCTCGCATTGCACTGCTTGTACCACAGTTTTGCTTGTTCACTATGTCTATCAAATTACTGTAATTTTATATTATTTCTGTACCATCTATAATGCGTCTAACTTTGTGCCATCAATAAATTTGGATATATTGTTTTCTATGTAATTACCAAATCGTTAATAAGTAATGCAAATCATAAAAACCCTAACCCACATCCTTGTGAGACACCACTGTTCACATACTGTCAAGGTGAATGCGTACCAATTCTGCTTATTTACTGTCACATACGTCTCAGTGAATTTCCCAGCCAGATCATTAATTTGTCCTCAAGGCTATGCACTTTTAACTTGGCTAAAAGTACTTTTCTAAAAAAAAACTAATAAAAATATTATTAAATATCTTCCTGAAGTCCTTATAAACAATATCCATAGTCATTACACTGAACACTACCTCAAACATTTCTTGAAAATTTTCGATGAGGTCTGAGAGTGATACATCAGTTTTGGTCCCATGCTGGCTATTCTGAATAACTGACATTTTTCCTTTAGTTATCGCATCTCTAATTATAGACTCCAATAATTTGCTCACCACAGATGTTAGGCAAACTAGTCCTTAATTCCTTGTACTTTTTTCTCTTTTCCCTTCATTATAAGCAGAATAACATGTGCAATTTCCGTTCCAGACAATGACCTGTGCAATTTTTCATTCCAGCTTGATGACTTCTGTATGTAACGAACTCTGAAAATTATACTACAATGTGATCCGTTAGTTCCTTTTACACCCTTGAATGAAAAATAAGAGAACCTGGAGATTTGTCACTCTTTAATTCCATTAACTTCTTCGTTACCACCTTTTTACTTAAGTTAGTGTTATTCAGTCTCTGTCTGGGATCCATTGTTAATTTCTTCGCGCTGGAGGCTAATCACAAGCTCCATACTTATGCGAATATCTTTTGCACACTGCGTACTAACATCCAGCATGCACATTTATGGCTGAGCACAAATCAATGCTGTTTCTCATCCTACCATTAGAAGAACTTCAAATTATAAGCGATGTCACCTTTTTAACCATTAATTGGAAGTAGTGGAGTGCATTGCTACTTTCATATTCAGCTCGTCTGTTGTTTTAATGCCATCAACAATTTTAATTGTTTTATGTATGACCCATACGAATTAATCTTCAACTGATTAATTTATATCAATGAGTGATAACAAGAATGAATTGTGCATGCATATCATCCTTTTGTTCTGGTTCCAGAAACCTAGCCAATAGCCTACTATGTAGTCGTTCCTACTTTCTCCGACTGTCCATTATGTGAAACACTCACACAACTCTTGTAAGTCCATAAAATATTGCACATAGTCTTTCCCTTCTATCAATATTATTGCTATTGTAGCATTCCTGATCAAGAAGTCACCCACATTTAGGAGCTATTAAATATGCATTACAAATCTATGCCCCAAAGTGGATTTACGACCTTCCCATCAAGATCACTGAAAAAGGTAACAAATTTCATATGCCTTCAAGATAACGAAGATTTTTTTTTTTTAATCAGCCAGTTCAGATGAGCTATGACACACCTCCAGAACAGGTGAGACTAGAATGGCAGTAACAATATTACCACTGTGCCAATAAGCCTTTACAAAGTAATTGCATTCTTGATGATTCTGTTGATAACATGAGGGTGGATAGGAGAATAACTTTCAAATGTTGCAAGGAATGCACAAATCGATGTGGTTAGAACGGATAAATGAACATAAATTTGACAGATGCAGCATAGTACAAGTAAAAATGGGAACGTGTCCACATTGGTAGGATGTATAGTAAAGCAATTTAATGGAAGGAGTTTTCAGACTTCAGAGGGATGTCAGTGTACTGGTACATAAATCAATCAAATTTATTCTGAAGGTTCAGCAAGTCGTTGGATAGGCAAATGGATTGTTGATCTTCACTGCAAGTAGCGTGTTGTCCAAAAGTAGAGACTTTTTTTTGCAGTTTTACAGGCTATGTGTAAAACACATCTAAAGGACTCTGTCCAGATTTCTTCTCATTATTTATGAAATTATATACCTGAATTGGAGCAATTCAGTGAAGGCTCACTTGACTGATTACTGGGGTAACCTGTTTCTCTGGTCATGCCCATTTGGTCTGCGTCCACTGAGTAAAGACAATATCATTTCACTTCTTCAGTATATTTGAATGTGGACTTGGGCAAGTAGCTCATTGGTGTTCTCATTATGTTCTTCCATGACGTCGACATTTACAGTACATGTCTACATCTATGTATAAAAGGGAAGTTGGTTGTCCCTAATAGAAGAAGAAAAATATTTCTAATCAGGGTTTAGTCTGTTTTAACTAATACAGTTATAAGGCAAATGTATGAATTATGCATCTATGTTTAGAATTTTGTTATTTAAAATAATGAGCAATTCTTGTTGAGCAAATAGAAATCCTAGCCCATGTGTTTCTTTTTAAATTGTAGGCCAAGAAGACAGTTATGTTGGACAGTTCATACCAGATGGTTTAAGTAACAGAGAGGAAAAACAAACTCAACTTAATGTAGCCTATATACCGTTAACAAAAGCAGTGAAATGAAACTAATGACAACACATATACGATAACATTTACCCGTCCAGAACACCAAATGCACACTGGCTGAACTAAGGTGCAGGAACATCAACAAAAAAAAACAAAAAATGAACAAGCTGGTTCAGGATAATCAAATGTTAAATTAATTACGGAGTTCAGAAATCCAACTCATAACGTCCAGCCTTTCTGAACATTTTGTTTCTTTTTGTGATGACTTTATGCTGTAGTCTGTGGGTGACAGCTATTTTTTTAATTTGATGACTGGTTAGGTGAAGTTACATTTGTAATATGCATATTTATTCCTCTAACTTGTAAATAGTTTTCTTTTTAACTGTTAATTACACACTGGAAAACATATTGCATCAAACCATGAAAACGATTTAAGAACTTGCAGTTTAAGAAATTGCAGTTTGGTTGGCCAGACAGCATTTATTGCCCATTCCTAATTTCCCACAGGGCAGTTAAGAGTCAACCACATTGCTGTGGGTCTGGAGTCACGTGTAGTCCAAACCAGGCAAGGAGGGCAATTTCTTTCCCTAAAGGGCATTAGTGAACCAGATGGGTTTTCCGACATTCCACAGTAGATTCATGGTCATCATCAGATTCTTAATTCCAGATATTTTTTAATTGAATTCAAATTCCACCATCTGCCGTACTGGGATTCAAACCTACGTCCCCAGAACGTTAACTGGATCTCTGGATTAACAGTCCCTCTGCTTAAACCTCCCTTTAAATTTTTATCAATACTTGAGATTTTGATATTATTAAGTTGACTACAAAGGAGCTGAATTTTCCACTGGCTATAGAATCCGTACAGTATTGAAACAGGCCCTTTGGCCCAACAAAGTCCACACTGACAAATTGGCACATCCCACTCAGACCCATCACCCTGTAACCCACCTAATCTACACATCCCTGAACACTATGGGCAATTTAGCATGACAAATCCACCTGACCTGCACATCTTTGGACTGTGGGAGGAAACCGGAGCACCCAAAGAAAACCCATGCAGACATGGGGAGAATGTACAAACTCCACACAGACAGTCGCCTGAAGATGGAATCGAACGCAGGTCCCTAATGCTGTGAGTCATCATTGTTAATCATTGAGCCACCATGCCACCCAGAAAATTATAGCAGAGGATGATTTTATGGGTGGCACATGAGCTCAATGTTGATTCCTCATTTGGAGGTCTGTGACGTTATTTCCAATTTCTCATCAAAATATCATCTTTAATCCGTTAACCACTTGCGATTTTTCCATCATCAACATCAGTGTGATCTTCCTGTATTAGCTAGCAGAATCAAACATTTTGCTCTGGACATGGTGTCAAATGTGGACCAGGCAAGGCAACGAAGGCCGTTGTCCTTCTCAAAAGGGGCTTCAATGAACCAGGTGGATTCTTACATCAATATGCATTAATTACACAGTCATTACATTGCAACCTGTGATGATGGGATTAGATCTCATGCCCTCAGACAATTAGCCTCGAATCCTGGATCACTAGTTCTGTGATGTTATCACGATATCACTACTATTTCCATATTTAATTAAATTTTAATTCAATTCAGGATTTATTTAAGAATAAAAAAATGAAGAAACATGATACAAAAGATTAAATTTAAATTCATGAATTCTGACTGTGTGTCTATTCTTCTGGTTTTCTACATTCACATTTCAGACTAACGAGTATCAAGCTACGTCAGCACAAAATAACATTGATGTATATTTGCTTGAGATATCGCTTAATATTGTCCCTTACTGTTTGCTGAATGAAAAATTAAAACAGCAGTGTGAATGAACTTCCGTATCTTGCTTTGTTCGATGACTCAGCGTTTCATTTCCCATCAGAGTTCTGCTGTAAATGCAAGGTGAGCATAAAGAGTCTAAGGGAGAAAATATATGATATCAATAACCAATGAAAAATAGGAAATATCACTTAATTTCACCCCTCGTCTGGATCCGTCGACACATTAATTAATGGGGCCCGTGTTGAAGTTATAATATCAGTGCCTCTGGGCCTGAAAATCTGTTTTCAGGCCCCATATACACCAGATATGTGTCTGAACTCATTGTTTTAAATAACCAATAAGAAATTCACTAATTCCTCTGAACCAAATCGTTGAGTGACCGTGCTATGGAGCACAGAAATAAGGCCTTTCTGCCCATCAGTTTTATGCAAGTAAAAAATAAGCACTTCCAATTATTATAGCTCCATTTACCAAACTTTACCTCCAGGACTTATATACCTTTTAACAACAAGTGCACATCTAAACACTTCTCAGAATTTGCGAGGATTTCTATCTCCTCCACACTTACAGGCAACGGACTTGAGATTATCACCATACTCTAGGTGGAAAAGGTAAAGTCCTCAACCCTCCTCGAAACCACCTGCCTCTTATCTGAAATCTATGCCGCTCGTCATTTCTTCCTCCATGAAGGGAAGAAAAAAGTATATTCCTGTCCACACTGTTTATGTCCCTTGTAACACTACATATTTTAATCATGCCCCTCCTTAAAAAAACTGTTTAAAGGAAAATAACCCCATCCTACCAAATCTGTCATCATAATCGAAGTGAAAGTTTTACTTCTGAACATGAAATATGAGTAAAATGCTTCAAATTCAATTTCCATCATCCTCAAACAACATATTTGAAAGGGTTCATATAAAATATCCGTAAACACAATGCTATGGAATTGAAAGCTAAACTTTCATCATTTAATGTAATGCCCAACTACAAATGTCTGTCACTTTCTCTTTGTAACAGATCAAAGATTATAAACATCCTAATCACAATTAACGCTTCTATTTTCCAGCGTTACACACAGGTACATTATTCAGAGCGATGTCAATTTCCTCAAAGTTACTGATGTTGAGAATCCATAAAAATGTTCTCATATCTAGTCAGTTTGGCCAAAAATTTACACAACGTTGCTTTGGGTCATTCATCGTGGTTTTCTTTTAGACCCCTTATCATCAACAACAATCTGCCTTAAATAAAAACCAAAGGAACTTCGGATGCTGCAAATCAGAAACATGAACACAAGTTGCTGTAATAGCTCAGCAGATCTGGCAGAAAATGTGAAGAGCAATCAATGTTAGCATTTTGGGTTTGGTGAACCTTTCTCACAAATGGTGGTAGCAGGGAACATTGCGGTTTACATGCTGCAGGTAGGGTGCGGGGATCAGGTAAGGAGTCAATGATAGGTGGGAATAGAGCCCAAAGAGAGACAAAAGCATGTGGACAGACAAAGGCATAATAACGATCTGGCTACGAGGGTGAATTGCTGTTAATGGGTAACAATAGGTTCTGTGGAATGACAGAGCATGTGATAACAAGGCGCGGTATTTGGACAAGGGAGTCAGAACATTGGAGAGTTCAGGCCCTAAAATTATTGAACTCGATCTTGTTTCTGGAGGGCTGCATTCCCCCAAAAGAAATTGAGATGCTATTCTTCCAGCTTGCACCAAGGTTCTCGGGAACACTGTAGCAGGCCTGAGACAGGGATGTTAGAAGGAACAGGGTGGCGTGTTAAAGCAGACGTCAACTGGGAGGAAGTTCAGGGTCATTTTTGCAGGCAGGATGTAAATGTTTGGTGAAGCGGTCACGCACCCTCCGCTGCGTTTCCCCAATATAGAAGAGAGCACATTGTGAGCAGTAAATGTGGTAGACTGAGATAAAAGGTACTGCAGATGCTGGAGAATCCGAAGATAACAAAGTGTGGGGCTGGATGAACACAGCAGGCCAAGCAGCATCATAGGAGCAGGAAAACTTGACGTTTGGGGTCTAGACCCTTCATCAGAAATGGGGGAGGGGAAGAGGGTTCTGAAATAAATAGGGAGATGGGGGAGCCGGATAGAAGATGGATAGAGGAGAGGATAGGTGGAGGGGAGGCAGACAAGTCAAAGAGGCGGAGAGGGAGCCAGTAAAGGTGAGTGTAGGTGGGGGGTAGGGAGGAGATAGGTCAGTCCAGAGAGGACGGACGGGTCAAGGGGGCGGGATGATGTTAGTAGATCGGGGATGGGGGTGGGACTTGAGGTGGGAGGAAGGGATAGGTGAGAGGAAGGACAGGTTAGGGAGGCGGGGTCAATTGGGCTGGTTTTGGGATGCGGTTGGGGGAGGGGAGATTTTGAAGCTTGTGAAATCCACATTGATACCATTGGGCTGCAGGGTTCCCAGGCTGAATATGATTTGCTGTTCCTGCAGCCTTCGGGTGGCATCACTGTGGCATTGCAGGAGGCCCAGGATGGACATGTCATCTGAGGAATGGGAGGGGGAGTTGAAATGGTTCGCGACTGGGAGGTGCAGTTGTTTGTTGCGAACTGAGCGCAGGTGTTCTGCAAAGCGGTCCCCAAGCCTCCGCTTGGTTTCCCCAATGTAGGGGAGGCCACAACGGGTACAGCGGATGCAGTATACCACATTGGCAGATGTGCAGGTGAACATCTGCTTGATGTTAAAAGTCTTCTTGGGGCCTGGGATGTGGGTGAGGGAGGAGGTGTAGGGGCAGGTGTAGCACTTCCTGCGGTTGCAGGGAAAAGTACCGGGTGTGGTGGGACTGGAGGGGAGTGTGGAGCGGACAAGGGAGTCACGGAGAGAGTGGTCCCTCCGGAAAGCAGACAAGGGTGGGGAGGCAAAAATGTCTTTGGTGGTGGGGTGGGATTGCAGTTGGCGGAAGTGTCGGAGGATCATGCGTTGGATCCGAAGGTTGGTGGGGTGGTCCGTAGACTAGATTGTGTGAAGTGCAGGTGAAGTTTCTTCACTACCAGCAGTTCTGATGAAGGGTCACCGGACTCGAGATATTAGCTTTTATTTCTCTTCACTGACGCTGCCAAGACCTTCTGAACTTTTCAAGAAACTTTTGTTTTTGTTTCTGTCTTAAATTCTTACCCGAAATCTAACAATAATGACAATCTCTCTGCACTCACCTCCTTTTCTTTGTCACGATGTCTCGAATCTGAGAAATTATATTTCTTGGCTCTATCAGCTAATACAAAGGGAAACATAAACATTTGCAGTTTCCACAATGAAATTTTGTTGATTATCGTATAAACAACCACAGCAAAATAAAATCCAACAGCAATGTGATTAATTTTGACTAAAAACACAGGGACATCACGTCTTACCTGCGTTTTGGTTCCTGCAGCTCCATCTAACAACTACAGTGGAAACTGCAAGGAGGAAAATCATCAGAATGGAACTTCCATAAAGCAAGAAAGGGCAAATCTGACCCCCTGGTTCTGAAAAAGTAGAAATGTTACCATTAAAATTTTCATCACCCGAGATATCACAGTAATGCAGAAAGTTTAGGGAGAGGCATGAGCATTATTTCGAAACAATGATGGATTAGAACTTAACGTCTCACTGGAGGATTCCTCCTTAAGGTTCTTAAGACAAATTATGAAATGTTTTCTGCAACAATTGCAGTTGCCGCAAGACTTTAATTATCCAATTGAATGGTTTAGCAAAACATGATACTATCCACTGGACGTGTTTTAAACTGTCAAGAAATGTCATTAATTTTCCATCATTTAAGTTTACCAATAATCAAAACTCTCTTTTCAAACTTGGTTTAAAAACATTGAGCTCCAAAGCGTGAATGTCGAAAGTTTGTATGACTATTCAAGAGTTAATTACTTCTCTGTTTGAGAAGTTCTCAAAGGTCGAAACACCTTTACAATGCAGGTTTAAGGTAATCAGACACAGGCCATAGTTTAAATCAATGGAAGAAACAGTGATTTCAATGTCTGAGTTCACAAATTAATAAATACATTTATGTCATTTTAGGTAGGTTGGACTAGCAATCAGTGACTTCCAGTTGGAAAACTTTAGAATTGCATAGAGTAGAAGCTACTGAGCACATCAGGAATGCACGGCTTAACTTAGAAGTTGGCTACAGGAAGAGAGTTCAGATTAAAATGTTAAATGGATGAAAAAAAGTAAAAGACAGATTTCAGTTAAGGAAAAACATACTTTATGAGAATACTGCTTCCGAGCGAATAATGTCAGCAGGAAACTGTGTCAAAAACAATGGTGTCAAACATTGCATGAAGGTCTGGAATACAGACAATGTTTAGAGACAGGGAATTGACAGACTCAGTTAGAAATGTTAGCAAACGTTATGCAAATAGTCCTTAATTAAACGAATCACATTTCGTCAGCCTTCCTGCACCTATGATGCTTACTGGCCTGCTGTGTTCATCAAGCTCTACACTTTATTATCTCGTATTCTCCAGCATCTGCAGTTCCTATTATCTCTGAGGCTTTTGAAAATATTGGATTTTCCTGCCATTAATCAGAATCTGTCATGTTAGGTATCGAATGCATTTCCTATGTTTATGCTGTTAGAAGTACCTATATCATTTAGTGCTGCTAGCAGTACTCTTGGCTGAAGCTATTGAAATGCCACTGCAAAACGTGAGTACAGCTTATTTATTACCATAGATAGTGCATGAGGCTGACAAAAGGAGTAGGTCAGCATCAAAGTATTCGAAAGAGCAATGAGCATAGGAAGTGTTGAGAAGAGAAGAGTAGATAAAGAATACTCGGTGTCTGTAGAATTCACACAGAAGATAGAACATCGAACATAGAACATCACAGCACAGTACAGGCCATTTGGCCCTCGATGTTGCGCCGACCTGTGAAACCAATCTGAAGTCCATCGAAACTACACTATTCCATTATTATCCATATGTTTATCCAACGACCATTTAAATGCTCTTAAAGTTGGCGAATCTACAACTGCTGCAGGCAAAGCATTCCATGCCCGTACTACTCTCTGAGTAAAGAATCTTCCTCTGACATCTGTCCTATATCTATCACCCCTCAATTTAAAGCTATGTCCCCTCGTGCTAAATGTCACCATCCGAGGAAATAGGTGTATGGCAGGGAGATTTACCAGGATGGTGGCTGGAGTGGAGGGCAGATTTGATGAGGAAACGTCAAGGGAGCTAGGGCTTTTGTCATTGGAGTGCAGAAGGATGAGAATTGAGTTAATCGAGGTGTACAAGATGATGAGAGGCATAGACAGAGCGGAGAGCCGGAGTTTTTTTTCCCCCAGGGTGGAAACGAGTATTATGAGGGGGCACAATTTTACTGTGATAGGAGGAAAGTGTAGGGGAGATGTTGGAGATAAGTTCTTTACACAGCGAGTGGTGGGTGCGTGGACTACGCTGCTGGTGGAGGAGTGGAATTAGATACAAGTGGAGTTAGGAATATTTAAACAACTCTTGGATATGCACATGGATGATGGGAAAATGTAGGGTTTGCAGGGGAGTTCGATCTTAAAATAGGATAATAGGTCGCACAACATAGTGGGAAAAGGGCCTGTACTGTGCTGTACAATTCTATGTTCTATCTATGTTCTTTTGAGCTAAATCAGTGTTGCTTCTATTCACGCAGGGGATGCAGTAAAGGCACACACTAGTGATAACTATGAAATAATGAAATGAAATAATTAAAATGCAGTTAGGAAATGGATAGAGGAGGAACAGAAGGATATAACTTGATTGGTTTTGGTGTGCTTCATTACAAATTTAATTGCAGAACAACTATCAAAATAACTGAGAGAATGTTAAATGAGACCACATAGTGTCTTGAAAAATAAGAAGTATAAAAAGGTGATAATAATTATCACCACATTATATTTGCAATTGTGCAGATAAAACCATGCTAAAAAAGAAGATACAATTGTTAGTGGATGTTAATTATTACGGTGAAAACAAATGTTTATTCAGGGATGTTAGAAGAAAGAACTTTTGAATTTGTGAGAAATCAAGTACCCATCCACCTAACGACTTGCAACTGCATTAGAATGTGGATGGTTGGTAGTTTAACAAAAATGTTAGGAACATCGGTATCAGGAGCTGAATTCCGTGGGTGTCCTCAAAATCATTAACGTAGATAAGTCCCCAAGGTCAGATAATATCTATCCCAGGGTGCTGAAGAAGGCAAGAGAGGAGTTTGCCGAAGCCTTGACAGAGATCTTTGTAGCCCTTTTATCCATAAGCAATGCTAGAGAGGAACTTTGAATAGCTTGGGTTAATCCTTTGCTGAAGAAGGGACACAAGTATAATCCAGGAAAACATTGTCTGACAAGCCTTATAACATTGGAAGGAGAATTATTAAGGAAGATTGTTAGAGAGAGGGATTGATGTCAATTGGAGAAAAAAGGGAATTTGTTTGGGAAAGGCAGGATGGTGTTAGGCAGTCGTGCTGACAACACAGTATGGAGCTGGAGCAACACAGCAGGACAGGCAGCATCATAGGAGCAATAAAGTTGACGTTTAGGGTCGTGACCCTTCTTCAGAAATGGGGAGGTTGGAGGGAGCTTGGAAATAAATAAAGAGGAGGGGTGGGGCTGGAGAACCTAGGTGTGATGGTGAAAGGTGAGTGCAGGGAGGGAGTGTTGGAGATTGGTATGTGGGATAGGTAGGGCAGATTGGTGGAGTGTCCATCTTCTCCCCCACCCAGGGAGATCAGAACACGGGAAAGGGGTATTTGGAAGGGTATGTGCACTCAGCACACGAGTCAAGACTTGGGAGTGTGAGCGACCCATATCTGAATCTCCCTCTCTGATTCTCTATTCGCTTCCCGATTCTGTGCTCCTCTACGATTCGCTCTGTGTTTAACTTCTCTCCCACCAACTGCTGATTCTCTCCCCATCTATTTCTTTCTCCCTCTCTGATTCTCTCTTGTGTTTCCAATTTGGACCCCTCATATCCTGATTCTCTGCCGCTGAACTCCATTTTAAAAGTGCACTTCAATGCACAATTGGGTTTCTGCTCATGGAAATTTCTCCCTATGACATCGCACGAAAATGCTTCACCTTGACATAGTGTCTGGAACCCGCCGCCTTTGTGTTTTTGGTTCAGCACGCATCCGTAGCTGTGGGTGTCAACAAACATAGACTTAAATCTTAAAGACTTATGATCATTGTCATAAAAATGTACGGCAGCAGACATTTGCTACTCGCCTGGCTTCATTCTCTCAAAGATAGTAGGAACTGCAGATGCTGGAGAATCTGAGGTAACAAGGTGGCAAGCTGGATGGACACAGCAGGCCAAGCAGCATCATAGGAGCAGGTAAGCTGACGTTTCGGGCCTAGACCCTTCTTCAAAAATTTTCTGAAGGGTTTACGCCTGAAACGTCAGCTTTCCTGCTGTTATGATGCTGCTTGGCCTGCTGTGTTCATCCAGCTCGCCACCTTGTTATCTCTCTTCTTTCTCTCAAACCAGCTTCTACTTGATCTCCTGTCTTGTGAGAATTTTTGTGTGCTCGCTGAAAAAAAAATCTCTCTTCAACATATATGAAGAACTTAGCTTGCTTTAAGAATTTCTCCATCCCTGTCAACATCTCATCATTTCCAATCATTTTAGCTCTATACCTCTGAGATTTTGTCTTAATATCTGTATGTGCATCGCTCCCTCACTTCTTGGATTTCTACACACCCCAAACAAGGTGATTGTCACTTTTGCTTTAAGTTTTATGCATACGACCTCTTTTGAGGAAGTTTCCAAGGTATCACCCATCCTTTTTGGAGTTATTTATTCCTTGATCAAAATAGCGAGATTACCTTTTCTTGTGTAGATCTCTCTTCACCCCATCTCGCCTGAATTGTCTATAATCTGGCATATTATGCCAATTTGCATATGCCTCCTTCAAACAAGTTCTGTCATAGAATTAACATCACATTCCCTTGCATTAATGAACAAACTCTATTCATATGATGGACACATGAAACTATTGTATCAAATTAATGGCACTGAACATTGCCACGCTCCCTTCATTTTTTTTTAACTCGACTACATCCACACTGCCTTCTAGATTGACTTTGCTCATCTTGCAAGTTTGTTTTTACATTAGCCATTCCAGTACAGGCAATACATATCCCACTTAATAAAATTAGTTGAAGTCTCAACCAACCACAAGAGCAACCACCTTGCCACCTCACAAGTATGCGATTGGTTCCATTCAGCACATTTTGCTGTTGTTTCAGATTTCCAGCAAAGAACAGAGAACAATGAAAATTACAGCATACCAACAGATCCTTTGGCCCTCCAAACCTGCATAGACATGCTGCCCATCACAACTAAAACCCCTACCCTTCCGGGGACCGTACCCCTCTATTCCCATCCTATTCATTTATTTGTCAAAACGCCCTTTAAACGTCAGCATTGCATCTATTTCCACTACTTCCCCTGGCAGCGAGTTCCAGGTACCCACCACCCTCGGTACAAACAAAAACTTACCAGGTACATCACCTTTAAACCTTGTCCCTCGCACTTTAAACTTTTGGCCCCTGGTAACTGACTCTTGCACCCTGGGAAAAAAGCTTCTGACTGTCCACTCTCTCCATGCCCTTCATAATCTTGTAAACCTCTATCAGGTCTCCCCTCAACCTCCGTCATTGCAGTGACAACAACCATTTTTCTCCATATTCTCCTCATAGTTAATGCTCTCCCTACCGGGGAACATCCAGACAAATGTTTTCTGTACCCTCTCCAAGGCTACCACATCCTTATGTTGCCTTGTTAATGACGTTCTCCACCTGCATTGCCACTTTCAGTTACCTGTGTACCTGTACACCCAAATCCCTCTGCAGATCAGTGCTCTTACGTGTTCTGCCATTTGTGTATATTTTCTGTCTGGATTAGATCTTCCAAAGTACATCGCCTCATATTTTTCCAGATTAAACTCCATTTTCCATCTCTCTGCCCAAGTCACCTACCGATCTATATCCAGCTGTAACCTTTGAAGGTCCTCAACACTATCTGCTACCAACCTTTGTTCCATCAGCAAACTTACTAATCAGACCAGTAACATTTTCCTCCAAATCATTTATATATATTACAAATAGCAAAGGCCCCAACACTGATCCCTGAGGAATGCCACTAGTCACAGCCGTCCATTCAAAAACATACATTTCCACTGCTACCCTCTGTCTTCTATGACCAAGCCAGTATTTTGTATCCATCTTGAAAGCTCACCTCTGACCCCATGCGACTTTACCTTTTGCATCAACTTGCCATGAGGGACTTTGTCAAAGGTCTTTGCTGAAGTCCATGTAGACAGCATCTACTGCCCCACCCTCATTGATAATCTTCATACCTTCTCAAAAAATTCAACCAAGTTAGCAAGACATGATCGCCCCCTCACAAAACCATGACGCCTCTCGCTAATATGCCCACTTATTTCCAAGTTGGAGCAAATACTTTCTGGAAGAATCTGCACCAATAATTTCACTACCACTGACATAAGGCTCACCGGACTGTAATGAGCTGGATTATCCTTGCAACCTTCTGTACCATAACCTATACTCCAATCCTTTGAGACCTCCCCTGCAGCCAGTCAGGATACAAAGATTTCCCTCAAGGCCCCTGAAATTGCCACTCTGGCCTCTTTCAGTATTTTGGGATATATTCCATCAGGCCCTGGGAACTTGTCTACATCAATGTTTTTTTCAAGACGCCCAACACCTCCTCCCTTTTGATCTCAACATGACCCCAACCTATCTACCCACGAATCCCCAAACTTATCATACACAAAGTCCTTCTCTTTGGTGAATACTGACACAAAGTACTCATTCAATACATCGCCCATTTTTCTGGCTCCACACATAAATTCCCTTCCTTGTCCTTGAGTCTGCCATGCCTCTTCATGGCTAACCCCTGCTCTTTGTATATGTATATAAAGCCCTGGAGTTTTCCTTAACCTTGTTGGCCAATGACTTTTCATCACCCCTTTTAGTCTTTCTCACTCCTTACTTAAGTTTATCCTGACTTTCCTTGTGTTCTACCCTGGCTTTGGGAGTTCCCAGCCTCCTAGCCTTGTGAAATGCATCCTTTTTCTTTTTGATTAGACTCACAATATCTCTCGTTATCCAAGGTTACCTAAACGTTCCATAATTAACCTTCATCCTTACAGAAATGTGCTGTTCTCGAGTTCCTCGCAAATTATTCTTGAAAGCCTCCCACATACTGGATTTTGATTTTCCCTCAAACGTCTGCCACCAATCTACATTCTTCAGTTCCTGTCTAATATTGTTGCAATTAGCCTTCCCCTAATTTAGCAGTTTCACCTCACAACTGTATCTATCTTTATCCATCAGTACCTTAAAGCTTAGTGAATTGTGATCACTCTTCCCAAGCTGCTCCCCTACTGAAACGTCGACCATCTGGCCGGGCTCATTCCCCTGTATTAGTTCCAGTACAGCTCCTTTCTTCATAGGGCTACCTACAGAAGGAGCTGTGGGTATGGGGTTGTTGGGAAGATCACTGGGAATTACCCACAAACAAATTTCTGGAAGCAGTGACTGCACTGATGCAGATCTTCCCAAGGTCAGCCAACCAGCATCACCACTCTGCTGCCCTCTTCCAGGTGGGTTGTCAGTTCTTTGTTAATTTTCGTCGAGTTAGTATATTCAAATTATCCCGGATGAGTGGTTAGCTTAATTGCCTAGACCGCTGAATTTCCATATTGGCTGAGGTAACCATGAATGTCCCATCTTTTCAAATTTCCATCGACTAAGTTATGATGACTGCCATGTTTACTGACCACCAGTAATCTCTCTCTCTATTAAGAGAAAAGCTCTATTTTCCTCTAGGGCTGTGGTAACTTTACAATACCTAGTATTCTTAGTGCTGCATTAGATGGATGTAAAATATAAGCCACCCTAGCATTTTACACACATTTGAAAGTCATAATAGAATAGTTAAGATTGAATTTAACATCACACTTGAGATTTTATGTGCAGGAAACAAAACTCATGGCGCCTACATGGATAGTAGAAGACATTGTATTAACAGGTGACGTGTTCTGATATGGGAAAAGCCAATCCTGTTCTTTGTTCATATTGTACCCTGACTATTGTGTGGAGGATATAGTCTCCTTCATTGGGAAATGATATACTTGCCATAAAGACATGGAGTGATACTGGAGTGAGTAGTAATCTCACACATGGAGAGATTATTCAGACTGAACCTGTATTGACTAAGTTGAGAAGAATGACAGTGCTCTGAATGAAACATAAAGAAGTCTAAGACCCCTAGGCAGACTTGATGAAGTAAGGGTGCTTCTCTCGTTCGTTTAAATCTACAACAGGACTCAAAGTCCATGATTAGGGTATAGGATATTTACGGCTGAGATGAGGAAACATTTCTTCTTTAAGTTGGCCAACATGTTCAGTTCTCTACCATAGATGACTGTGAGAGCTGGATCAGTATAATGTTTCATAAAGAGGTTTTCTTTTAAATATTCAAAGCATCAAGTTGTACAGAGAGAATGTGGGAAAATAATGAAGAGACAAATGAATATCCCTCGATAATCTGAGTTGTAGAACAGAATCACGGGAGCCAGAAACATTAGGATCTTAAACTGGATATCAGGCCAGTACCGACAAATGATCGAGTGTTAAGTGAAAAGATAACACCATCACATTGGCTATCCATGGGCCTAAAGAAAAAGCTAATTGCCTGATCGTTACAGTGAGTAAAATTGACAAGTCTAAAGAGAAAAGAAAAAGATGATCAGACTTCAATTACACTACCTGAACTGTATTTGTCCTACATGATTTTTACCATCTTATGGGACAATGTCAACAATAATCTATAAATAATTGGCATGATTGAAACATTCCAGAAATCCTGTAGAACCAGGTGGATCTGTAGACAGGGAAGTGAAAGGCAGTGATAAGGAATGGGGACAATAAAAGATGTCAGAATTAAGATAGAAATTGGGTAATTAGATATCCATGTGACAAACGATTACATAAAGATACTGTCTTTTATTGCATTCCTCAGATATTATTTTTGGTTAAGAGTAGTGTGCACTGTCACTGCATTTCCTTGATTAAATGATCAAAACCTGCACTTGAGGCTCCTTTGTTAGATTATTCGAAACAACCTCAACAAGTGCGATGATCACGTCGGGTTTTTATGTTAATAATGAATAAAGATGCACTCGTGAATGTGGAAAATATTTTACTTGATGACAATGGGTATGAAATGTTTTGCATATAAAAACAATTGTTAGACTGGGATTTTTATTTTCTTTCCAGGATTGAAAACTTTTTTGTGATTTTGGCAGAATCCTATAGATTATATTTTTTTCTATGCCTTTGTAGGATGTGGGCAATGCTGGCTTGCCAGCATTTCTTTCCCAAACCTAGTTGCCCTTGAGAAGGTGGTGGTGAACTGCCTTCTTGAACTGCTGCAGCCTACCTGTTATAGACTGACCTACAATGCCATTAGAGGGTTTTCCAGGATTGTGATCCAGCAACAGTGTAGGACCAGTGATATATTTCCAAGTAAGGATTTTGAGTGGCTTGGAGGGGAACTTGAAGATGGTAGTGTTCCCCTATGTTTTGTGCCCTGTGCTGCTCGATGGAAGTGACCCTGAGGTTGGAATGTGTTATCTGACGATGTTTGGTAAATTTATGCAGTGTATATTGTAGATAGTGCACACTACTGTTACTGAGCTTTGGATGGTAGAATGAGTGGATACTTGTGGATGTAATGCCAACCCAGCGGGATGTTTTGTTCTGGAAGCTGTCAACCTTCTTGCGTGTTGCTGGGGCTGCACTCATCCAGGCAAGTGAGGAGTATTCCATCACAGTCCTGATTTGTGCCTCGTAGATAGCGGACAGGCTTTGAGGAATAAGGAGGTGAGTTACTCGCCACAGTATTTCTAGCTTCTGACCTTGTCTTGTAGTCCCTGTGGTGAGTCCAGCTGAGTTTCTGGGCAATGATAACCCCCCCCCCCAGGATGTTGATAGTGGGGAATTCAGTGACGGTAAAACCATTGAATATCAAGGGTGGTGGTTAGATTGTTTCTAATTGGTGATGGTCATACACTGGCATCTTTGTGATGTGGGTGTCACTTGCCACTTGTCAGCCAAAGGCTGCATATTGTCCACATCTTGTTGCATTTGAACACAGACATCTTCAGTATCCGAGGAGTCACGAATGGTGCTGAACATTGTGCAATCATCAGTGAACATCCTCACTTCTGACCTTATGATAGAGAGAAGTTCATTGATGAAGCAGCGGAAGATGGTTGGGCCGAGGGCACTGCACTGGGGAACTCCTACCTAGATGTCCTGGAGATGAGATGATTGATCTCCAACAACCACAACTATCTTTCCATTGTGTCAGTTATTACTCCAATACTATTTTGCCCACTGATGCCCATTGTTTCCAGTTTGGCTAGGGTTCCTTGATGCCACACTCAAGTCGATCGCAGCCTTGATGCCAAGGGCTGTCACTCTCACCTCACCTGTGGAATTTAGTTCTTTTGCCCATGTTTGAACCAAGGCTGTAATAAGGTCAGGAGCTGAGTAGCCCTGTTGGAACCCAAACTGGGCGTCACTGAGCAGGTTATTGCTGAGCACGTCCAGGTTGATAGTACTGTTGATGACATCTTCCATCACTTTACTGTTGATTGAGACTAGACTGGTGGGGCAGCAATTAGCTGGACTGGATTTGCCCTGCTTTTTGTGTACAAGACATACTTGAGAAATTTTCCACATTGCCGGGTAGATACCAGTGTTGTAACTGTATTGGTACAGCTTGGCTAGGGGAGGGGCAAGTTCTGGAGCACAATTAGTCAATACTATTGCCAGAATGTTGCCAGGACCAGTAGCGTGAATTGAATAGGAACTAATGAAGAAAGGCCTTTCCACATCTGAATCAGCCCAAACCCAGACCTTCAATGCATTTACGTCAGTTTCAAAGGGGACCATTAGGGATCTTCGCAGAAAATGCCTTTACGCAGATGTTGCTTAACAAGCCCAAGTGTCTAGAACGAACATTAATTACGATAACGAGCACTGATGCACCAACAAGTAATGCAAACGGATAAAAAGGAAAGTAGTTGAAAAGTACTTGTTGATCGTGGAGATAATGACAACATATTTTTTGGAAATACAACAGAACAGAAACACCAGAATTTACCTCTTCATTGAAATCCTTTGTTTCAGATTTATAGATACATTGTAATATTCAAAGCTACATAGGTGAAGGGTGAACAAATGTTGTGAGCATAAATTCTAATTTAATATTTGAAAGTACAAACGTGCCTCCAACTGTGCACGTATTTCCTAGATAGATAAATGGATAATCCTATTCAGAAATAAAGATAAATGCTACAACAAGGCGAGAAAGTAAAGGAGGTGGTAGTTGATCAGAAACATTGAAAGAAAACGATTTATGGGAAATAAGCAGCTGATACAAACACTGAGTGTCCCATCGGAATTAAATATAAAATATACTAACAATATGAATTGTTACCTGTCCGGTATGAATAGTTTTCACTGATAAGATTTGTTGTTGAGTTGATTTGAATTGAGCAAGTGCAAACAAACCAGTTGCTATGCTTGTTTCCTTCGACTCCGATTTGACTGCTGACACTGTATACACCGTCACGGATTATTGTTTCTGTATCAGTCCATTCCTCCTTAGCCCGTGACGAACAATTCCAGCGAATGGTAAGGTAATTAGTGGCTGCACTGCTCACGAAGCACATCAATGGGATATTTTGCAGTGAAAGAATTTCATCTGATGGTGAGTGTAAGAGTGTTATTGTCGGGGAACCTGCAGAGTAGGTAAGACGTATTTAAAATCTAACATAACTTTGTGGGTATTTATTGTGAACTGATAAGCAACGACATTCATTCTTACCGGCAACGAATAATTCAGATCCTTTTCCGAATTTGAAGGATGATCCACTAAATTTCTTAGCAGCGCAGTAGTACATGCCTGAGTCATTTCTTTGCGTATCATCAATAACAAGAGTATAAATAGTCCCTTCTTCGTTAACCTCTCCTGAAAATTTTCCGTTTGGATGCATATGTTTTATAACGGTGAAAACGAGTTGTATGTGTTTTTGCTGCTGGTGTTTATGCCAGAGAACAGCTCCAGCTGCGAGCCATCCCGTGTGGCAATGCATCTTGCATTTACTTCCAATTGAGGCAGTTTGAACTGTTGGAGTCTGCGGGTACACTGCCTGAGAGACAACAACTGAAGAACAGCATGAATTACATTAATTTCTTGCGTAGTAGGAAATTAAGAAAAAATATAGATCAAAACCTTCCAGACAATGAAAACTGTCTCCTGTGTAGTTCATCTTTTATTCTTGGAAAAGTGGTGGTCCCCTGTTCACACTTCAAGATCCCACACATAAAATGAAGACAAAAGAATCAGCTAATCTGTTGTACTGAAAGATGTTTTTGTCTTTGGGCGGAGTAGTGAATTCCCCTGCTCGATTAACGTGCCTGTTATATTAGAACATTGGCCTTTTGTAATAGACCAATAACAACTCAAATTCTTAAAGCAACATTAATATTAAAGACTGCCAGTTTGAACTTGCCTCATGAATCATCTTTTAAGTGATTTTACACTCATAATTAAGCCATAAATTTATGAAAGATAACCTTACCTGGCAACAAATGAAAAAGCGCCAGCAGAGTCAAGAGGATCATTGTCTGCGATGAACTTATTACTTCAAATTTCACACTGAGGTTTTGTTTTTCCGCTTTATTGTTTGCACGATCCAGAACAGAACATTTATGTAAGATAGCGTTTAAGAAATTGCTACGTTGTCAGGAAAAGAAGACATGTGGAAAATGTAACGTGATGGAAATGATATTTGTGGGTTTCCTGTTTACACATTAACTGCGTGCAAAGAAATGACCATCGAAAGGGCATTTGGTTAAAATTTGGTTTGATAATGCAGTAAAAGGAAATGTGCCGTCCCCGATTAAAAAAAGGATGTTACAAATTAATAACATATCAATGGTGTTGTTATTTTGAGTGCTGATCTTTATATTAGCCTTCATCTTAACCAAAAACTTTAAAAGAATACAAACTACACGAGTTCAATTGAAACTGATTTATATGTTCATGCACTGTTCCAGCAATATGTGAATTTCTCACACCCGTTTGGTTTTTGAAAGAGCTCTTTTTCTTTTTCTGTGTTAGCTCTCGCTGAGGAGGCCACCATGAACCTTACTGTACATCATATCATAACGTAATGGCCCAAAGTAGGGATATGAATTCCATCTTCAAGATGTTTTCAGTGCCTGCACTGGAGTAATACTGCACTACTGGAGTCGTACTCCTATATCTGAGAGACTAAGATGAGATGCCAGCACGTCCTATCAGAAAAGAGATAGCGTATCTGTCCAGTTAAGTTCACTAGCCACCCTCTCGCGCATAGATCCACAAGTAGACAAGGGCAGAGACAGTGCATGCAGGAAAGTAATCTCTCCACCCCAAATTATCCTAAGAAAACAGCAGTAATTTTTTAAATAAAAAAAATTAAGGTAAGTTATCCGATCTATTTCAAGATACTCACTTGGAATGGCTGCATAACTGACGTCCTCCACTGTGTGCAGTGGTCACCCCATGAAGGAACCTCTGCCAGCTTCAAAATTGAGCAAAATTCTCTACAGATTTCAGTGCAGATCAAATTCCAGGCACAATGTATAAACAAATCAAAGAGGAAACTTTTTTTCTGTATTAAGTCAGAATTGTATTGAAAGTTTCCCGACGTGGATTCAACTGATATCAAATCAAATTGATCCGAACAGTAAGTACACCAAATGCAGTTCCTGGGCTACCTCGACGGGAAATTGGAACAGTTGCATTGACGAAATTTCATGCTCATCTGAATCCCCACTCAAACTAAAAAAAAAACCAGAATTGTGACAACAAACTTTCAGAGTTAGTGATATAAATAACAAGTTGTGAATGCACTGAACTGAATTGCATACTTATACAGAAATCCTTAATATAAAGATTATAAGTAGAATTGATCCCTTTTCCCATTAATGGTCCTTCTGCCATTTACTTCAATCATGGTTGGTAGATTGTCCACAATTACACCTTCCTATTTTTATTTTCCACATAACCAATGATTAAAAATCTGAAATAACAAGCATGGGGCTGGATGAACACAGCAGGTCAAGCAGCATCATAGGAGCAGGAAAACTTGACGTTTCGGGCCTAAACCCTTCATCAGAAATCTGCTTGATGAGGGTTTCGGTGGAGGGGGATTGGTCCGTTCTGCGGGACAGGAAGAAGCGGAGGGCCTTTAGGCCATCAGCATGGGGAATACAGGTATATAGGGACTGGATGTCCATAGTAAAAATGAGGTGTTGGGGACCTGGGAATTGGAAGTTCTGGAGGAGGTGGAGGGCGTGGGTGGTGTCACGGACGTAGGTAGGGAGTTCCTGGACCAAGGGGGTGAAAATGGAGTCGAGGTAGGTGGAGATGAGTTCGGTGGGGCAGGAGCAGGCGGAGACAATGGGTCGACCAGGGCATTCAGGTTTGTGGATTTTGGGGAGGAGATAGAAGCGGGCGGTGTGGGGTTGGGGAACGATGAGGGTGGAGGCGGTGGGTGGGAGGTCACCTGAGGTAATGAGGTTGTGGATGGTTTGGGAGATGATGGTTTGGTGCTCGGGGGTGGGGTCATGCTCCAGGGGGCGGTAGGAGGAGGTGTCAGAGAGTTGGCGCCTGGCCTCAGCAATGTAGAGGTCAGTGCGCCATACTACGACTGCCCCTCCCATGTCTGCGGGTTTTATGGTGAGGTTTGGATTGGAGCGGAGGGTGTGGAGGGCTGCACGTTCTGCGGGGGAGAGGTTGGAGTGTTTGAGAGGGGTAGAGAGGTTGAGACGATTGATGTCTCGACGGCAGTTGGAGATGAAGAGGTCGAGGGAGGGTAGGAGGCCTTGGGGTGGTGTCCAGGAGGAGGGCGTGTGTTGGAGGCGGGAGAAGGGGTCAGCAGAGGGAGGGTTAGATCTGAATATCTGAATAAAAATCTGAATATGTCTCCTTTGAAAATACTTCACTACACAGCCTTGACAACACTCTACAGTTGAAAAAAATCCACGGCTTCACTTCTTTCTGAGCAAAAACAAAACTCCTCATCTCTGTCTTAAATTCGTGAGCATTTATTCTAACATTATGCCATAGACATAGATTTTATTTTTGTTAATGGCATTGGGAAAATAATCCAGAAAAACTGGGGAAAATGCGTCCTACTGAGTTTTGGCTCACCAAGGTTTCTGTTCCCCAAAAGCGCAATGATTCTTGCCTTTGTTAGCCAAGACATAGAGATTAAGATCAGGGAGGGGATGCTGCAACTGTAAAACACATTGGTTAGGCCACTATTACAGTACTGTGTTCACTTCTAGAAGCCACATTATTGGAAGAATTTTACAGGAGAGGATGACCGAAGATTTATCTCAAGAGTGTCAGTCATGGAGAGAAATTAGGCAGCTGGAGCTGTTTTACTTACAACAGAAGAAATTGCAAGGGGGCGTGATTTAGTGTATAAAATTATGAGGCACATAAACTGGGTAGACAGGAAGAAACTTTTTTTTTCATTGTTGGTATGAACAATTTCTGAGGAGGCAGATTTATAGAAGAAGCAATATATTTTGAGGAGTTGTGAGAGAAAACATTTTCACACAGTAGATTGTGGGAATTTTGAACTCACTGTCTATAACAGTGACAGAGGCAGAAACCCATACAAAAAGTAATAAGTGTTTAGGTGTGCAGTTGTGAGAGTTTTTAATGTGCATATAACTTTGTAAGTTGCATCAAAGGTAGATAGGATGTTAACGAAGGCATTTGGCACACTTCGTTGGTCAGAGTGTTGAGTATAAGAGATGGGACGTCATGTTGCCGTTGTACAGGTCATTAGCGAGGCCAGTTTTGGAGTACTGCATACAGGTCTGGTCGTCCGTCTATAGGCATGAAATTATTGAATTAGAAAGGGTGAAGAACAGATTTACAAGAACGTTACCGGGACGAGCATTTGAATTATAAGGAGAGGCTGGACAGGCTGGGGCTCTTTTATACTGGAGGTTAAGTAGTTGAAGGGTGACCTTATAGAGGTTTATAAATACATGAGGAGTATAAATAAGGTGAATAGCAAAGGTCATTTTTTCCCTTGTGTCGAGGTGTTTAAAGCTAGAAGGGATAAGTTTAATTTAAGAGGAGAAAGATTGTTAAGGGACCTGAGGGGTATTTTCTTTCACAGACAGACTTTTCTTTTGATTTGTGGAATAACTTTCCAGAATAAGTGATAGGTGCAAGTACAGGTGCAACCTTTGAAAGGCATTTGGACATGATTGAAAAGATTTCGAAAAATGCAATTTAGAATGTCAAATCTGGTAGGCATGTTGAGGATGGACCAAAGGGTCTGTTTTCATGCTCGAAGTCTCTATGACAGTTTAAAATAGCACACTATCGTTTTTATAGATGATAACACTGCAAAATCCCACAAGATCTTCATTTTTCCCCAACTGTACACTTTCTAAAATGTCTAGTTCATTCATGCATATTGTTAAATTGAAACATTTGTGTGTGTGGAACCGCAGGTGTTGAGGGAGATACCAAACAGGTATTTTGCATGTGTGATTTCTGTGGAGAAGGAAATGGAAGACAGAGAACGTTGGGAAATAAATAAGAACATCATTTTTAAAAATGTCCATTTTGCAGAGCAGGACGTGCTGAGCGTCTTAAAATGTATAAAGGTGGTTAAGTCCTGCACCCGATCCGGTGTACCTGAGAGCTCTGTGGGAATCGAGGGAAGAGATTTCTGCGTTTCTTGTTGAGGTGGTTGTATCATCAGTAGACATAGGTGAGGTGCCGGAAAACTGTAGACTGGCTAAAGTTATGTCACTATTTGAAAAAGTTGTTCAGGAAAAGCCCGGGATCTGTAGAGCTGTGAGCTTGACATCAGTGGTGGGCAAGTTGTTGGAGGGAATCCTGAGGAACAGGATTTACATGTATTTTAGAAAGATAAGGACGTATTTGGAATAGTCAGCATGGCTTTGTGCATGGGAAATCGTGTCTCACTAACTTGATTGAATTTTTTGGAGAAGAAATGACGAGGATTGATGAGGCCAGAGCCATGGATATAGTCTTCAGTAAGACACTTGAAAAGGTTCCTCATGGTAGACTGGTTAACAAGGTAAGATAACGTGGAATACAGGGAGAACAGATTGTTTGGATACAGAATTGCTGAAAGGTAGAATAGAGAGTGAGATAGTGGAGCGTTGCTTTTCAGACTGGAGGCCTGTGACCAGTGATATGCCGCAAGGATCGGTGCTGGATCCACTGGTTTTTGTCATTTATGTAAATTATGTAAATTATATGAACATAGCAGGGATGTAATTTCAGATTACACGGAAATCGGAGGTGTAGTGGATAGTGAAAATGGTTATCTCAGTGTAAAACGATACCTTGATCAAATGGGCCAATTTGCCGATGAGTGAAGATGGAGTTTAATTTAGATAAATGTGTGGTGCTGCATTTCGGAAAGGCAAATCAGGGCCGGACTTATGCGCTTAATGATCAGGTCCTGGAGACTGTTGCTGAACGAAGGGACCTTGGAGTGCAGTTTCATAGCTCCTTGAAAGTGGAGTTGCATGCAGATAGGACAGTGAAGGAAGCGTTTCGTATGTTTGCTTTTATTGGACAGTGCATTGACTATAGGAATTGGGAAGTTATGTTGCTCCTGGGCAGGACATCGGTTCAGCCACTTCTGGAGTATTGTGCAATTCTGTTGTGAAACTAGAAATGGTTCAGAAAAGATTTATGAGGATATTGCTAGAGTTGGAGTGTTTGAGCTATAGGGAGAGGCGGAATAGGCTGGGGCTATTTTCCATGGAACTTTGGGACTGGCTGGTGACCTTACAGAAGTTTATGAAATAATGAGGGGCATGGATAGGGTAAATCAGATAGGGCGGCACCGTAAATCAATGGTTAGCACTGGTGCCTCACAGTTAGAGGGACCCACGTTCGATTCCACCCGAGGGCAACAGTCTGTGCGGATTTTGTACAATTTCCCCGTGTCTGCCTGAGTTTCTTCAAAGTGCTCCAGTGTCCTCCCACAGTCGAAAGATATGCAGGCTAGGTGGATTGGCCACGCTAAATTGCTCATAGTGTTCAGGGATGTGTAGATTAGGTGGGTTATGGGGTGAAATGGGTCTGGGTGTGATGTATGCGGATCGGTGTGGATTTGTTGGGCCAAAGAGCCTGTTTCCATACTGTAAGGGTCCAATGAAATAGGCAAGGTATTTCCCTGGGGTGGGGGAACTAGACTGCGTGGGATTAAAGAGAGAGAGGAAAGATGTAAAACGGATCTAAGAGGCAACTTTTTCACACCGATGGTTGTGCGTATATAAAATGAGCTGCCAAAGGAAGTGGTGGAAATTTGCATGGTTACAACATTTGAAAGGCACCTGGAAGAGCATATGAATAGGATCTGTTTAGAGGGATATCGGACAAATGCTGGCAAATGGCCTAGATTTATAAAGGATATCTGGTCCGCATAGACAAATTGGACCAAAGAATCTGTTTCTGTGTTGTGTATCTCTACAACTCTAATAATTACCTCTAGAATGTTATGTTAACTTTTCCTTCAATCCGACAAACACAATTCTGGACTAGTCTGTTTTCTGCCACACAGTGTATGTTGTATAATTGTTCATTTTGACTTTTTTTTTCTGCGACCTTGAATTTAGTTGACAAGCACATTGATTCCACTATATCAAAAACATTTTCAAATCTCCATGTACAAAAGTATCAGAAACAATAAAGGAGCAATTGTGTTCCCTGTTGTACACCACTAGGCACAATGTTCAGTCAAACAAACATGCTGTCCCGCTATCTTCTTTCACCTGCAAATAAACTAAACCTGGATCAACTTGCCAGTCCTCTTGGATCTGTTTACCTTATTTAAACATGTCCCATCTGGAAACTGGGCAGAGGCCTTGTTGATATCAAGAAAAAATGCATCAGGAATTATCTGCCTTTGACAAGACTTGTTGACTGTCTAGTGCTAACTTATTCTCTCTAAGCGTCTATTAATTTTATTCCATAATGGGGCATCGATTGGTTTTCCCACTATTGATTTCAAGCTGACACACTTGTGGCTACCTGGGTTACATTTGCCTCTTTCTTAAAGAAAGCCATCTCATTTTCAATACTCATATACCCACATAGTAATACTGTGTTCAGGGATGCCTGGAAGATTTCAGTCAACAGGTCCACATTTTCTCCCTAACTCTGTCAGCAACCAAGGAAGAGGTGCTTGGGGTTTCCATACCTAGAATCCTGCCAGTCTTTTTAGCACCTCTTTTAAATGTATCACAATGTTGCTCAATTGCTCAACATTCATTTTTAAACGGCGTCGTTGTCACTGTTTTCGAAATTGGTAAAAGCATAAATAATCATTTAGTACTTCTGCCAAAGTATTTGATTCAGTCAGCAGCTACCTTGCTTTTTCCTTATTGGCTCCCTCTATCTTTCCCTAATCTTTTACAATTAAGCGGTTTGAATAATGTTTTACTTTTTGTTAGCAAGGAGTGCTATCGTTTCCTGATGCTTCCTCATATCTTCCCTTAGTAGAGCCGTAAAAACACTCTGCCGTGATTTCTTTTTGATATTGTTAATCTGACAAACATCATATCCAGAGACAGTAGGAACTGCAGATGCTGGAAAATCTGAGGTAACAATGTGTAGAACAGAGCAGGCCAAGCAACATCAGAGGAGCAGGAAGGTTGATGTTTCGGGCCTAGACCCTTCTTCAGAAATGGGGGAGGGCAATGAGGTTCTGAAATAATTAGGGAGAGAGGGGGAGGCGGATAGAAGATGGATAGAGGAGAAGACAGGTGTTGACGAGACGGACAGGTCAAAGAGGCGGGGATGGAGCCAGTAAAGTTGAGTGTAGGTGGGGAGTTAGGGAGGAGATAGGTCAGTCCAGGGAGAATGGACAGGTCAAGGGCGCGGGATAAGATTAGTAGGTAGGAGATGGGTGTGGGACTTGAGGTGGGAGGAGGGGATGGATGGGAGGGAAGGCAGGTTGGGAATGCGGGTACGAGCTGGGCTGGTTTTGGAATGCGGTAGTGGGAGGGGAGATTTTGAAGACTGTGAAGTCCACATTGATACCATTGGGCTGCAGGGTTCCCAAGCGGAATATGAATTGCTGTTCCTGCAACCTTCGGGCGGCATTGTTGTGGCACTGCACGAGGCCCTGGATGGACATGTTGTCTTAGGAATGGGAGGGGGAGTTGAAAGGGTTTGCGACTGGGAGGTGCAGTTGTTTCATGCCAACTGAGTGTAGGTGTTCCACAAAGTGGTCCCCAAGCCTCCGCTTGGTTTCCCCGATGTAGAGGAGGCCACAACGGGAACAGCGGATGCAGTATACCACATTAGCAGATGTGCAGGTGAACATCTGCTTGATGTGAAAAGTCTTCTTAGGGCCTGGGATGGGGATGAGGAGGGAGTTGTAGGTACAGGTGTAGCACTTCCTGCAGTTGCAGGGAGAAGTGCCGGGTGTGGTGGGCTGGAGGGGAGTGTGGAGCGGACAAGGGAGTCACGGAGAGAGTTATCCCTCCGGAAAGCAGATAAGGGTGGGGAGGGAAAAATGTCTTTGGTGGAGGGGTCGGATTGCAGATGGTGGAAGTGTCAGAGGATGATGCGTTGGATCCAGAGTTTGGTGGAGTGGTATGTGAGGACGAGGGGGATTCAGTTTTGATTAATGCAGAGAGGGAGCTTGAGGGATGGGTTGAGGGTAATGTGGGAGACACTGTCCAGGGCGTTGTCGACCACTGAGGGGGGGCAGTTACAGTCCTTGAAAAACGAGGACATCTGAGATGTACCGGAATGGAATGCCTCATGCTGGGAGCAAATGCAGCGAAGGCAAAGGAATTGGGAATAGGGGATTGCATTTTTGCAGGAAGGTGGGTGGAAGGAGGTGTATTTTAGGTAGCTGTCGGAGTCGATGGGTGTGAAATGGATATCAGTTTCTAGGTGGTTGCCAGAAATGGAAATGGAGAGGTCCAGGAAGGAAAGAGAGGTATTAGATATTGTCCAGCTGAACTTAAGGTTGGGGTGGAAGGTGTTGGTGAAGTGGATGAACTGGTCGATCTCCTCGTGGGAACACGAGGCGGTGCTGATACAGTCATCGATGTAATGGAGGAAGAGGTGCAGTTTAGGGCCAGTGTAGCTACAGAAGCTGGATTGGTCCAAGTAACCTACACGTACGCCTACACCTACTCAAGTACCCACTTGCTCCGTGACACCATTGTCTGCTCTGCACTCCCCTTCCGCCCCACCACAGCCGGCACTGTTCCCTGCAACCGCAGGAAGTGCTAAATCTTCCCTTACACCTCCCCCCTCACCACCATCCCAGGCACCAAGAAGAATGTCCACATCAAGCAGACGTTCATCTGCACATCTGCTAATGTGGGTATACTGCATCCGCTGTACCAGTTGTGGCCTCCTTTACATCGGGGAAAACAAGTGGAGGCTTGGGGAGCACTTTGCAGAACATCTACGCTCGGTTCGTACCAAACAACTGCACCTCCCAGTCACGAACCATTTCAAATCTCCTTCCCATTCCTCAAACGAGATGTCCATCTTGGGCCTCCTGCAGTGCCACAACGATTCCACCCGAAGGTTGCAGAAACAGCAACTCATATTCCGCTTGGGAACCCTGCAGCTGAAAGGTATCAATGCGGACTTCACAAGCTTCAAAATCTCCCCTCCCCATACCGCATCCCAAAACCAACCCAGCTTGTCCCCGCCTCCCTAACCTGCCCTTCCTCCGACCTCTCCCCTCCTCTCACCTCAAGCCCCACCCCCATCTCCTACCCACTAACCTCATCCCGCCCCCTTGACCTGTCCGTTCTCCCTGGGCTGACCTATCTCCTCCCTAACTCCCCACCTACACTCAACTTTACTGGCTCCATCCCCGCCTCTTTGACCTGTCCGTCTCGTCAACACCTGTCTTCTCCTCTATCCATCTTCTATCCGCCTCCCCCTCTCTCCCTAATTATTTCAGAACCTCATTGCCCTCCCCCATTTCTGAAGAAGGGTCGAGGCCAGGCACTTAGCACAGTCAGTTTAAAAATAAAACTTGCCTTTCAAATTCCCCTTAAACTCTCCCTCTTTTACCTTAAACATATATCCCCTAGTGGTTGGTATTTTTTCCACTGGGCGAAAGTCTTTACCTATCCATTCTTTCCCCGCCTCTTATAATTTTGCAGAAGTTTACAATCGTTCCTCAGCCTCAAACTTTCAAATGAAAACATACTTAAGCTTGTGCAATTCAAACTCTAAACATTGCTACTGGGCTCTAACAATGGAAACTTAGAACATAGAACAGTACAGCCCACGATATTGTACCAAACTTTTATCCTAATCCTATGGTCCATCTAACCTCCACCCCAAAACCTTATACTATCATCCATATGGCTACCAACTAGCCGCTTAAATGCCCCACATGAGGCCGACTCCACTACCCTCTCCAGAAATGCATTCCACACCCCTACCACTCTCTGAGTAAAGAACCTATCTCTGATGTCTCCCCGATATCTACTTCCACTCACTTTAAAACTATGTCCCCTCGTAATAGCTACCTCCACACCAGGAAAAGCTCTCTGGCTGTCCACTCTATCTGTACCTCTGATCATTTTGACCTCTATCAAGTCACCTCTCATCCTTCATTGTTCTAAAGAGAAAAGTCCTAGCTCTCTCAACATTTCCTCTTAAGACCTTCCCTCCATTCCAGGCAACATCCTGGTAAATCTCCTCTGCACCTTTTCCAATGCTTCCACATCTCTCCTGTAATGAGCTGACCAGAACTGGACACAGTACTCCAGATGTGGCAGAACCAGGCTTTTGTATAGCTGGAGCATAAGTTCATGGCTTTTGAACTCAATACCTCTATTAATGAAAGCTAACACACCATATGCCTTCTTAACAACTCATTCACCCTGGATGGCAGTTTTCAGGGAACTGTGAACATGAACCCCAAGATCCCTCTGCTCTTCCACACTGCCAAGAATCTTTCCGTTAACCCTTTATTATGCTTTCAAGTTTGTCCTTCCAAAGTGAATCACCTCTCACTTTTCAGGGTTAAACTCCATCTGCCACTTCTCAGCCCAGCTCTGCATCCTATCAATGTCCCTTTGTAACCTAGAAGAGCCCTCCGCACTATTCACAACGCGACCGCCTTCATATCGTCCGCGAACTTACTAATCCACCCTTCCACTCCTTCATTCAAATCATTTACAAAAATCACAATTAGGAGAGTACCCAGGAAAGATCCTTGTGGTACACCACTCATAACTGACCACCATTTTGAATATTTTCTGTCCACTACCACTTCTTGTCTTTGCAGCCAATTCTAAATCCAATCTGCCAAATTTTACCCTATCCCATGCCTCCTGACCTCCTGCATGAGCCTATCTGGGGAACCTTATCAAACGACTTACTTATATCCATGTATACCATATCCACTGTTCAATAATCATCCACGTGTTTGGTCATCTCTTCAAAGAATTCAATAAGGTTTGTGAGGCGTGATCTACCCCTCACAAATCCATGCTGACTGTCACGAATCAAACTGTGTCTTTCCAAGTGATCATAAATCCTATCTTTCAAAGCCCTTTCCAATAATTTGCCCACCGCTGAAGTAAGACTAACTGGCCTGTAATTTCCAGGGTTATCCCTATTCTCTTTTTTGAACACTGGAATGACGTTTGCCTCTCTCCAATCTTCCGGCACTAAACCCGTGGACAGTGGATGAAAAGATCATCGCCAAAGGCCCTGCGATCCCTTCCCTCTGTTCCCATAGAATACTTGGATAAATCCCATCAGGCCCAGGGGCCTTATCTATCACCAACCTCCTCAAAATTCCGAGCACATCTTCCTTACTAACATCAACCTCCTTTCGCCTAACAGCCTGTTTCACACTGTCCCCCTCTACAACTAGGTCCATCTGAGTTGTGAGTACCGAAGAAAAGTATTCATTAGGGACCTCTCCTATCTCTTTAGGCTCCATGCACAAATTCCCTTTACAATCCCTGATTGGCCCTACCCTTTCTCTGGTCATTCTCTTATTCCTCATGTACGTGTGAAAAGCCTTGGAGTTTTCCTTGATCCTTTCTGCCAAGGTTTTCTCATGCCCCCTTATATCTCTCCTAAGCCCTTTCTTCTGCTCCTTCCTGGATAACTTGTATCTGTCTAGAGCCTGCTCAGTTCCTTGTTCCCTAAACCTTACATAAGCATCCTTCATCCTCTTAACCAGTCGTTCGACATCTCTTGAGAGCCAAGGCTCCCTCACTCGACCGCATCTTCCCTGCCTGCTAGGGACAAACATATCGAGCGCACGCTGTATGCATTTCTTAAACAATCTCCACATTTCAGCAGTGCTCTTCACTGACAGCATCTGTTCCAAATTTATGTTACCCAGTTCTTGCCTAACAGAGTTGTAATTACCCTTCCCCCAACTATAAACCTTACCCTGCTGTATGTACCTATCCTTTTCAATGACTATTGTAAAAGTAATAGAGTTATGGTCGTTACCACCAAAATGCTCTCCTACCAACAGGTCTAACACTTGGCCTGGTTCATTGCCAAGCACCAAATCCAAAGTGGCCTCTCCTTATGTTGGTCGATCTACATACTGTGTCAGGAATCCATCCTGAATGCAATGGACAAAATCCGCTCCATCTAAACTATTACAACCAAAATGTTTCCAATCAATATTTGGAAAGTTGAAGTCACCCATGACTATAAACCTGTGACTTCTGTACCTTTCCAGCATCTGCCTCCCAATCCACTCCTCTACTTCTCTGCAACTATGAGGGGGTCTGTAAAAAACCAGCAACAAAGTGACTGCTCCTTTCTTCTTCCGGACCTTAACCCAAACTGACTCTGTAGACGTATCATTCTCTAACTGCCTTCCAGTAGCTGCTTTACTTGCCCTGACGAGAAATGTCAGGCCCCAGCCTCGTTTTCCACCCTCCCTATTTCTTTTAAAGCATCTAAATCCCGGAACTTCCAACAACTATTCCTCTTCCTGAGTTACCAAGTTTCTGTAATGGCCACAACATCGTAGTTCCAAGTACCCACCCATGCTCTACGTTCATCCGACTTATTTCTGATACTTGTAGCATTGAAGTATACACACCTCAAACCATCTCTGTGTCCACAATTATGGTAAATCAACCACATTTCTTTATTAACAATCTCACTCCCTGTTTTGTCTGTAGGAAGTTTGAATGCCTCATTCTCTGAATTATAAATCCGGTTCCCCACCCCCTGCCAAACTGGTTTAAACCATCCCGTACAGCTCGAGCAAACCTCCCCCCCCCCCAGGATATTTGTGCCCTTCTGGTTCAGGTGAAACAGTCTTCACTGTATAGGTCCCACCTTCCCCAGAATGTGCTCCAATTATCCACATAGTGGAAGCCGTCACCCCCACACCAGCCCTGTAGCCACGTGTTTAGCTGCACTCTCTCCCTATTTCTTACCACGTTATCACGTGGCACTGGCAGTAATCCAGAGATAACTATCCTGTTGGTCCTGGACTTCAGCTTCCAACCTAACTCCCTGTACTTGTTTTTCACATTCTATGTCCCTTTTCTACCTATATCATTGGTACCGATGTCTACCATGACTACTGGTTGCTCACCCTCCCCCTTAAGGATCTTGAAGACACGATCTGAAACATCACAGTCCCTAGCATCCGGGAGGCAACATACCATACGTTCATCTTGTTCGTGTCCACAGAGCCACCTGTCTGTGCCTCTTACTATCGAATCCCTCATTACAATTGCTCTCCTATTGTCCCCCCCTTCCCTTCTGTGCCACAGGGCCAGGCTCAGTGCCAGAGACCTGTCCGCTATGGCCTTCCCCAGTAGCTCGTTCCGCGCCCCCCAACAGTATCCAAAACGGTATCCTTATTATTGAGGGGAACGTCCACAGGGGATCCCTGCACTGACTGACTATTCTCTTTCCCCTTCCTGACAGTCACTCGGCTACCTTTTTCCTGTATCTCGAGTGTGACCACCTCCCTATAACTCCTCTCGATCGTCCCCTCAGTCTCCTGAATGATCCAGAATTCATCCAGCTCCAGTTCCCTGACGCGGTTTGAGAGGAGCCGAAGTTGGGTGCACTTCTTACAGTTGAAGTCGAAGTTGACGCCAGTAGTGACCCTTACCTCCTACATCCTGAAAGAGGAGCATGCGGCTGCCCTGGCTTCCATTCCCTCTACTCTAGATTTCCAGAAGGTTAAAAAAAGGCCTTACCTTACCAACCCTCCACACATAGAGATAACAAGCATGGGGCTGGATGAGCACAGCAGGTCAAGCAGCATCATAGGAGCAGGAAAACTTGACGTTTCGGGCCTAAACCCTTCATCAGAAAAATCAACCCTCCACACAGTCTTTTTTTTTGTTGTTTAGAGGAGGAGGATGGGTGGGAGGCACTTCATGTGTATTCTCTTGGTTTAGCCAGAATATATCAGTTCCTTCCTGGATCATGCTGCTGGCGCTGAAAACAAGAGGGCCGCTACTGCCACGATGTAAGTTTTTATACTGGAGCAAAAAACAAACATAACTTCCCGTGGGCACCCTGGCTCGCGCTGCTGCCGCTGAAAATAAGAAACATCTTGGTAAATATTTTCCATGTGTTCGCCAAATCCACCAGACCCTTCAGTGTGTACGGTGTAACTCATATTATGTATAGCCACAATATGATTTGTCAATTTTAATGCTTTATGAAGACCTGATGTGGAGGTGCTGGTATTGGACTGTGGTGGGCAAGGTCAGGAATCAGATGACGCCAGGTTATAATCTAACATGTTTATTTGAAAACAGAAGCATTCTAAGCTCCGCTCCTTTTTCAGGCGTTATTGAGTGATATAGTATCGGACATAATTTATAAGTAAAAGATCAAAGTGTCACATCACTGTTGAGGATGTATTAAACAATCCTAAGATGCTGTTAAATCTTTAATCAGTTAGAAGTTTTAATTGATTAATATCTATATAAATTCCAGAATTTCATTCAAGTTATATTAACTTGAGGATATTTCCTGAGATAAAGAAAGGATTTATCAGTGTAAAGAAGAGCTGACATTTTAGCACAGACAATACATATTAGGTATGAGGCCTTGTTTCGAATCTGTTTGTGTTTTGGTTTGGAGTCAGGCTAGCTTTATTTCTAAAATAAGAATGTATAAAACGCCACATTGACTGTATAAATTGCGTGCTTTTCGAACAAAATGGAATATATCTGCAAATACAAATTCACCCCATAGATTTACGTGTTGTGTGTATATGTGTGTGTGGAGGAGGGGTGGGAGATAAAGTCGGTGTGTGCATGTGAGTGATGGGGAACAGAGACAGTGTGTGTGTAAGTGAGGGGATAGAGAGGGATAAAGTGTGTGTGTGTGTGTGTTTGTGTGTGTGAGAGAGAGAGAGAGAGCGCGCACGTGTGCGAGTGTGTGTATGTGTGTGTGAGAGAGAGAGAGAAAGAGAGAGAAAGGTTGCATATGACAGAGGATCTATATGAAAGTGTTCCCTCCTCGTGGACTAACCCTTCAGTGGTCAAGGACATTCGGCCTCAGATCTATGTTTAAACATCCAAGGCAGACTTGAGGATACACAACAGTGCAGAGTTGCCAGGCAGAGGCTGATAGCAAAGTCTGGTACCGATTAGGATGGCTTAAACCAGTATCTTGGGTTCATGGCACACTACAGGAGATCCCACTGCAATATATAATCTCGCATACAATCTCACCACACATACACACATTCTCTCTCACTCAAACACATTCACATGCACACTCTCACAGATCCTCTCGCATATGCATTTTGTGTCACTCACACACACACATGTAAATGAGGTAAATTTGTATTTGCAGATACAATTCATTTTGATTTTTTTAAAAAAAATGTCCCCAATTTATAGGCAGTCAGTCAATGTGGCTTCATATAAATTCCTTCCTGCGAAATGAAACCAGTCTGATTCCAAGCCAAAACACAAGCAGGTTCTAAACAAGGCTTACACCTAACATGCATTGTCTGACCTCTTCTTGACATTGACAAAACGTTTATTTCACTCAGGTCAATGATTTTAAAGGAATTTAGGAATTTACCTATACATATTACTCAATTAAGACCTTTTAACTGATTAAAGATTTAACAGCATCTTAAGTTTGTTTAATACATCCTCGTCATTGATGTGACCCTTTGACATTTTACATATAAATTCTGTTTCTGATGCTGCATCACTCACTAACACCTGAACAAGGAACGAAGCTCCGACAGTTTGTGTTTTCAAAGAAACATGTTAGATTGTAGACTGGTTTGGTGTGCTTTCTGACCTTGTCCACAAAAGTCCAACACGGGTACGCCCAAATCATGGCTACCATCGACAATACAAACCGCCAGCTCAACATGGACAAGATCTCCAAGAATTTTCTGCATATCAACACAGGCATAAATATTCTACAGAAATTCAAAAACGCACAAAAGATACCAAAAGGAGTCCAGATCATGAACCCACCCAATTCGACCTACAATATGGATTATGCTGAGAGATATTTTGTCATCACACCTCTTGCAAACTCCTGAATCGTCTTGTATGAAAACACTACAGCAAGTGCCACAACGTTGAAATCAAGGTAGAGTCTGTATTCTCATCTTGCACTTAAGATACAACAGTAGAGTTACGGGGCACTGCCAAACAGATGAGGCAGCAGACGTGTACCAGCTATGTGCACGCCAAGAACAAGAAACCGGAAAAACTTAACATCACTGCCGCCAACAACCAAGTCTACCCAGTAACATAGTTGAAAACAGTACAACCATGGGAAAATCCATTCTCAATTCATCTCACCACATCCTTTGATGGGTTGAGATCGAGGCTCTCAGTCGAGGACTCAGTTTCCACCAGACCACCAAAGTGGCCCCGTTGATCTCACACTAGACACAGAGTAATTCATCAGACGGGTTATACTCCAGGAATTCTTCCAATGTATCAACAGCGAGCCCACTGTGACAGCCAATGAACTGGATCAGTCAAATGAGAGATCCATGGGGATCAGGCAAAGAATGAGTCGAATTGGACGCTTCTGGAGGGCTGTTGCCCACGTTTTGACAGGTTTGACACAGAATGCGTGAAAACCAGATTGTTTAGCTGCACTCACAAGGTAGTGCAAAATGTCACCCAGGCACAATGCAACGCCGTCCATGCTCACAAGACCAATTGTCACATTGTCATCAAACCAGCACACAATGAAGGAGCCAACATCATACAGAATATAACGGACTATTTCAAGGAAGTGTACCGACAGCTAAACAACCAGGAAAACTACAGACAATTACCCGCAGATCTGACCAAAGAACGCACCCATTAACTGATCAGACAATTCTAATATCTTCCAAAGATACACAAACCAACAGATCGCTACATCCCATTGTATCAGTCATGGGACCTTATGTGAGATTCTCTCTGGCTACGTCGAGGGCATCTTGAAACCCATTGTATGGGAAACCCCCAGCTTCTTTCGTTACCACACAGAATTCTTACAGAAACACATGGACCTGTGAACCAGGAACACTCCTCATCACAATAGATGTTTTTTGCACTCTACACCAAGATTACACACAATGAAAGCATCGCTGGATCAGCCTCAGTATTTAATACTAATTGCCAATTTCCAGATGCCATTCTACAACTTATGGGCTTCATCCTCGACTACAATATCTTCACCATCAACAGCCAGTTTTTCATCCAGACCCACAGAACAGTCATGGGAACAGCCAGGTTTCGTCCCCCAAATGCCAACATTTCTATACACAGGGTAGAACAAGGCTTCTTTGTTGCACAGAATCCCCTCAAGCGCTATACACTAGATACATTGATGACATTTTCTTCCTTTGAGCTCATGGTGAGGAATCACTGAAACAACTACATAGTTATTTCAACAAGTATTATCCTACTATCAGACTCACTATGAACTAGTCTTTAGAATCAGTCACATTCTTGATCACACGCATCTCCATTAGGGACAGACACCTCAAAGCTCACTCTAACACAGGCCTATGCATAGCCTCATGATACTGCACTTCTCTAGCTTCCACCCTAAACATATTAAAACAGCCATTCACCACGGACAAGCCCTATGCATACATAGGAACTAATCAAATGAGGAGAAATGCGATGGACACCTGAAGGTGTTGAAGGACATCATCATAGCAACAGGATATGAGGCTCAGCTCATCAAGCGCCAGTTCAGACGTGTCACAGTGGAAAACCGTAATAACGTCCTCAGAAGACAGACACTAGGTATGTCCGATTGGGTGTCCTTCATTGCCCAATACATTCCAGGAGTGGAGAAACTACGCCGTTTTCTTCACAGCCTTCGACACATTATCGTTGACAATGAGCTCTTTGCCAGCATGAACGGGAATTCATGAGCACGTGAAGAACAAGCTCTGCTTGTTTGTCTGTTGCTGAGTTTCAATAGTTGAGAAAGAAGGGCTGCCTTTGTCTTTCCACCCAGGGGACAAGGTATGTCGTTGGTGAAGTAAGATGATTCATTGAACTGTAATGAAAGCTGCTTACAGAGTGAGAAGAGCAAGCAGGGAGAGAGTTATTTTAGAAATAATAGGAACTGCAGATGCTGGAGAATCTGAGATAACAAGGTGTAGAGCTGGATGAACACAGAAGGCCAAGCAGCATCAGAGGAGCAGGAAAGCTGACGTTTCGGGCCTAGATCCTTCTTCAAAAAATTTTGAAGTGTCTAGGCCCGAAACATCAGCTTTCCTGCTCCTCCGATGCTTCTTGGCCTGTTGCGTTCATCCAGCTCCACACCTTGTTATATCAGGGATTTATTTTATTTATTCTTCACCACAGTTGCCAGTTGTGATTCTGGTAAGTGTTCGTTGGGTATAGTGACAAAAGAATGGAATCCCGGAAAATGGGCGAGGTCCTCAATGAATATTTCTCCTTTGTGTTTACTGTGGAGAAAGACACGAAGGCTTGTGAACTTGAGGACGTTGGTGACAATATCTTGGGGACCGTCCATATCACAGTAGAGGAGGTGCTCAAATTATTAAAAGGTATGAAGGTGGGTAAATCTCCTGGTCCTGACAAGATATATCCAAGGAACCTGCAAGACGCTAAAGATGAAATTGCGGAGGCCCTGGCTGATATATTTGCTTCATCATTAGCCACGGGTGTAGTCCCAGAAGACTGAAGTGTCACAAATGTTGTGCCCTTATTCAAGACGGGCTGCAAAGAAAAAAAAAACTGGGAATTATTGACCAGTAAGCCTAACATCTGTGATAGATAAGTTAATTCAGAAGATTCTGAGATAAGATACACATTCACTGGAAAGACGGGATTTGATTCGGGATGGTGAGCATTGCTTGTGCGTGGGATATCATGCCTCACAAATTTGTTCGAGTTCTTTGATGAAGTGACGAGGAAGGTTGATTAGGCCAGGGTGGTATATGTAGTCCATATGGATTTCAGTAAGGCCTTTGATAAGTTTCCACGTGGTAGGCTGCTCTGGACGGTTAATTCGCATGGGATCTCAGAAGAGAAGGAGGAATGGATACACAACTGGCTTGATGGTAGGAAGCGGACAGTAATAATGGAAAGATGCTTGTCAGACTGAAGGCCTGTGATTGGTCCTGGGCTCAGTGTTGTTTGTTACCGACGTCAATGATTTGGATAAGAATTTACAAGACATGATTAGTAAGTTTGCTGATGTCGCTAAAATAAGCAGTATCGTGGACAGTGAGGAAAGGTTATCAGAAATTGGAGCAGAATCTTGATCAGCTGGGGAAGTTGGCCAAGAACCGGCAAGCCTAGTTCAAAATAGATGTGTGAGGTGTTGCATTTTGGGAAGTTAACCTAGGCCGAAGTTTTATGGTGAATGGTAAGACCTTATGGACTGTAATTGAACAGATGCACCTTAGAGTACAGGTGCACGGTTCTCTGAAAGTGGACAGGGCAGTAAAGAACGTTTTTGGCTCAGTGGTCTTTATCAGCCATGGAGTTGATTATAGAAGTTGTGAAGTTATTTTGCAGTTGTACAGGACGTTGATGAGGCTGCACTTGGAGTATTGTGTTCAGTTTCAGTCATCTTGCTATAGGAAGGATGTTATTAAATTGGAAAGAGTACAGGTGAGAATAACAAGGATATTTCCAGGACTCAAGTGGCTGAGTGAAAAGAAGAGGTTGGGCAAGCTAGGACTTTTTTCTCTTCACAGCACTGAGAAGGGACCTTATAGAAGTATGTAAGATTTTTGGTGGCTTGGATAGGGTGAATACACTCAGTGTTGTTCCCAGTATTTTGGAATCGAGGACTAGGATGCATCAGTTTAAAGCAAGAGGGGAAAGATTACATGGGAACCTGAGGGGCAACTTTTTTAGACTGAGTGTGGCACTTATATGGGATGAGCTGCTAGCAGAAGTGGTTAGGATGGGCACATCAATAACATTTAGAACGCATTTGGATGAATACATGGATAGGAAAGTTTTAGGATATGGGCCAAGTGCAGGGAAAATGGGTTAGCATGGATGCCCATTTTAGGTGGCATGGTCTAGTTTGGGCTGAAGGGCCTGTTTCCATTTTGTAGGTCTCTAAGGGAAATACCAAAGTACGGTAATTCAAGCATGCAGCATAGATACATATTTTCGAGGGGACAACATGCTTAGGGCTTTTATCACGAGATGGATATTCAGTAATGAGAAGTTGTTTGTGGGCAAAAGTTGAAACGATTTTAGGAGATGATTAAAATAGCTAATTTGAAGAAGAGGATCGTTGAGAATGAAAGGAGAGATTGATCCCAAGTTTCATTTTAACATCATTTAGCATGGCAACCTAAAAGGGTATTGGAGAAACCAATCTGTTTCTGAGCTGTTTCCAATCAGAATCAACTTAGTAATTTCCCATGCCTGAAACAATAGAACGTGTTGAAGGAAAACAGCTTGTGTTGCAGAATTTATTGAGAGAGAAGTAGAATTACATTTTGAAGTTTGACATGACTAAAAGGAGAAAAGATAGTTTCAATTCAATGCTTCCTATGTTATTTCTCTTTCTACACATGCTTAAAGATCCACAGGGTATTTTCAGTATTTCCCTTTATTAAAGCAGATATCTAAATCTTTAGAATCTAATCAAAGTTGCTTAGCTCACGACCAGTGTGAAGCACAGCATTGGTTCTTCAATCCTGGGCATGACTTTCTACGCCATCCTGTTGGCTGTTTAGAATATGGCATCTATTAAACCTAAGCCATGCAACATAACTTCTCCAAGTATAACGGGATTAAGATGTAGCTGGCTGTCCAAAGTTTACTGGAGCTCAAATCAACAGATGATCACAAAGACAAAACAAGATGATTAACAACCAAAGTATGATCATTCCATAAAATGCCTCATTTTATTTGATTAGAAAAATAAATCAGACCGAAAAGATATAATTTTCTGAGAATAGGATCACCTGAGATAGAGATGGAGGTGTGACTGTACTTTGAAATATATTCCAACAGAAATCAGTTTTAGTCATGTTCCTTCTTCTCTTCAACTTAAAAATGTTGCTGAGGCAAACTGTGCATAATCCTGTCACTGTCTGGTGTTTGGGTCTACTTATGGTATTTGTGATTATAAACTATAACACACGTGTGGCCTTCACTCATAGAGTCATAGATTTACAAAGCTGTAAAGCATGGACGCAAGCCCTTCGGCCCAACTCGTCCTTGCTGAACAGATATTCTAAATTAATCTAGTCCCATTTGTCATCATTTGGCCCATAACACTTTAAACCCCCTTGATTGTTATAATTGTACCAGTTGCCACCACTTCCTCTGGTACCTCATTCCATACACTGTAAAAATGTTGCCCCTTTGGTACATTTTAAATCTTTCCCCTCTCAATTTAAGCCGATTGTAGACACTTGGATATTTGCCCTACCTATGCCCTTCGTGGCTTTTTGACATCTATAACTTCATCCCTCAGCATTCAATGTTCTATGGAAGATAGCCACAGCCTATTCAGTCTCTCCCTACCGCTTAAACCCTCCAACCCCGGCAACATCCTTGTCAGCCTTTACTTAAAAAAATCAAGTTTCATAACTTCCTTTCTATGCAGGGAGACCAGAACTGAACGCAGTATTTGAAATGTCCCTTAACCAATATCCTGTACAGCCACAACATGACCTCCCAACTCCTATACTCAATGCACTGACCAAAAAAGGCAAGCGTACCGAACACCATGTTCATTATCCTTTTGCAACTCCACTTTCAAGGAAATATGAACCTGTACTCCAAGGCCTCTTCATTCAGCAACACTCCTCAGGACCTTACCGTTAGATTGTATAAGTTCTGCCCTGATTTCTATTCCAAAATGCAATACCTCACATTCATCAAATCTGAACTCCATCTGCCACTTTTCATCCCATGGGCCCATCTGAACAATTTCCAGTTGAACTCTGAGGTAACCTTCATTTTCCATGATATTATCAATTTGGTGCCATCTCCAAACTTAGTAACCATACCTCAGATGTTCGCATCCAAATCATTTAAATAAATGAAGAAAAGTAGTGAACCCAGTAGTGAGACTGATGGCACGTGACAGGTAGCAGGCCTTCAGTCTGAAAAACATCCCTCCGCCATCACTTCTGTCTGCTACCTTTGAGCTAGTTCTGAACCCATGAGCTAGTTATGAACCCATGCACTTCTCTCTGCATTCATGCAAATTAAATTTGCTCGGCAGTGAACCATGAGGAATCTTGTCCAATGCCTTATGGAAGTCCATGGAGATCACATCCACCCTTATGCCCTCATCAGTCCTCTTCATTACACCTTCAAAAAACTCAACTAAGTCATCAAGACGTGATTTTCCACCCACAAAGCCATGTTGACTATCCGTAATCAGTACTTGCCTTTCCAAATATATGTAAATCCTATCCCTCAGGATTCCCTCAAACAGCTCGCACACCACTGGTGTCAGGCTGGCCAGTCTATAGTGATCTGGATTTTCCGTACCACCAGACTTAAGCAGTTGCACTATGTTAGCCAACCTCCAGTCTTCTGGCACCTCACCTGTGGTGATCAATGACAGAGGTATGTAAGGAAGGGGCACAGGCAGCACTTCTCTAGCTTCCTACATAGTACTAGGGTATATCTCATAAGGTGTCTGAGATTTATCCAAGTTTATACATCTTAAGACGTCCAGCACCTTCGCCTTTGTAATATGCCATTTTCAAGACATCAGCATTTATTTCCAATCAGTCGTTCTGCTTATTCACAAATGGAAAAAAACACTTTTGGAATGAAAATTTTACGGTAGACCTGATCTGCCCCCTGAAATTAGATTGTCTTATACCATAATAAAATGTGTTTTTGCAGTTGCTTAAACTCTACCCATTAGCCCACATATTCAGAATCGTTGTAATTCTGCAGATATTTTACAGATGTATTAAAATATAAATAATCTATAGTGTGTACCGACGTTGGAAGTATGAAATTTCGAGATGTGCTGATGTGCAAATTCTTGGACTTCCTCCTGCTCTCCATCACTGGATCTCTGCAAGTCTCCCGTTTGATCTTAACAGTTTTGTATGGGCTCGACTGGCCATCTTTCTCCCTGTGAGAGTACTTAAACAAAAACACAATTAATACAAAAGGCAACAATAGAATTAAAATTCTATTAAACCGTGTCAACTCCACCTATTCGTAACTTGCCTTAATGGCACTCATTGCTCATCAGCGGTCATCAATTGAGGGGTAAAGTTGAAATGAAAAGGGCATCTTTTAAGAAAAGCAGAATAATGGTTGTTTCTGGGGGGAAAAAAGCCTTAGTTTTCTTCATGTAATACTTTATTCTTAATTTTGACATCAAACTGCCCAATTTTGCCTGTTAAGTTAAATATTCCTCAAATGTTAAGGCCACTGTCTGCAACCCACTGACTGAATAGGCCCAAACAAATGAACATCATGGCATAGCAGGCTTCCTTATTGATTTGACTCACACTGAAACGCACTTCCAACCCAATCTCATACACTCTGACTGTTAGATACCACACACTATAAAGAGTAGTATTGTTCCAGGGGTCAAACCAATCCACACGTGAAAGGCCGAAGCGCTATTCCACTGTTGGCCACTGTTTCGTGCAGTTTGATGGTGGCAGGGGTTTAGAGTCAGGAATGGTGGAAAAGCAAAATGTAATTATCCGGTTCCTTGCTCTCACTCAAGTTAAATGCTTTGGTTATGTGCTGCATGTATGTACCTCACATCTAATTACCTATGTACTAGCATTGTCAAAACTGGACCTTTTTCTAATCTTTCAATTTTATTGATTCGAATCTATTCAATGTTAGTGGAGTAAAATTTTAATCGAAATGCTTTAGTTGAGCAATTGAGCTTGTGTTCATGTATTAACGCTGCAGATATGTTACTCATTGCACTGCTTGTTACACCACCCTCCAACTCTCCAAGTGACCCCTGATCCCACCAAACCTGGCATGACCTGAATTTTCCAATCCAAATTCTGGAAACAGCAGGACCCTGGCACAACTATTCTCCCATTGTGTCAGATACAAGCTAGTGTATCTGCTCAACTATTGGAAATTCGGTTACCTTTGTTCAGTGCAATGGAACTTTCCTGGTCTAAACCTCAATACATAACTTCCCTTGTGCTCTTCCTCCCCTTCCTCCAGCCAAACTTCTCCTCAGTTGCTAGTACTGTGCACCAATCGTGTGACGTCATTCTGTAGCAAATTTGATTTATTTCACATGGTAACAAGGAAACAAACAAAATAATACACCAATATCGATTTCAAGCCTACTAACTCCCACAGCTACCCAGAATACATCTCCTCCCACCCACGCTTCAGACTCCCAACCAGCCCCGCCACCCCGGCACATTTCCCTGCAACCGGAGGAAATGCAATACCTTCCCCCTCACCCCCATCCCAGCCCCCAAGAAGACATTCCACATCAAACAGATGTTCACCTGCACATCTGCTAATGTGGTATACTGTATCCACTGTTTCCGATATGGCCTCCTCTACATCAAGGAAACCAAGCGGATGCTTGGGGACCGCTTTGTGGGACACTTATGCTCGGTTCGCAACAAACAACTACACCTCTCAGTCGCGAACCATTTCAACTCCTCCTGCCACTCCTCAGGTGACATGTCCATCCTAGGCCTCCTGCAGTACCACAATGATGCCACCCAAAGATTGCAGGAACAGCACCTCATATTTTGATTGGGAAACCTGCAGCCCAATTGTATCAATGTGGTCTTCACAAGCTTCAAGACCTCCCCTCCCCCAACCACATCCCAAAACCTGCCCAGCATGTCCCTGCCTCCCTAACCTGTCATTCCTCCCACCTATACCCTCCTCCCACCCCAAGCCCCATCCCCATCTCGTACCTACCAGCATAATACCACCTCTTTGATCTGTCCACCCTAACTCGACTGACCTATACGCCACCCTAACTCCACACCTGCACTCACCTTTACTGGCTGCACCCCCACTTCTTTGACCTTTCTGTCTCCTCTCCACCTATCTTCTCCTCTATCCATCTTCTATTCACCTCCCCACTCCCTATTTATTTCAGAACCCCCTTGTAATACCCCATTTCTGAAGAAGGGTCTAGGCCCGAAACATCAGCTTTCCTGCTCCTCTGATACTGCTTGGCCTGCTGTTTTCATATAGCTTTACACCTTGTTATCTCAGATTCTCCAGCATTTGCAGTTCCTACTATCTCTAAAGTAATACACTTCCACTTTTCTGCTATTAACTACAGGAGCACCATTCCTGAAGGCACATTAGCCGTATACACAGCTCAAAATATGTAACTCCTCAAAAAAAAAAACAGGAAGAGTTTGTCAAAAGCAATTCTGGATTGAAAACAAATAAAAAGATTCTAACCGCTTGTTTATTATAGTAGGTTTGTCTGTCCTATCCTTAAAGGCAACGCAGCATGCCACAATGCTCTCTGTTGAAAGTAGTATTCATGGTAAGTTTATGTATAATGGCTCTGAATCGAAGGCATGAATAGATGTCGCAATTCTTAGTAGGGTAACAAAATGATTGATTCTGCCATTTGTAGTGTCTTGTGTTCAGCACTCGTAAAAAGTAGATTTGCAACACTTTATTTGTCAGAGCATTAATGCCATATACCAGCCTTTAGCCTATATACGTTAATATGTTTTCCTAGTAAAAAATAACTTAGCTTAGATTTAGGAACTACCGATCAGTAGGAACTACCGATGCTGGAGTCTGAGATAACAAGGGGTACAACTGGATGAACACAGCAGGCCAGGCAGCATCGGAGGAGCAGAAAAGCTAATGTTTTGGGTCTGGACCCTTCTTCAGAAATGGGGGATGGCAAGGGAACTCTGAAATAAATAGAAACAGGGAGAGGCGATGATGGAAGGTGGATAGAGGAGCAGATAGGTGGAGAGAAGATGGACAGGTCAAGGAGGCGAGGATGAGGCCAGCAAAGGTGAAGGTAGGTAGGAAGTTGGGATGGGGGTTGGTCAGCAGGGAGAGAGGAGCCGGTCTGTGGGAGAGAAGACAGACAGGTCAATGTGGAGCTCCACACTGCCCAACAGCCTTAGCCCTTTCCGTGCAACCGCAGGAAGTGCTACACCTACCCCTACACAACACAGTTGCCTCCATCCCAGGCCCCAAGATAACTTTCCACATTAAACAGATGTTCACCTGCACATCTGCTAATGTGGTATATTGTATCCGCTGTTCCTGATGTGGCCTCCTCTATTTGGGGGAAACCACGTGGAGGCTTGGAGACCGCTTTGTGGAATACCCACGCTCGGTTCGTGACAAGCGACTACACCTCCCAGTTGCGAAGCACTTCAACTCTCCCTCTCATTCCTTGGACAGCGTGTCCATACAGGGCCTCCTCCAGTGCCGCAACGATGCCACCTGAAGGCTGGAGGAACAGCACTTCATATTCCGCTTGGGAACCCTGCAGCCCAATCGTCTCAATGTGGACTTCATAACCTTCAAAATCTCTCCTGCCCCGACCTCATCCCATGGCCAGTCCATCTCGTCCCTGCCTCCTTGACCTGTCCGTCTTTTCTCCTACCTATCTGCTCGTCCCACCTCACTAACCAAACCCCACCCCCAGTTCCTACCTACTAGCCTCATTTTGCCACCTTGACCTGTCCATCTTCCCTCCAAGCTACCAGCCCCTCCCTCCCTGCTGACCAACGCCCATCCCAACTCCCTACCTAACTCACGTTTACTGGCCTCATCCCTGAATTCTTGACCAGTCCGTCTTCTCTCTACCTATCTGTTCCTCTATCCACCTTCCATCATCGTCTCTCCCTCTCTCTATTTATTTGAGAGTCCCCTTCCCCTCCCCCATTTCTGAGGAAGGGCCCAGAACAGAAACGTTAGCTTTCCTGCTCCTCTGATGCTGCTTGGCCTGCTGTGTTCATCCAGCTCTACACCTTGTTATATCAGAATAAGTTTGTACAATCCTTACAGTGTGGAAATAGGCCCTTCGGCCCAACGAGTTCACACTGAACGTCAGAGCATCCCACCCAGACACATTCCCCTCATCTACACATCCTTGAACACGACGGGCAATTTAGCATTGCCAATCCTGCACACCTTTAGTGTGTGGGAGGAAACTGGAGCACCCACAGGAAACTCATGCAGTCACGGGTAGAATGTGCAAACCCCACACAGATAGTCGCCCGAGGCTGGAATCGAATATGGGTCCCTAGTGCTGTGAGGCAGCACTGCTAACCACTGAGCCACCGCGCCACCCTACTGAAACTGACAACTCATCCTACACCCATCGCAATCTGTGAAAGAGAGCTCTGAACCTCTTCCATATGTTGTGCATCTAAATGCTTCCTAACACCTTTTCCAAACGGTCTGGACCTAATTTTCATCTGGACCTAATGTCCCTTACAACTCGGCTCCCTAGTCACTGGAAATGGTTTATCTTTACATACCCTGTATTTTACTGTTAATATCTTGAAGTCTTCTATAAGATCCTAACTTAATCTTCTACGTTGTGCATAGCATAGATTTTCAGGGAAAAACCTGACCTATTATATCATGAAATGTGCATGAATATGCATACTCCATCCTAATGCCAATTTAGGTGAGCTGACACTCCAAGTACTATAGCAGTTGAAGGGCTCAGATCTCCACCATGTCTATCAGGGCAAAATAGCTTATATATTCACAGCAGTACGAACAGTCAACCCTGCATGAATCAAGTCTACTGTGTTCCCTGCTCAAAATGTGGCCTCCTCTACATTGAGGAAATGAGGTGAAGACTGGGCGACCACTTCACAGAACACCTACGTCTGTCCACAAGAAAAGACATTGAGCTTACGGCTGCCTGCCATTTCAATACACTACCATATTATATGCCTGACATCTCTGTCTCAGGCTTGCTGCAGTGCTCCAGTGCAACTCAGCGTATGGTGAATGAACAACATCTCATTTTCTGTTGTAATTCTCTACAGCCTTCTGGACTGAATATGGAGTCCAACAATTGTAGAGCTGCAGACACCTTCTCCCCTGACCTTGTATAAGTCCCCACACACCAGTCCTTGTTGTTACATGGTCTGCCATTACACAAAACCCATGATTAGCCACTAATTGTTCACTTATAAATATTCATTCTCCCAGGCTTACCATTATCCATGACCTTGTCCAACTCATCTTGTCTCTATGTTTCCACCTATAATTTGCTCCTTACTCCCTCTCCCCCACCCTATCTTCAACTTTAAAAAAAAACTTTTTTTTTTCCTGACTGCCATCAATTCTGAGGAAGGATCACTATCTGAAATATTAACTCTGATTTACCCCCACGGATGTTGCTTGGCCTGCTGAGCCGTTCTAGCGATTTCTGTTTTTGTTTCCGATTTCCATCATCTCACTATTCTTTCAGGTTTTTTTTCAGAATATCGCTTTTATTTTTGTACAAAGGTTTTTTAAAAATTGCGAACTTGCAAAAAATGCTTCACAATAATAACATTTTATTGAACCGGAAAGAGAAGGCCGTTATTAATTGAGGGCATGGAGTACTTGTCCCCATGGAAGTGAGTTACCTCACTTCCGGTTTAATCTTCGACAGTGGAGTGTGTGTGTATGTATGTATGTGTATATAGATATGTATGCACACACATATATATGGGGTCTATATAGACCCTATGTGTGTGTGTTTATGTGTGCATAGGGTCAATACAGACCCCATGAAATATATATGTATGTAGAGTATATACACAGACACCACTGCGGAGGTAAAACCAGAAGTGAGGTAACCCAGGTCAACGGACACCAAAAAAACACAACAGCACTCAACGGAGGTTGTGCTGATGATGTTACCCAGCTGGGTAATGAAACGTCTGTGGAACAATGAACCAGCTTGGCAAGCCAACCAATCACAATAGAAAATGAACAGCTTTGTTTGTTTGGGAGACTAGACCTGGGTCCCTACTGTAGCCTAATTGTTCAATAAAAGGGACTCTACGAACATAGTGACATGAGTAAGAGCATTGTGTTCAAACTGACAACAGCAGTTGGTCGTTAACAAGGTCAGTACCTGGGAATTGGCTCCAGTGAGGCTGGAAGAGACTTTGTATTCAAGAAGATATTAGGAGTTCAATGCTCTTTGAAACTTACGAAAAAGACAGTCTGTCAATCAGGGTGGATCCAGAATTGAAATTCTTTGTTTTGAACTGTGTCTTTTTTTTTTGTAGAGATGGGCATGGTGCTGGTAACATAGCTTAACGATTTGAAATCTCCCTGCCTAGACATCCACCCAAGCTCATGAAAGCCTAAACAGTGGAAATCTGATTTAGAAGTATTATCACCTATACCTGAGTGAACAGGAAACACGACTGTGATCAACTTTTGAGAAATGCAGCCATGATGCCTGCATTTGTGAAACAACGCATTTTAAATTGTTCACCACCTTATGTCTCCATTCGTGCCTTAACTAACAGTGTTTCTGTTCCTTTGGGCTCTGTCTCCACCTATTACTTATTCTTTTACCCAACCCCTTGTCCTAAGCATATATGTCACATTTCCCCAGCTAATACTAACCCTGAAATAGGGTCAGCAGTTCAGAAACATTAACATTGCTTTCTTTCCACATATGCTGCGAGACCTGTTGAGGTTCTCCAGTAAATTTTGCTTTTAATAAACTAAGCATTTTTAAATTGACACATACAGGCTTCAGGAGTTTATGATTCGCCAATTGTTATTCAAAAGCCTGGAATTAATACTGCAGGTCTTTGATGGCTTTAATTTTACTGTGTTGTAAACACAGAGGTAGAAAGTCTGTTTGGTCCACTATCCATCTCTGTATCATAGCAATAGGCCATGTATTTATGCAATTTCAAAGCTGGCAGGAGATTTGTTTGGGACGAATACCACAATCGATGTGAGATTTATTCTTCTCAACATTTGTCTAATCCTTCACATAATAATCTATGTGAGATTTCTTCTTCTCAACATTGCTCTAATTCTTCACATAATGATTTAAGATGGAATTCGAAGTTGTTCCCATTTCTAATCAGGAAAATGAGCCATATTTATCTGTTAAAATAATACTTATGCCATTTAAATCTCTCTTCATCTTCTTGAGTTCCAATAGAAACAATTACAGTCTGTCAGAACTTGCATCGTTGTTACAACTGATCACAACCACTTCTATGATTCAGCTTTGTACACCCTCCAGAGTGACGAACTTAATGTCGCAATGCGGAGAAAGATTTGTAAACAAAATTGTTGCTTTCATAGTGATTGCCAACACAGTGTGCCTGGAAATGAATTTGAAGAGAAACTGACTGGAAACTAATAATTCACGAGAGGAGATAAAAGGTACTGCAGATGCTGAAGAATCCGAGATAACAAGCATGGGGCTGGATGAACACAGCAGGTCAAGCAGCATCATAGGAGCAGGAAAACTTGACGTTTCGGGCCTAAACCCTTCATCAGAAATGGGGGAGGGGAAGAGGGTTCTGAAATAAACAGGGAGAGAGGGGGAGGTGGATAGAGGAGGGAGAGAGGAGAGGATAGGTGGAGAGGAGGCAGACAAGTCGAAGAGGCGGGGATGGAGACAGTAAAGGTGAGTGTAGGTAGGGGGGAAGGGAGGAGATAGGTCAGTCCAGGGAGGACGGACAGCTCAAGGGGGC
>JAHRHZ010000166.1:1064735-1079812 GCA_024137785.1 Ginglymostoma cirratum
GCCCCCTTGAGCTGTCCGTCCTCCCTGGACTGACCTATCTCCTCCCTACCCCCCTACCTACACTCACCTTTACTGTCTCCATCCCCGCCTCTTCGACTTGTCTGCCTCCTCTCCACCTATCCTCTCCTCTCTCCCTCCTCTATCCACCTCCCCCTCTCTCCCTGTTTATTTCAGAACCCTCTTCCCCTCCCCCATTTCTGATGAAGGGTTTAGGCCCGAAACGTCAAGTTTTCCTGCTCCTATGATGCTGCTTGACCTGCTGTGTTCATCCAATTCACGAGAGGAGATGACTTTGATTAAGAGAATGATGTTTGCAGTGGAAGAAGTGTATGACAGAATTTGGTACGATTGTCACAGTTAAAGATTATGGCAAAAGTGAGGATAGTTGTAACTGCTGGTGTTACTTAACTGCATAGATATTTTCCAAGGAGTGGGGATGCGTTGCAAATATTTGCAGACAATTTCTGTCATGAACTTGAAAGGGATGGTGAGAATGTTTTAAACAAAAAATCAAGCTATCTCAAGAACGGGAACCAATTTGGATTTCTAAGCACAGTGTGTCATGGCTGAACAAACCCTCTTGCAAAGAATGACAAAAGCTCTGGAGTTTTGCATCAGCTGGAGTTTATTGAGGATGGATAATGGGCAATTGCAAATGGGGGCATTGGAACAATTAAGTTGAAATTTAACCTTTAGGCATGGTTTACTCCTGCCCTTCATGGAAATATGTGCACATTTCGTAGCTGATCTGGACTACATCTTTTTTCCATTCACACGAAAATGTAGATCACTCTTTGCAATCCTCCATACTTGTTGCCAAAAAAAAATGAAACAGCTACAAATGACAATAAAGAAGTTGGATAGACTGTTCTGCTTTGATTGTGATAGCCGAAATGACAATGAAATGACTATATTTGCTGCTACTGCAAATTCCTGGCTAAAATCTTGGAGCTTGTGCCAACATGTGGGAGATATTTCCTATACTGTTCTCAAGGAACAGCCAGTGCTCTTCGTACTCAGAGAATCATGCTCGTACGTACAATTAAGAATTATTGTCACCTCAATCCCTTGTTATATCTTTTCACAGCAACAGAACAAATACACCAGTAATGGAAACTGAGATAACAAGGTGTAGAGCTGGATGAACACAGCAGGCCCAGCAGCATCAGAGGAGCAGGAAGGCTGACATTTTGGGCCTAGACCCTTCTTCAGAAAAATCGAAGTAATGGAAGCTCCCGGCTTTACAGTCTGTACGAGTTGTCCTGAGAGTCACCTCATTTATTCTTCCTTCATCCGCTTTGTGAGACGTGGACAACACTGTTGCTCTAGCACGTATTGCACATCCCTGGTTGCCTTTTTGACGGAAGTGGTGAGCTGCCTTGTTGAATTCCGGCAGTCTATGTGTGAGGTAGACACACAATGCCATTTCGAGAGTGAGTTCCGGATTTTGACAAATTGATACTGAAGGTTCGACGATATATTTCCAAGTCAGGATGGGCGGTTTGGAGGCAAGTTGCAGTTGGACGTGTTCCCATATTATGCTTCCTTTGTCCTTTTCGATGTAAGTGGTCGCGGTTTTGAAAAGCGCTTTCTCAGGATGGTTTCCGAAAACATGTTGTGCATTTTGTCGATATTACACCCTGCTGTTATTAAGCGTAGGCGGTGGAGAAACTGGTTTTGTGGATGTTGTGCCAATCAAGAGTCCTGCTTTGTTCTGGATAATGTCAAGCTTCTTGTCTGTTGTTAGAAATCAATCCCCCAGACAAGTGGTGAGTATTCCATCACACTCCTGGCCTGTGAGTTGTAGATAATGGGCAGGCTTCGGGCAGTCAGGAGGTCAGTTGCTCAATGTAGTATTTCTAACGGTAGTTAGATTGTCTCTAGTTGGATATAGTCATCGCCTGGATTTGTGTGGCATGAATGTTCTTTGTCACAAGTCAGCCCAAGCCAGGATATTGTCCAGGTCTTGTTATATTTGAACATGGACTACTTCCATATCTGATGAGTGCGAATGTTGCTGAGCATTGGTCCACATCTCCACTTTAATGGAGGGAAGATCATTAATGTGGTAACTGAAGATCGTTGAGACTAGGATGTTATCCTTAGCAAATGCTGCAGAAATGTCTTAGAGCTGAGACGAATGTTTACCGGTAACCACAACCAGCTTTCTATGTGCCATGTATGACTTCAAGCATGGAAAGGTTATCCCCAATGCCCAGTGATTCTGGTTTTGCGAGAGCTCATTGATGCCTCACTCGGCCAAATGTTACCTTGATTTCAAGGGCTGTTATTCGCGTCTCATTCAGACCAGTGATGTATCATGGAATTGTTTTTACTTGGAGATGTAATCATGTTCTGTCATCATCTCCTGATATGCCCACGATCAGTCTGTCCCCAAGTGTAAACTATCGAATAATTACTTCTCAACAGTGAGCAGCAATTGCAAAAAAAAAACGAAAATTGTGCAATGACACAGATGGCACTGTGGGTGGACAGCAAAACGTTGTACGCTGATTCAATGCATATTGTGGAACAGAATTCTGGGAGGAGGACAAGCACTTTATGAATGAAATTTAAACTTCATTAAACGAAACAACGAGGTAGGAACTGAGGTAGAGGTAGATCCTCCCACCTCTCGAACTTGCTGGGTTGTTCTTAGTTACTGGTTAACATTGATCTCAAAGCCGTATTTGTACAGAACTGCTGTATTCCAAAGATGAAAAGATCTCATTGGTTATTATCATAATATCAGTAAACATAAATCTGCTATTTCTTTTCTTGAACTTACGTAATGACTAAACTTCTGCAGCCCTTTAGGATACAATATTCTGAACTCGTACTCCCTTTTAAGTTAATTAGACCCTTCTCATATCAGTCGTAAATGCAGTTTATTCTGTTAAAATCTGCGCTGGCTCCAGATCCAATATGCTGGTGAGACATACTTCCTGCAACTACTCTGTCAATTCTTTTAGAAAATGTTTACTTTTCTCTGAGATTGACTCTGATTCCTGCAACTTTTAGAGGATACTATTTCCGCGTTAGTACGTTTTAACTTCTGCTGAACCCCACTTTTGACAAAGACATATTTCTTTATAAAAGAAATGTGAAATTCATGCAATAGTCCAGGCAATGCCTCAAGAGCATTATTTACAAATGCTACAAAACCTACTGTTCTTTTAAACAAAATATGATATGAAAATGGCTAATTAATTGTCTGCCTTCTAAACTGATCGCTACACCTGCATTCTCGTTTTCAACGACTTATTACACAAACACTTATCACTATTTAGACAGCAACATAGAACATAGAACATTACAGCACAGTACAGGCCCTTAGGCCCTCGATGTTGCGCCGACCTGTGAAACCAATCTGAAGCCCATCTAACCTACACTATTCCATTATCATCCATATGTTTATCCAACGACCATTTAAATGCCCTTAAAGTTGGCGAGTCTACAACTGCTGCAGGCAAAGCATTCCACACCCTTACTACTCTCTGAGTAAAGAACCTACCTCTGACATCTGTCCAATATCTATCACCCCTCAAATTAAAGCTGTGTCCCCTCGTGCTAGCCATCACCATCCGAGGGAAAAGGCACTCACTGTCCACCCTATCTAATCCTCTGATCATCTTGTATGTCTCTCTTCAGTCACCTCTTAACCTTCTTCTCTCTAACGAAAACAGCCTCAAGTCCCTCAGCCTTTCCTCATATGACCTTCCCTCCATACCAGATAACATCCTGGTAAATCTTCCCTGCACCCTTTCCAATGCTTCCACATCCGTCCTATAATGTGATGACCAGAACTGTACGCAATACTCCAAGTGCAGCCGCACCAGAGTTTTGTACAGCTGCAACATGACCTCATGGCTCAGATACTCAATCCCTCTACCAATAAAACCTAACACACCATATGCCTTCTTAAAAACCCTATCAACCTGGGTGGCAACACCTACAAATCTCCCTGCATTTGATAATTACTCGGTATCTTTGCAAATACTTCTTTGTTAAAGCAAAGAAAAATCATTTCACATGTATCCCCGGTTTTATTGACCATGCTCTTTTCAAGGCACTCAGCCTGTCTAATACACATTGAAGCTCTTTTCTAAGTTCTGAGGAAGGTTCACCGGACCCGAAACGTTAACTCTGTTTTCTCCTCCACAGATGCTGCCAGACCTGCTGAGTTTTTCCAGCGCCTTTGTTTTTGAAGCTATTTTCTTCCTTGTGACAAACAACATTTCCAATAATTAATGCATCAGCTGCAAGCTTGGTAATTTATGAACTATGATCCCCCGCATCCAGTCATTGTTTCAGAGTGTAAAAAGCTACGGCTGAAGAACTGGCACCTGTAAGACAAGCTTGCTTCACTCCCACACTGTGGATGCAACAAGCCACCAATAGAGCAAAGCAATAAGATAATAAACAGAGATAATAGGTACTGCAGATGCTGGAGAATCCGAGATAACAAGGTGTGGAGCTGGATGAACACAGCAGGCCAAACAGCATCATAGGAGCAGGAAAGCTAGACCTAGGCCTGAAACGTCAAGCTTTCCTGCTCCTATGATGCTGCTTGGCCTGCTGTGTTCATCCAGCTCTACACCTTGTTATCTCAGATAGCAAACAGAGATGTCCCACTGTACCTAGCCATAACTAGAAAAGTAGAAGTAAATGATTTGGTGGAGCAGGAGTGATAAAATGTGGTCACCCATGTTGACGCATGCAAATCAATATTACTTATAGTAAAACACTGGAATAACTTTCGAACCTTGAGAATTTCAACTTCATCGACCTAATTCACTTCTCAGCAATATAAAGTATGCATTTCATTCTTCGATCACTCAAGTACTACTGCTCAGCATAAACCTCCATACTTACACTCAGTTTCGGTTCCACCCAGGGCCATTCAATACCTGATCTCAGTATAGTTATGGTCCAAACATAATAAAATTCAGGTTTAACTAGAATGTGATTGCTTTTCATGCGAAGGGAACATTTTAACGGCGTATGGCATCATGGAACCACAGCAAAGTAGCACCTGAAACTTACTGTCTCCACTGGTTAGAATTATGCCTTGCGTAAAATAAATCATTCTGGTTGTTCGGGGTCCAAATGATTTTTAATAATTAGGAATGAAGTTCGATTCCTCGAGACTTCTTTGCCATTCAATATAGCCATGGATAGTCTGAAACTCCTCACTTCCATGTTCCTGTTCTTTTCCTGTAATCCTTGATTCTTCTACTGATTAAAAATACATCCTCTCACAGAAGTCTGAGCCAAGAAGTTCCTAAGACTCACACCCTCTTAAAGAAGAAATAGCTCCCTACCGCAGTTTTAAGTTGGCGACAATTTATTCTGGGAGCATACCTTCTGGTTCGCGACTCCGACATTTACTTTCTCACAATTTAATAATATTCTCTTCTTTCTATTTACATCCATCCGTGTTCAGTACAAATGCTATTAAGATTTAAGTACTCTGTCATTTATTTTCGAGAAAACATAATTTTGCTGTTCTCAAGGGTTGAGAATGAAAGTTGTACATGATAACATCAGCCGATACTGGAATTGAACCCACACTTTGGTATCACCCGACATTACAACCACATACTCTGGCGATCTTGGCAAATCGATCCCAGGTCCTTATCCACTTATAAAGCCATATTTGCAGACAGCAATCTTTGTCATTAGTTCAACGTTTCCTTTTTTTTTAATCGAAAAAAAGTCCATTGAAAAATCTGGAAACAATGTTGATTTTGTCTTTAAAGAAGGACCTCTCGACTCGAAATGCTATCTCTGATCTGTCTCCACAGATGCTGCCCGTCATACTGAACTTATCCAGCTATTTCTGTTTTTTTTTTCTGTCTGATTTACATCATCTGCAGTTCTTTGTTACTTTCCACCCTACTCTGACAAAAGTGCTAACAATTTCATATTTATCTCTCCAAGATTTCTGTATATCTTGGTATTCATAACTGATATTTTATCTTGCTTCCCTTAACTATTTTTAAGTTAGTTCAAAGTATTTTTAAAGTTGCAATGAGGCCATGCAAAGAGCTCAGTCCTGGCTCAAAGTTATCTACAGCCATAGGAACTTTTCATGTCTAATTTATTCCAGGTGCAATGTTCTAAGAACTTAAACCCTTCACTCATGAACTATTATTCCAGTCATGCATTCTTCTGCTATGTCTCATTAATTTTCTAGCTGAAGTATTTCATCCCTCATCTTGGATATGCCTGATATAACTTGAGATACGAAGTGTCCTTTGATATAAACATGAAACCTCCATGAAGATCTCAGTTTCATGGCTATGCCGTAGTAACGCCAGCTGCCATTTAGTTGTGATACTGACATCTCAAGTAAAAGGTTAGACTTACAACACAGTTCGTTCCACAGTTCATGGGAAGCATCTTGGTGATTGTTACCTCAAAAGCTCTGGATGAAGCATTTAAAAATTGCTCACCTTCTTCAATTGTTAATTAGTAACTTAGTTGCTTTTAATAAACCTTATAAGTATTAAGACATTTGCCTATAATGGTCGATCAGATCGCTAGTAAGAAAAAGTTCCTAAAATCTATGACACTGACTAAAACTGACTCAACCTTATTGATAATGATTAACTTTCATAATCAATAATCACAATCTATTCAGTCTACCTTGAAATGCAGGTAAGAAAAAAAAGGAAAAAAAAAATTGCTTGCTTTTCTTCCTGAATGGGGCTTCATTATTCACTGATTGGAGAAGTTATTTCCTCTCTAATGGAGGTTTCACAGCTTTGTTGTGTTCCTCTCTCAGCCAAGATCTTCAGTGTCTCTCAACAGATACCGTTTTGGGAGGCAGACACAAATATCAATTCAATGGATACCTCTTTTCTTTTTGTCAAAGACTCCGCAGTAAATTCTAAAGAACTTAATTCTATCAACCTCAGACTTGAGTGCTCCCAAACTCCATGAATTTGCATTGATACAGACAGAATATTTCAAACAGTCCTAAAAGTCTGCGCGAGGACTTGTACCCTCATTTCACTCTTAAATAGCTAATTCCTGTTGAGGTTGTTGAGGTTGATTGGCTCACCGAGCTGGGTTCTTGTTTTGCAAACTTTTCGCTACAATGCTTGGTAACCTCCTCAGTGTAACATCTGATAAATCGTCGATATGTTTTCCCACCTGATTTTTAAACTCTGGGGTCCGTTGAGATGGGCTGCCTCACTTCTTTTTTTCCTGCGTAGTGGAATATATATGCGGTTGAGTTCTATGTGCTTGTGAATAGCATGCTTCGTGGAGTGCCATGCTTTTAGGAATTCTTATGCCTGTCTCTGCCTAGCTTGCCCCAGGATCTTGGTGTTGTCCCAGTCGAAGTGATGGTTCTCCTTGTCGCTGTGGATTGAGACGAGTGCGTATTGGTCGTGCCTTTTTGTAGCCAGTTGGTGTTCATGTACCCTTGTTGTTAGTTTCCTTCCTTTGTCCTGTCCATGGCGGGGAGTGGGTCCTTACTTCGGGTGAGCAGTTGTCGTAGGGTTGACTAAGGTCGAACTAAGGACCCACTCCCCACCATGGACAGGACCAATGTCATCTCCAAGATCCCTTGCAGAGACTACAAGAAACACTACATCGGACAAACAGGAAGGAAACTAACAACAAGAGTACACGAACACCAACTGGCGACAAAAAGCATGAACAATACGCACTCATCTCAATCCACATGGACAAGGAGAGCCATGACTTCGACTGGGACAAAACCAAGATCCTGGGACAGGCTAGGCAGAGACAGGCACAAGAATTCTGAGACGCATGGCACCCCATGAAGCATGCAATTAATATATACATAGAACTCAACCCCATATACATTCCACTATGAAGGAAAACCAGAAGTGAGGCAATCCATCTCAACGGACACCAGAGTTTATAAACCAGGCAGGAAAACACGTCAATGCTTCATCGGAGGTTGCACTGAGGAGGTTACCAAGCATGGTAACGAAACGTTTGCGAAACAAGAAAACAGCTCGGCGAGGGAACCAACTTCAACAACTTCAACACCCACAACCCGAGCGACAAATCTACTCCAAAACCTTAGTTAATTCCAATTGCTGTATATTTTTAAATTGCTATTATCCATTCATAAATTGTCAGCTGCTTCGTATCCAGGATAAGGTACTTGCAATTAAAAACCAGAAGAACTGTGGATGCTGTAAATCAGAAACTAAAACAGTAGTTGTTGGGAAAAAAAGAAGCTCAGCAGGCCTGGCATCATCTGTGAAGAGAAATCAGAGATAACGTTTTGGGGTGTGGTTCTGGAGAATGGTCACTGGACACGAAACATTAATTTTAAGTTTTCTTCACAGATGCTGCCAGACCTGCTGAACCTTTCCAGCAACTTGTTTTCTTTTTTTTTTCTGTTTGTGAAAGTATTTGAATGCTGCTTTTTGGAATGTTTGGAAACATATAATGTAGTTAAAATACACAGTGCAGTGACCAAGGCATTTGCAGGTTATTTTATTTCCTAGTGACACTACTGCCATAAAGGTCCAACTCAATTTAGAGATAGACTTGTGACGGGGTGTGGCGCTGGTGTAATGAAAGTATATTTTGTCTTTGCCCTTTAAGTTCTCAGAAGTCACTGGTTTGGAGGTGCTATTGAAGGTTCAATGTTGTTAAAATAGTTCACTGCCTTTTGCAGGTCATGCAGAACTGCCATGGTGCGTTGTCATTGATATGAGTAAATTTCGAAGTCAGTAAATGTGGTGTCAATCTATCAGATTGTTTTCTCCTGAACTTCTTGAGTGATGGTGGGCTTGCACAATTCCAGACAAGAGGAGAAGATTCCACAATCCTCATGAAGTGTAGATGATGGCCAGGAGTTGAGGAGTCAGGAGGTGAGTTACTCGTTGGCGTATTCCCTACTCTTCGCATGCTCTTGTAAACCGAGCTTTTATTTGTTTGAATCAGTTCCGTTTCTGCTCAATGATAACACCCAGGATGTTGATGCTGCTCATCTAAAACTGGGGAAAAAACAAAAATTGGATCATAATGGACGAGTATTGGATTATCTCTTGTTCAAAATGGCTATTGCCTGGCAGTTTCTATTGTGAACGTTACTTTCCAGTTTTTATTCCATGTCTGAACATTGATTAGGTATGTCTATTTGGGCATTCGATAATCTTGCAGAAATTTGCTTTTATACAGGATTCATGGGACCGTTAGTGGCTTTTATAATGTTTCCCTGCTTTTTGTACACAAGAATAGATTGGTACATTTCTACTTTGCTGGGTATTGATACTGTTGTAACTTCAAGAGAACACATTGGATATTTCACTATGTCCAAGGCTCTTCAGCTAGGTGCAAGCAATCATAAACTTCAGGGATCAAAATAAATTTTTGAGTCATGGTAATTTCTCATTGTTCACTGCAGAAGTCTTTATTACAGGTCTTTGATCGTTTGTTGATATATAAGCAATGACTATTCATTGTGGACTAGCAAAAATTAAAACTTTAATGATTGCAAGAAAAAAAAATCGGTCTATCTCTGTTTAACTACCAGTCGTGCTGCAGATTTGGACATTGTTAGTTTCAAAAGGACAGTGTTTGAACGGTTGTTTTTTTTCGATGTACTACTCTCTATTACCTGCCATCGTTGTTCTGCTTTCATACAGGAGCACTCATACTTACAGAGATAGTAGGAACTGCCGATGCTAGAGAATCTGAGATAACAAGGTGTAGAGCTGGACGAACACAGCAAGAAAAAGAAAGGTGCAGACCCGAAGCGTCAGCTTTCCTGCTCTCTGATGCTGTTTGGCCTGCTGTGTTCATCGAGCTCTACACCTTGTTAACTCATACATACAGACATGTTTAAATCATGTAATTCCGTGCTCCATATAACTGTTTCTATTTGATTAGTTTTTCCACATATCTAGCAGCATTCGGGAAGAAAAAATAAAGTCAGAGTTAACGTTTTGAGTCTGGTGACTCTTCCTCAGGCCTGGTCCGAAGCGTTGACTCTGATTTTGTTTTTCTCGAAAGAAGTTGCTGAACGTGATAAGCTTTTCCAGCAACTTATGTTTTTGTTCCTGATTTACAGGGACCGCAGTTCTTTTGCTTTTCATTTTGAATAGATGTTATGGTTGGTTCAATAATAGCTTTTGCAGTTTGTCTTTTACTGCATATGTATTCCGTTGGGAGCCATTCCAGTAATCAGCCTATAGCCTTATCAACTCCTTTTGTGCTATTTCATAATTCCAGAGAGCTCAGGGTGCTACTTTAGGACAGCTGGTTGCATGAAATTATAGTAGATTATCAGAACGAATTTTAACTAAACTGAGAAATCTTTCTTCCATGAACAACAAATACCATTTGCACATTGTTAAAGCGAATAATATATGCACTCCTTATATTTCCATTGAAGAACATATTTTTTGAATAACCAAGCTCTTTGGCATCTGATCATCATACACCACTTAAAAACTTTCTTTTCTTGCTATTGTTAAAACATAATGTGCTGATTGGAAGCTATTTCAATTCAGTTTTCATAGGAGACATAAGAGTAAAGACTGAACATTAAAAATACTTGCTCGCAAAGATATTCCTTTTCTTTAGTTTACTTTCTTGACTTAGTCTTGGTGTCCGGATGTGCATCACCTGCCCCTTATACATAAATTGTATGAAACGGCTTCAGTTCACTACTTTGCCCCAGAAAGTGTGGTGATCGGGAATATTAATGAAGCTGGGCTGACTTTCTCATACTAACCTGGAGTAATACAAGAATGTTTAGAAGTAGACAACAGAGCTGACCTTACTGCACAATCTCAACAGAACTGCGCTGAATTCTACACAACGAAGAGGAGTTGAACTACTTTGGTATTTATTATTTTCTGTAACATTCGTTTACTTTAATTATAGACATTGCGCATTCTTGGTTCCTTTGATCTGATATTTTATAAGTTATTTATTATGCATTATTTGATCTGAATACTATGTTCTCTTTAAGAGTTGATTTTTAATATTAATTTCTGCTTCTATTATATAGCTTTCACAATGTTCCAGTTATTTTAGAAACTCACAGACTATTCAGCCTATTTAATACACAAAGTAAGATCACAAATGTATAGCATAATATTTTAGCTTATGCAGAGGATTATCTAACCAAATAGGGAGTGGGAAAAAATGTCTGTTCTTCTGCTCGGTCACAAGAAATTATTAGTGGCCAGCTACAGCTTTCATTCCACGGACACCAACTGTTTACAAGTTATATTAATGACTTTGATAAGTATTTAGAAGGTACGAGAGCGAAATTTACAGACACCGATAAGATAGATGGGAATTGGAAGCAATGAAGAAATAAAAATATTGACAAGCTGATATGAAGAGCTTAGGTCAATGGAGCAAAATTTGGCCATAGATGTCTAACGTAGGTAGGTGTGAGCTTATTCATTTTGCTCAGCAGAATAGAAAGATAACATATCACCAAATTGGAGAGAAACTTCAGAGTGATTTGCTATGGAGGGATTCGGAGGCCCCAGTTCATCATTTTCAGAAAACTACGAACAGTTATATCATATAATAGGAAAGATAAATTAAAATTTTGCATCTATTTCGAAAGGAATAGTGTAAAGTAATAGTGAAGAGTTGATGCAACTATAGAAGACAGTAATGAGAATGCAGCTAGAAAATTATGTACAGTTGCTGTCTCTTTCCTTGAGAAGGGATGCAATTGGGGTTTGGGTGGAGCTGTCATGAGTTTAGATCCAGAGATCAGGTGTTTGTCCTATGTAGAGAGATTGCATAGTTTAACCCTATGTTCGCTAGAGTTTAGAAGAATGAGAGGTAAATTAATTGACGTATATAAGACATCAAAGAGGGTTAACAAAGTAGACACACTGATTCCCCTTGTGGAGCAATATAGAATTATATTTTTCAGATAAAGAGTAGCAGATTTAAAACAGAGAACAAGAGGAATTGATTCTCTCAGTAAGTCGTGTATCTGTAGAAATTGCTATTTCTAACTATGGTGCAATTTGGGACACCGAACAAAATTAAGGAGGAATTTTTTTTTGGATTAATGCTCAGTTGATGTCTTAAAGAATGCAGACAAACGAGTTTAGGGTTAGGTTGAGGCCGAGAGGAATCCGTTATGAATGTTCTGGATGGCTGATCAGGCTTGAGCCATTGAATTGCATACTTTTGCTCCAATTGTCATGTTTTTACTTGCAAATCTCAAAACATATGAACTAGTCCCACTTGCCTGCGTTTGGCCCATATTCATCTAAACCTTTCTTATGCACATAAAAATCAAGTGCCTTTTACCTTTTGTAACAATACCTGCATCCATCGCTTTATTTGGCAGTTCAATCCACATACGAACAACTCTGCATTTAAAGACAAATTGCCCTTCGTATCCTTTTTAAAACTTTCTCCTCTCATCATAAAAATAAAAATACCCCTTAGGTTTGAACTCCCCTGCCTTAGGGATATGACACTTACCATTCACCTTATCTATGTCCCTCATGATTTTATAAACCTCTACAAGGTCAACACTCAACTTCCGACTATCCATTGGAAAAGATGTCCAATCAAGCCTACCAAGCCTAGCTTTATAACTCAAGCTCTCCATTCCCAGAAATATCCTGGTAAATCACTTCTGAACCTTCTCCAATTTAATCATTTTCTTCTTATAGCAGAGTGACTAAATGCCTGCAATACTCCAGAAGAGGCCTCATCAACGTCCTGTACAAGCTCAACATAACATCCCAATTCCTGTATTGAATGGCCTAAGCAAAGAAGGCAAGCGTGCCAAACGCCTTCTTAACCTCACTGTCTACATGTCATGCAAATTTCAAAGAAGTAGATACCTGAACCCCTCCAAATCTCTGTTCTACAACACTACCCTTGAGCCTACTGTTCATGTACAAGTGTTCCAACCATCTTCACCTGCTTCATGAATGACCTTCCCTCCATTATATGTCAGAAGTGGGGATGTTCGTCAATGATTGGCAATGTTCAACATCTTTCATTACTTCTTAGACACTCAAGGAGTCCATGTACAAATGCAACAAGATTTGGACAATATCTAGGCTTGGGCTGAGAAGAGCCAAGTTAACATTTGTGCCACAGAAATGTGAGGCTATGACAATCAACAATACGTGACAATCTAACCACAGCCCCTTGACAGTCTATGGTGTTATCATCGCTGGATTGTCCACTTTCAACATCCTGGGCGTTATCATTGATCAGAAACTCAGCTGGACTTACCACATAAACGCAATGACTACAAGAGCAGGTCAGAGGCTATGAACACTGCGGCGAGCAACTCGACTTGTGACTCCCAAAGGTCTGTACGCAGTCTACCAGGCACAAGTCAGAAGTGTGGTGGAATACTTGCCACTTGCCTGGTAGTGCAGCCCCAATAAAAATCAAGAAGCTTAACACCATCCAGGGCAAAGTAGCCCGCTTGATTGGCATTGCATCCAACAGTACCCATTCCCTCCACCACCCATGCTCAGTAGCAGCAGTGTGAACTATCTAAAAGACACTGCAGAAATTCACAGAAAATCCTCAGACAGCACTTCCCAAACCCAGGAACACTCCCATCTCGAAGGACAAGGGCAGTAGATACCTGGGAATACCACCACTTTCAAGTTCCTCTTGAAGCCACTCATCTTACTGACTTGGAAATATTTCACCATTCCTTCACTATCCCTAGGGGAAAACCCTGGAATTCCCACCCAAATGGCAATGTGGGTCAACTTACTGCAGTTAGAATGCAGCAGTTCAAGAAGGCAGCTCATGACCAAGTTCTCAAGTGCAACTAGGTTTGGGTAATAAATGCTGGTCAGCCAGCGACTCCCATATCCCACAAAATGAATAATGATAATTTAAAAAAAAAAAAAACGCCTGCACATGATCCATTTGCCTACCTTCTCTGCTGGTCCATTTGTCAGTCTCGATGCCTGTTAAATTTGGTTATTGTCTCTGCCCTACCTTCTTCACTGTCAGCGCATTCCAGGCACCTCCCACTCGCTATATTAAAAATACCTCCTTGCACATGTCATTTAATTGTTTCCATCTAATCTAATTTTTGACTTTTTCACCCTAGACAAAAAAAAATTCCGACTATCCACACGATTCATGCCTCGCATAATTTTATATGTTTATATTCAATCGTCCCTCAGCCTTAGAAACTCTAGCAACACCATTTTAAATTTGTCCATCCTTATAGCTCTACACTCCAATCCAGGCAACATTTTGGTACGTCATTCTTACAAACAAGTCTGGCCACAAGAAATGCACACAATCCTTCAAATGTGGCACAATTAAATTCTTGCACAGCTGTAACATGACATGCCAACTTTTATACTCAATTACCCGATCAATAGCCTTCGGCCTTCTTTACTAAATGATCAACTCTGTTGCAACTTTTAGGAAGCTATGGACTTGTTTTCTAATGTCTCTCTATATATCAATATTCCATCGGGTGCAGCAATTCACATTATAAATTCAACTTGCATTTGATGTCCCAAGATGTGTCACCTCACACTTATCCAGATTAAATTTCATATGCCATTTTTTCCGCCAAGTTTCCTACTGCTCTGATGGTTTGATCTCCTTTGTCATGGTCAAAAACTTCAACAATGTTCCTGTCATCTGCAGACTTACTAACGATACCAAATAGATTTTCATTTGAATCGTATATTTATTATACAAGCAACAGAGATCTCAGCACTCATCTTCCAGAAAACTACTGATTACAGTCCTCCAGAAGAATATGAACACTAATCCAGAACTATCTTCTGTATTCTCTGACTGAGAAGATAATCCAGTTTTATACTGTGTCTAATATAATCTCACTGCTGTACCAGATTTACAGGCTGATATTAATTGACACACGTTACATTTTTTCCTTGGCCCTGGAGGTGGCCTGTAAAAAAAAAGTGCACAAAGGCCGTTTTTAGTTTCATGCAACAAATGACACATTCTGTTTTCACATTTGGGTCACTGAGGATACGTGCCGCACAGAGACATTTATCAAATGGATACAATTGGCATATCAGTCCAACAAAAGTTGTAACTGAGTCACACTGTAATAACAAGTT
>JAHRHZ010000166.1:1080212-1107938 GCA_024137785.1 Ginglymostoma cirratum
GTCTAGACCCAAAACGTCAAGCTTTCCTGCTCCTATGATGCTGCTTGGCCTGCTGTGTTCATCCAGCCCCACAACTTGTTATCTCGGATTCTCCAGCATCTGCAGTACCTTTTATCTCTGAGTCACACTGTAAGTCTGAGAGGAACTTAAAACTAACTTGCCCACAATATATTCATAATGTCACCCTTGAGGGATGTTATGCATCTTTAACACCACGATAAAGACATGAGATTACATGGGGATTAGTTACCTATGTTAGACATTATTTTATACTGTCTCAAGACAATTTTGGCCTTCTGCCTCACTGTCATTTACAGAATCTAAGAGATAGTTTTCTTGTCCATGTCGACCAGATTTCTTAATAAATTCAGATCCATTAGCCAGCATTTGGTCCATATTCCTCTAAACACTTCCTATTCATAAATCAATCCAGATGCATTTTAAATGTTGTAATTGTACAAGCTTCCACCACTTCCTTTCGTAGCTCATTCCATAATTGCATCACATTCTGCATGAAAACGTTGCTCCTCAGGTCCCTATTAAATATTTCCCATCTCACCTTGAATCTATGACCTCTCGTTTTGGACTCGCCCACTCCGGGGAAAATACCTTGTTTATTCACCCATCCACCCCAGCCTAATCAGCTTCTCCCTATAGCACAAACGCTTCAAACCCGGCAACATCCTTTTCAATCTTTTTGACCACTTTTAAATTTCACAACATTCTTCCTAAAGCAGGGAGACAAGAATTGTACGCAGTATTCCAAATGCCACCCAACAAATGTCCTGTCGAGTCGCAACATGACCTCCCAACTCCTATATTCTATGCTCTGACCAAAAAAGGCAAGTATACCAAAAGCCTTTTTTACGATACTGTCTAACTGGTAGCCCACTTTCAAGGAACTAGGAACCTGCACTCCAAGATCTCTTTTGGAAAACAGAAACTGTCTTTCTTCAGATTTCAAGTAACTTTTACTGTAGAGAATAGATAGAACATTGCTAGCTGATGCGGATTCCCTGGTTTATCTTTTTTTTAATTCCAATCCCATCCCCAGACTGTGCAATTAAAAGACAAGCAATGATGTGGTTTATAGCAGGCAAAAGGCCTTTGTCATCAATAAATGGTCACTAGCTGAAAGGCCAATCAACCTGGCTTCATCAACCAAAGTTACAGCTGAAAACAGAAAATATTAGCTTCAGTTGGTCTGCATTGAGGTGACAAATATTTAAGAGGCGGTTCAAATAATGCTTGGCATCAATGTCAGAATACTTGCTTTTTGAAATAGGCCACCATCTTTCGTTGATTACAGATTTTTTTTTCCTTTCAGTGCACACTTTTTCAAATGCACTTTCCAAAAGAAAACACAGTCTATATATGCCGTTGCCATTAAGAAAATGAATCAGAATTACAAAGATGTGTTTTATCGCAATTACACCTCATTTTATTCAACCACATACAATCTTAAAATGTCGTTAACCTTTACCTTAGTTCGAATTTTTAGTCTGGAGAATGCATTTGCAATTATATTACTTTTTCCAGTATTATGAAGAATCCATGCTTCAAAAAAAGGATTGCTGCAAAGGATTCAAGGGAAATAATCTCACATTCCATGTTATAACGTTTTCAAAGGAGGTAGTGGATCATGATCAGGGTAAATAAACATCACATCATTTTTGCATCAAACATAGGTTTCAAACAGTTCATGTTGCAATCACAATCCCAGAGTCTCTTTTTTTTCCGAGGATGACTTTTTTTTCTGATATTGTTTCGTTTGAGAAACGTGTCCTAAGGGCTGCTTTGTTTCTGCCTCATAAACCATACAACAAACAGCACCTAACCCTGATCAGGAACAAAGAATACAGTTTGAAATGTCTAATAGAATGCAGAGTTGACCAGCAAAAGCTGAAATGCTACAAGTGTCTTGACAAGACCATACTGATTCAAATTTATGGAGTTCCATAAGGACGTGACAGGAAAAAAAGAAATGTGGAAACTATATTCTCGATGATTGTGAGTCCAGAACTAGAGTTTAAAGTTTTGACAACATTAAGGACTAAGGTGGCGGGAAATTTCTTTCACCTCGAGAGTGGTGAACAGATTAACATTTCTTAAAGAGAAAGCCATTGAGGTTAGAACTTATATGTTTTCAGAACGAGTTAGAGTGCTCTTCAAGGTAAAGTTATGAAGGGATATAGGCAGAAAGTGAGAAAAAGGTAAACATTGGTGAATGTTTAGCTGTGATCAGATTGAAGTGTTCAATGGCCTACTCAGGCTCCTATTTTCTATATTTCTATTCATCCACTATAGGTAAAAAAATGGAATAACTTAACTCTCCTGGAGAACTTAACAGAATAATAGATACTCTAACTCAAAATAATTAACTGTTCCAATATAGTAATGTCCCATTAACACATGTTTTACAAAATGTAAATTAGGGCTACACATGCCTCATATGCAACACCAGTAGCCCAGGAGGAAAAGCATCAAGAACACTCTGGGAGATTATAGGAGGCAGGAAAGATTTACTGTAGCTTTCAAGTTTGCTGAGAACCCAGCAACAACTATTCAGTGATGAAACAAAAAGGCCAAGTTCTTTGGATGGGAGCATGACCACATCTATTCGGGCTGGTTCTATTGTTCCAACGTTTTTTTTTAAATCAAGGATTCATAAGATGTTTTTCTTATCGTAGGATGCCCTTCACCTGTTGCTTTATCTATCTTTAAAATAAACCGGGATAAAATACACCTCCGACAGCCTCAGTATCGTCACACTCTGGATTAAGACTCCAGAAATAATACCATTAGGCCAGAGAGAGGTAGTGGACAGATGATTGAACATATTGACGAGTCATTTTGATTTTACAGTCACAAGTATGTTAAGCCTTCTGTGTCAAAGATGGAAAGTGTGCTCACACTGGATCTAACTGAATATTAGTGTTGAGTTCCATGGGTAGATTCTTTTTTTATTATCCTACTCCTGTTTATGTTTAACGTGTGAAATAAGGATTGCATTTTGTTGTAAATCAGAAATAAAGGAATGCATGATAATGACAAAATAGAAATCAGTAACATTGTAAAAATCCTTTATCACAGCTAGGATACTTTGTCCAGTTCTCATCGTCATGTATTGGGAAAGAAATGGATGCCCTTTTAAAGGTTAATAGGAAACTGACCAGAATGTTTTCAGGGATCAGTGGTGTTTTGGGATAATTATTTGCAAGATTGGTTTCACAGTTATTTCTACAAGAATGGAAGTGCTCTGTTTGAAACAAAGCTGTTTATGGAAAATGAGAAAGATTGGTCGACATTACTACTATTTAAAATAAATTAGTAAGAGACATTGCTCCCAAAAGTACTTGCTTTGGTGAGGTACACAATCTTTAAGCAAGATGTAAAGTTGCAATTTTGTTTTTTTTTGCTTCTTTCACGATGAGTGGTGATGCCTGGCTGCCTCGGAGAAAAGTTAAAGTGTACAAAATTTCTAATGGAAACTGGGTGAGAGTTGAAACAAATGAACTTGCAGGGCTATTGAGAATGCACAGTGAAGTGATGCAGGCTGAATTTCTCTGTGATATGTTCAATGAACTGAATGGCCATTATTTTGTCTTCAGTATCTCCAGCTCTGGAAGAATTAAATTTTCTATAACTACAGGGAATATCCTCTCCTGTGTAAGAAGATTTATAGGTGCACATTACAAAGTATTGTGAAACGACACACAAGGGAGAAAACAAGTGTAACAACAAGTACATTTCCAAGAAAGAGAATCAATAATGATAATATGTCTCCAAAATTATTTTTCAGGAGGCAGAACTTTATCAAATATAAATATGCTGACGTGGCATGCTATGCTGATTGCCTGACACAACACTCTATATAAAGCAATTTTTAACATTACTCAAAGTGTAACTGACGAGGATCTGGTGGTATCATTTCTGAATGGTTTTGAATACAGAGTGCAAGACACCTTCATTATTTATTCATGGGACGTGGCCATCTCTGATTGGCTAGCATTTATTGACCATTCCTTGTTGTCCTTAAACTGAATGGCTGGCGAGGCCATTTCAGAGCGCAGTTGAGAGTCAAGCAATTCTCTGTGGACCTGGAGTCACGTACAAACCAGATCAGGTAAGCATTGCAGCTTTCTTTTCCCGAAAGACATTATTATGCTAAATGGGTTTTTGTGACAATTGGCAATGATTTAACAGTCAGCAGTAAACTCTTAGTTCCCGATGTTTATGTGACTATTGAATTCAAATTCCAATATCCGCCATGACAGGATTTAAAGCCGTCTCCCAAGAGTATTAGCTGACTTTCTACATTAACAGTTTAGCAATAATCCGACTAGGCTATCATCTCCCGATTGGTCATGTCTAAAGCTCACGTCTGCAAAAGCATGACTGCAGCACCATGTTGAAAGTAATGAATTAGGCTAGATGTTTGGTTCACCAATAGAGAATAGACATGTGGGATAAGGGCATATTTTGAATGATGAAATACCACAGGAATTGATCCTAGGGTGTCAATTATTTTCAATATGTGTTAATGACTTTAAGGTAAGTGAAAGTCCTACATCCACTTTTTAAGGTGATACTAAAATAGGTGGGAAGGCCAGTGACAATGACACAGAGACGTGCAGATTGAATGAGTGCAAATATGGTAAATGGGGTATAATATGGGAAACCTGCATATGAACCTTGCAAGGAAGAATAGAGAAATGTATTATTAAAAGGGTGGAATATTACAAATCGCAGGACAGAAAGTTTTGGAGTCTTTTGTGAATAAGTCACAAAATGCTCCCGTAGAAATTCAGCAGATAGGAGGACGGAGAAATTGAGCTTCGGCCTTTATTTCAAAGCAGATTTAGTCTAAATACAAGGATGCCTTACGAAAACTGTTTTCAGCAGCTAGGTAAACTTTGCATACTGTAAATAGTCTTGCTCCGCAAGATTAAGGAATGATATATTAGCATTGCATGCAGTACAGAGAAGATTCCTTGCCCTTCTCCCTAGTATAACGGGACACTCTTTTGAGGAAATGTTGGGTAGGTAGGTTCTGTATTTATTGGACGTTATCATGAGCATAACCTTATTGAAAAAAAATCAGAATTTAAGGTAGCTTGACAGCATAAATGCTGAAAGTTTATTTGCTTGTTTTCCATTTGTAAGACAATTTATAACCAGAGGGCATAATCTCACAGTAAAAGGTCTCCCTTTTATGCCAAAAATTAAGGGGAATTTCTTTTCCCAGCTCTTAGTGATCTCTGGAATTTATTATCACAGGGTATTGTCAGGGTAGGGTATTAATTATATGGATTAACAAAATGGTCATTTTAGCAATTAGTGAGGGAAAGAACAGCTATGTAGTAAAAATGGGAAAGTGCATTTTAGGATTAGCAGATGAACCATGATCTCATTGAATAATGGAGAAAAATTGAAAGCCTGATGGATCACTTTCACTTATGGATAAAGCAACATATTTCTCATGATCAACGTCTTTTTGACTTTGTTTTGCATTTCTGCGTTAATACAATGCGTAAGTATATTTTGAGACGAGTCTAAACTTATCCCTCCTCTCCGGTGTAATTCCATGCAATTTAGCATCTGTACATGACAAGTATCATGATTAACAGCTCGTGCTTGGGATGATGCCTTTTTTTTTCCCCCTGTGAGTAAAGCTGTGAGTTCTGGAAAGAGATAATGCGGAATCAGCAGCCAAATTAGACTGAATAATGTTGATTGCTAAGTAATGTGCTGGTTTGAGGAATTGTTGGATATTAAGTAATGCCACCTTTGAAATGTTAATAAAAGACAAAGCAACTCTAATAAGCTGATCAATTGAGTGATTACCCAACTTTCTGTCAAAGAAAGGATTTAGAGATATTCCACGTGAAATGGATTAATAATGATTGTTCACCGAACATCAATAAAAAAACGCTATAAGTCGGAAACAAGAAATTGTAATTTAACTAAGTTGGCGGGAAATTGGTTCTACACTTCCTGTAAATCAAAATGCCATGAAGTCCCAAAGTTTCTTTTTGAGTGCAAGATGCTTTCTTGGTCACAAGACAATGGAAAAACACTTTTTCCTGTTTCATATTAAAAAAAACGTAATTATCGTGGCATTTCTCAACAGTGCATAGACTGTTGGAGTTCAGGATGTCAACTGCATTTGGTATAAAATTGGGGCAGCTTGGTGGCTTAATGCTTAGCATTGCTTTTTCACAGCTCTAGGGACCTGGGTTCACTTTCATCCTCAGGGGACTGTCTGTGTGGAGTTTTCTCATACTCCCCTGTTTGTATTGGTTTCTGCTGGGTGCTCCAATTTCCTCCCACAATCTAAGGATGTGCGTGGTGTGGTGCGAGAGGTACACAGCAGACCAGGCAGCATCAGAGGAGCAGGAACGCTGACATTTCAGGTCTGGACCCTTCTCCCGAAATGGGGAAGGGGGATCTGAAATAATTAGAGCGAGGGGGGTTGGTGATAGAATAGTGGATAGTGGAGTAGATAGGTGGGAAAGAAGATGGACAGATCAAAGAGGCGGGGATGAAGTTAGTAAAGGTGAGTGTAGGCCGGAAGTGGAGATCAGGATTTGTAAGTGAGGTGGGAGGAGAGGATAGATGGGAGAGAAGATAGACAGGTCAATGAGGTGGGGATGAGAGCGGGGCTGGTCTTGGGATGAGGTCCGGGGTGGGGAGATTTTGAAGCTAGTAAAGTCCACATTGAGACCATTGGGTTGTAGGGTTCCAAGGTGGAATATGAGGTACTGATGCTTCAGTTTCCAGGTGGCATCGTTGTGACAGTGGAGGAGGCCCAGGATGGACATGTCGTCTGGGGAGTGGGAGGGGGAGTTGAAGTGATTCGCAACTGGGAGGTGTTGTCACTTGTGACAAACCGAGCCCCCTTCCCCTCCCCCATTGCTGAAGAAGGATCCAGACCCGCAATGTCAGCTTTCCTACTCCTCTGATACTGCCTGGCCTTCTGTGTTCCTACAGCTCCACACCCTGCACCAGGGATTCTCTTTTTCTCAAAAAAAAAGCTTCTGTAATTCTGTCACTTGGGTATACCTTGAGTTTCAGTTCAGAGATAATGACATTCCAGCTGTGCAAAGCAGAAGCCCGCTCAAACCCAGAACCGGAAATTTCAGCTATGGACTGGAATGGACGCACGCTATACTTTCCAAGTGCAATGGGTTTGTGTCTTGGAAACAGATCATTCGGTGAAAGTAGACACTGCAAGGCAATGGCTGGCATTCATGTTTTCCTTATTTCAACAAGCATGTACTTAGATTACTTTATTTCTTACATACTTATTTTGCTTCCAATTAAATACATCAAAGCTGTTGAATTTAACTATTCACTCTGACGACGTGTTCAATATTCTCAACTCTTCCTTGTAAAGATGTTCTTTTAATGTTATTATCGGATTTCCCAGTGGCTGTCATGCATTTCTGAACTCTAAATTTGATCCTTGTCTATGTAAATCATTTCTTGTGTAAGTTTGTCTTTCATTGTTATGCCCATAAATGTTTATTCTCGTTTAATTCCCTAGGCTTTATCTTTCAAGAGTATAAAGTTCCTGTCCAAGCGCCATGTGCTCTTACCTTTCAAAACTGTTTGTTATGATGGGTGAGAATCGTATTTTCTTTTAACAAATAATGCCCTCTCTGGCAATGCAAAGACTTCTCAAAATGCTCAGAATAGTGGTCAAAGCTGTTTGAAAGGGAACACATCTTTTCCAAAAAAAAAAGCTGATGTGCAAGTTCTATTACTACATACGTGAAAACAGGAAGGCCACAGTATTATCAACTTCAACCACGCATATATTCATAACGCTACGGAGTGATTTTCACTGCTCACTCTATAGTTCAGGCCTCACTCGCACCTAACTAGTGTCAGCAAGTACTCAATAAGCTGCAGATCAGTGATATTAATGCTTCTTTGCTTCCTGGATGTCCTGGACAATGGACTTCCTCCAAATCTGTTCCCTTAATTAGTTTTGGTGAGATGATTCCACTTCTGTTAAGTGAATAAGAAGAGTTTGATGAAACTAATGATCGTGAAAAACTGAAAAGGTCGAAAAATTTTAGTAGAATGGGTGAGGATGTGGACAAGGCTGCAAAGACAACTCTGCGCAACCATGAATGGATGTGTCGTTATGACAAATATAAAATAATATGCTTGAATCTTGTCAGAAAGAGAGATCTAATTAGACTCGAAATTTTGAATTTTGTGACAGTTAACTTGGAATTAACTCTAAGAAACATTTTCCTTCGTAGAACATAACAAGATATTTAGCTGCATTGATTGAGACAGTGACAATAATTGGGCAGTGTAATCTTTAAGTGCTAGACCAGAAAAATAGATCCATCCCTTTAGTGCAAAAACGCTCTCCCAGTCTGTAGAGAATATATTGATGGACAAAAATAAATGTTACAGGGCTGAAACTTCAGGATTGCAGCAGACTCTTTAAATTTAGTCTTCTGCAGTTCCAAAGTTTGTCCGCAGTAGTTACATCGGAGTTAATGGTATAAGATCTCAGACTCTGCCTGGAGAAAAGAAACATTAAAATGACTGTGTATACGACGCGAAATTATAATGTTCCGCACTTCTGAGGAGGTTGATTGCTTTTAAGCTCCGAATTTGACGTAAAATATTTTTTAAATGTATAATGTCTTAGCCTATGTTAGCTGAACGTCGTCTAAATTTTCTGACTGTTTGTTTGTTTCTTTTTCAGCTTCTGTATTTCCATCAGTCCTGTTCCAATCTGAACCAATTCAAGTGTCTTCTGTCGGGAATCGAATTCAGCTGAATTGCTACAGAGAGAGATCAGCCACTTAGTTAGTGTTCTGTTACAAACTTTCACATGGAAAATATGTGGAATTTGTTTACACAATGGGGAAGTACGTAGATCCAAAGGGAAATTTTCGGGTGAAATATGTGACAAATCTAACAGCTATTCTTTGATCATTGAAAATGTCCAACAAATGTATTCGGGCATATATTACTGTGCTGCTCGACACGACAGGAGCATGGCCCTCATATTCAGGAATGGTTCTAAGGCAGTAATCAAAGGTAAAGTTAGAACTATTGAATTCAAGTACGTATTTGACATTAATTTAAAATGTCTACATAATAATTAATTCATATTCTGCTTTAGGTACTGAAATTAGGAGGTTCTCCGGTTATGTTTCGTTTGTCCCCACCACTGAATAATATTTCCTCCAAGGAAATATTATTGATGTGCTTGGTGAGAGGCATATATTCTTATTCGTTTGTCATTCATTGGAATGTTTCTGGACGGACTACTGAGGAGTTAGTCGATTCCATGACGTTTGAGTTCAATGGAAGCAGTATTCGAAGTCTTATCAGCATCTCCATGGACTTTTGGCACAGAAGTGGTCACTATATTTGTTCTGTGCAAATGAATTCCACAGACTACCTTATCAGTGAAATTGTCTGAACTCAGAGAGGTAGATGCAGATATTAGAATGTTGCCACAAATCGTTTGATTAGTTAACCATTGTGTTAATTTATAAATCAACCTGCTTCCCAATTTATTCTCCTGACTATACCATGTTAAAAAAATGTAAATAATATAAGCACTTTCGAACTAGGTAACTCTAGATTCCAGATAGCTTTCACATTTGTTTCGGTTTTTTTTTTCCGGCCGTTTTCAAACATTATTTCTCGATATTTATGTTTCACTGCTTGTTTTCCTATTGGAAAACAACTTGACTACTTTAATGCTAAGGACTTCAGGATCCTGTCCCATTTAGATGCAGAGTGTCGAAAAACATACGATAAGCATGTTGAACATTGTAGCTATTCTTGTTATCTGAAGAAGTTTATCTTTCCAAATTTATCTAATTCCACTTTTCCATCTACCAGCGTGCTCTCTCATAAGAGTTTCTTCTACTATACCATCCACTCCCTCATGTTCTTCTCTATCTAAGTAGACACTGCCTTTAGTTTGAAACAATACCGTGTTTCTAATGCCTCCTTCTATTGGAAAATAATTTATTACATATATCATACCTTCATTCCTTCGTTAGTTTCGGCGACAATCTTCTATTTATGCTATTCCAGATTTACTGATCAATGAGAATGAAATCCTTGATAGTCAGTTATAATTCTGAACTTCACACTGTCCATGTCACTCGGCTGTCAATAGACAAATAGTGGATTAAACATAATCATACAAACATTACAGCAGGGAGGCCATTCATTTCATCAGGTCTTCATCGAACCTCTGAGCATCCCACCATATCCTCATAAGCACCAACTGCCCTACGCACGTACGGAGACTATGGGGTAATTTAGCAGGACCAAACAACCTAAGCTGCGCAACTTTGGTTTCCGGGAAGAAACTAGAAAAACCAGTAGAAACAAACACAGACACAGGGGGAATGTGCAAGCTCCACACAGCCATCTAAGTCTGGAATTGTAATCTGGCCCCATCGTGCTGAGAGGCACCAATGCTAGCCATTGTGCTACCCTAAATACAAAACATCAACGGACTTTCCAAAATGCTGTGAATAATGCAAAAAAAAGGCACACTGGTCCAACATTCTCACTGCACGGTGAGAAATTGTTTGTCATACTGATTTATACTCGAAATAGAAGCAATAGGGTGGCGCGGTGGCGCAGTGGCTCGGTGATGAGCACTGTTGCCTCACTGCGCCAGGAACCAGCATTTGATTCCAACCTCGGCTGGCATTCATTATAGAGTTTATGCCTGCATGAGTTCTCTCCGGCTCCTCCAGTTTCCTCCCAGAGCCCAAAGAAGTGCCGATTAGGTGGATTGGATGTACTTAATTGCCCATAGTGTTCAGAGATGTGCGGGCGAGGTGGGTTAACCATGGTAAATGTAGAATTACGGGGATAGAGTAAGGGGTGCATATGGGAGGGATGCTCTTTGTGGGGTCGGTGTGATCTCGTTTGGCCGAATGGCATGATTCCATACTGTACTACCCTTTGTTGTATCTATAATTCTCTGAATTGAAAGATGATAGAGAGGTGAAGAAATTAAATAACGAATCTCCATCTTATAGCTGCAGCAGCTGATGTTGCGATATTTAAGGTGCAGTGATTTGAACATGGAGGTGGAAGATATTTTGAACTGTAGGAATGACAAGATTGCAAAAGCAATAGCGATTTTCATAGCCGTAGCTACTATTAATTAATTGGGACTTTACTAAATATTGGAGAGTTATGTTTGGCTCATTTATATGAATTTTCGAATTTCCCATTTATTTGATTTTTTTTTTTGTTTTTTGCTCATTCAGAAGCTCCTCAGATTGCAGCCTGTTTCATCAACATTTTGGCAAGTCTATCGTTCATCCTTCTGCTTCTGGTAACCATTTGCTTTGTGCTAAAACAAAAGTGGAAATGCAAATCAGGTACCAACTGACAGAGATGACTTTTACATAAGTAAATTGCCAATCATTTGGTAAAGTTCAAAACTGATATCTGAGCTGGCACCTTAATTCTAATATACCACCTTAAATCAGAGAATGCAAATCCAGATGATCAGCACCCTGAATCAAGCATTAAGACACCAGAAAATGAGGTAAGTATGAAATACATTAGTTAAGTCAGCTGTGGGGTTTATAAGGAATTTTAAACATTATATAACCATTCGTGATCACAACAGGTTTCAAAAGCTTCACCACTTAAGTATTGAAGAACGTTTCTCACTGGTATGGTACAGTTAGTGTGGAGAAAACAAAGATTCGTGGAAAAAGCAGACCATTCTGCACATCCTGCATGCTTCATAATGTTTTAGTATCGATAAAATTCTTGATATTGATTTGTCTCCAACTGCACTTATGTTTTCTGCAAGCCCATATTATGGTGTATTCATTTTTCAATCAAAGCATGTTTAACACAACTTGAAACTGTTCAATGTCTTTGCATGAAGCACTCTCTGTCAAGCCAATTTCAAAGTTGAATTCTCTCTCAGCAAAACAAAATAGTTTTCTTCTAATTATTTAGTTTGTGCTCAAATGTTCTACATGACCGCAAAAAGAAAAAAAAAAGTTATGCAAGCGTCCTCTCTGTCAAGCCCTGTTAATGTCTCAAGTGGCTTCCCCAAATCAACTTTCATGCTTCTCAATTCCAAACAGGTTAAGTTAACTGTTTACTCGTCACCCTAACCTTACCATCCCGATATCTGTCTACTGGGGCTTTGCTGAACCACTTCTAATGTACTTGCTACTTATAAAACTGAGACACTAATAATGTAGATACAATATTCCACATATAGTCTCAGAAAGTTATTACAGACCTACAGCAACTGCCTAAGCACTCCCTTTATCCTCACACTGACATAATTTATGAAAAGAATGCAGAGACCTCTTCACATTTAAGAGGCCTAATATCTCTCTCAGTTTAAATAACTTGCATTTTTTTTCTAATCACTCTAACAAAGTCTTCAAGTTAATGTTTTCCTACTTGTCACACTTTTATTCCTCGTTTAGCCTCTTTAGCTCCATTTTGCTCACTTTTTATGGACCCTTGGAAACTTCCTGTCCTACGTAGGCTTGCATGCTCAGAAATGTCATTTCACAATACGTTTCGTCCATGATCAAAGTATTTCTTACAGATAATAGGTAGCTTGTGTCGAAATAGTGATCCCTGTATCAATCCAATGCTTATAACTGACAAATCAGGAGTCATTGCTTTATCCCGATTCTTTGATTCCGTTAAGTTCATACATCTCTTAAAATTTGCTCCACACTTAATGAAAAAGTTTGCCACATAGATGAACTTCAAGTGGCATGTTATCAAATATGTTATTGCAGTTCAAACATACATATGTCACAATTTATCCCTTCATCCACCCTGCATGTTACTTCCTCATTGACATCAAGAAAATTGGTCAAACACGATATTCCATTCACAATAAAATGTTGGCTCAGTCTCATCGAACGATTGCTTTTATAAACCTCTTCCTGAATGTCGTCCAAGTGTCTCCTGATTTAGAGTTTCTATGTTTTGTTTAAATTTAATTTTAAGGATGCCACGTTAACTCTGAACTCATTCCCTACATGCTGTTTTATCTTTGTTACTTCAATTGCAATGTTATATACATGGGAATGTTGAGACTTTTGAAAAATCTAGTGAATTTTGGTCCATCACAAACGATGTATCTGTAACCTGTATTTTCCCTCCTTTACGATTTAAAATGCAAGTCACCAGTTTGAGGAGTATTGACAATTTGCATGTCAGAAGGTTTTCTCAATGCATTTACCTCGGGATTGTTTTTGTCTTAAGTTCTCTATCCTAAATACCTTTTGATAATGGCTTGTCTCAATATACTTTTCATTCCCTGTTCAAAAATTGAATTAGAAGTCTTAGCAGATGGTTCTCGTGCTAAAATTGAAAGTGAACTTCTATTATGTCATCGCTATTGCCCCGTTTAACGTTGTTCACTCGGACAACATTACCAATCTTATTACAGTACACATTGTATTGGAGAAGTGACGGCCTACTGTAATCATCGCTGGACTATTAATGCAGAAGCCCTGATAATTCTCTGGGGTCTTGAGTTCGAATCCCACCATGGCAGATGATGGATGAATTCAACAGAAATAGCTGATTCAGTAATGCCCTTAGGGGAGGAAGCTGCCATTCTTATCTTTTCTGGCCTGCATGTGACTCCAGAGTCACAGCGGTGTGATTGGCTCTAGGCAATAAATATTGTCCAGGCAGCAGAGCCCTCATTCTACGTTTAAAAAATAAGAAGGCTAACAAACATTCTTAATTTAAATATAACAAATACCTTTTTAGGGAGTTGAATGTAATGTTTCAAAATTATTCGATCTAATGCATGTTATAAACAGGTTAAATAGCATTGTTTTTTGGGTGGTGGGGCAGTGAAAATATCATGAAGACAAACAATCAATAAACCCAAGCCAACATTCTGGTGATGTAGCTTCGAGTGCTATCAAGACAGATGACGAAATTTGAATCGGCAATAAAAGATTGGCATGTGGTAACCATGTAATCACTACAGATTGTCACAAATCAAAAAAAAAATTCACTAACATACATTAACGAAGCAAATGTTCTGTCCCTATTTCGTCTGGCCTATAGGTGACTCCAGACCGACTGCAATGTGGTTAATTTTATTTTTCCCTTTGTACAATTGAAGACTCTCAATAAATTCTGTCCTTGCCAGCAAGAATCCCGTGAATAAATATGAAATCCACACTTCAGCATAAGGCTGCCATATTCTTTCATTCTAACTTAGTGAATATCAAAACAACCAAGACTTATGCCTGTGTATTTCTTGTCCTGCAATACACTTGTTGTTTGGAGGCTAAAGCTTTTTTTATACGATTTATGTAATTTTTTAGAATCTTGAGTGTGTGCATAAATGAATGACAGACGCAGTACACTGTGGGCAAATGTGAGGTTATCGTCTTTGGGATCAAATCCAACAACTGATTTTGAAATGATATATATTGAGAAACAGAAATGTGTAATCAGACGAGGGTATTCTTACAATTCATCTGCCATGTTTCTGCCTATGTGACCAAATTCTCAATGACTCCTGATGACGCACAGTGTCATCTCCACAGTTTGCTCTTGTCCGTAGCTTAGTAATATCTGAAAATTTAAAGATTTTGCTCTCAACACTCCGTCACCCGAAAAATCATTTTTGTAAGTCAGAAAAGCAAAGACAAAGCTTATTCCCGAGGAATATTACATTCCTCTCGTCTTCACTCTGAGAAATTCCCACCTCAACTAATATTTCTTTCCTTTCTTTTTGACAACTTCTAATCCTTTCTGCCAAGCCCTATCAATACAATAATTTCTAAATTGCTGACCAACCTGCCATATACCACCGTATCCAATGTTTTCTGACAGTCCAAATATTCAACATTCGCAACACTACCGTCTTCTATTACCTACATCACCCCTGTCAAAGTACTCAATTAAAATTGAGGCATGACCTGTTCATGACAATATCATGTTATCTGCATGGCGTTAATTGATGTTATCTCTAAGTGTGTGCTTACCTTATGTCACATTATGGCTTATATCGGTTTTCCCACTATTGATATCAAGCTGACAGACTGTAGTTTACTCAGTGGTCGTTTAGCCATTTTATTAAATAATGAACTCATTCGAAATCCTCCAGTCTCACAGTAATAATTGTGTTCAGCAACGCCTGGAAAAATTCTTTCAACAGCTCTGCGATTTGGTCCTTTACCTCCTGCAACAATTTGTATCCATTCCATTGGGCCTGAAGATTTCTCTAGCTGAATTCCTGTCAGCCTTTGTTGCATCCTGTTTTTTGTATCACTATACTGCTCAGTTGCTCATCGCCCACATTTTCAACCAGGCCATTGTCACCATATTTTAATTTCATAAAGACAGTACCAATATGATAATTTGATACCTCTGCCATACCCTTTGCTTCACTGAGCACTTTGCTCTTCCCTTATGTGTCCTTCTTTCTCTTTTTTTTGGTAAAAACAAGATGACGTCCAGAATATATTTTCATGCATTGGTTTTGACAGTTATTTGCTCCAGGAATGCACACAGATCTAGAGTTGGATTAAGGCATATACCTCACTATCGGGTATGACTGAAGATTCTTACAGAATATTTAGTCAGTTAGTCTCCAAAGTGCATCGTCACTAAACAATAGTAGTGTTTTCTTGTTGGTTTTAAATTCATGCTTGTACAGATGCACAGTTAAGGATAATGTTGAACAGGAGAGTTAAGGATTCATTAACACTAATTTCATTCGTCCTCCTTACAGGTTCTTTATGCTTACCTGGCATTCAGTGAAAATGACCAATAAGGAAGAAAAGGTTAAGAGTATGGCAAATTTATACAGCCCTAGAAAAACTTTAGATCTTTTTATAAGAAAATTGTCCAACACGTAATAACACATACTTAGTGTTCATTTAATCTACTAATAAACAATTATTTCTTAGCTCATAATGCATTCCATTCCGTCTGCTGACGGCAATAAATGAAATATCTTGATTTCCTTTCAGTTCAAGTCACATTCTCCTAATACAGTGTAAAGAATCATCCGACTCCATTTTTATTACTATCCTAAGACAAATGAAGGGAAACAAAAGACGTTGCAACAATGCAATCATCTATCTGTGTAAGAGACATGTATTTATAACAATTTATTTTATTATAATAGTTAGACGAAATAATAAATAGCAAGTAATTGCGTTGGTAGGAATACAAACAACGATAGGCTAATACAGAGGCAAAATTTGTAATCTGGTGGAAAACATCTGCCCTTCATGTAAAATTGTTTACTGAAAGGAACAATGCTTCTTAAAATAATTTTACACTTGATTGGTTTATAAAATAGTACCACTTTCATAACCAGGAAGTTGTTGAGGTGTCTACCGGACTTGCATTACATGGGAAATTAGGTAGACAGATAGACAGACAAATAAACAGAGAGAGAGAGAGAGAGAGAGAGCAAGAGCAAGAGAGAGAGAGCAAGACCGAGAGAGAGTGAGAGCGAGAGCGAGAGAGAAAGGGAGAGAACAAAAGAAGAAGAGAGTTCTTAAGGTCTTCTGAAGCACTGTGGGATGGTGGTGGCTGCGTTGGAAGTGGGGGTGGAGAGAAGAGACAAAATTTGGGATATGAGGAAAATAATCGTCAAGCATTCTGTAAAACATTAGTTTCTTGGAAGAACCATGTAGTTTTACCAATCAATGCCATATAGTTAGCTTCGTTACTTCAACCTAAAACATGGAGAAGGAAAAGATGCCAATTTGAAGCTGAGAAACCACTATTGGAACAAAACGTAATAGGAAGACAATTGCCCTTTCTTTTGGATAAAATATTGGTCTTATGATGGACTTTTCTCACCACGGTTCCTATCCAGGTGAGACATTAGGAGACAGAAAAAGAAATTGCTGAAAGCCTTAGCAGGTCTGGCTGCATCTGCAGAGAAGTCAGAGATAATGTTTCTGGTTCAGTGACCCTTCCTCAGAACATGACGAGAGGTTGTCATGCGATTTACATGGCAATTCTCCCACAGATGGGGAATGAAGACACCTTATAAATTACGATGGTGCTGAGATCAAAGATGGAACAGAACCATTATAATTGGAAAAATTCTTTCAAATTTAACTTCTCATGATTTTCCTTTCCTCTTCAATGATTCAAAATAAATAGCCAAGGCCTTTGTGTTTAAACATATAGAACATGTCCTTACTCAGACAGTAAACACTTATTTCACACCAGTTCACTGTAATTTCAAAGACCACAGTTAAAAGTAGTTTACAAGATGTGGCACAGAAGCACGAGTAAAACTTCCCTCAAGCATTAAAAATGTACTGATGTGTCAGCAGATACTTAGATGGGCAAGTTATGTGAAATTCTGTAATTCAAGCCAAACATCAGAAACTCTTATGATAGAAATAATCTCATCTCAGAATTATCATTCAACAATGATCATTCTTTGATATATTAACGTTAATATAAAACATATTTTGGCAGTGTCGATGTATACTTTTACAGATTGATGTCTACAAAATAGGAAATATGATTTAATTTCCAATGTAAAAATTACTAATATAATATTAGAAAGAAATATATATGTAGGTTTGGGTGCGTATATATGCACACGCACACACACACACAAACACCAGAGTACTAAATTGAGTGCTCCTACAGAATATGAGCAAATTGGAGGATAAGGTGAGGGTAGAAAATTGAACAGATATAATGCTTCAATAAAGTTGTACCCTGGAAACAACTATCCATCGGAAATCAATAGCGAAGGCACAACTCAAGAATGCTACAACTACCAAGGCAGTAATACTGTGTGAATTATTGGAGCTGTGAGTTGACAAGTCCCGAGGTCCTGACGGTTTCACTTAGATTCCTCGAGGAAATAGCCAGTAGGATAGTTAATGTGCTGTGGCCAATTTCACACAAGTAATCAGAGTTAAGGAATGTTCCTGAGATTGGAAACTAACTGACATAACTCATTTAATGGAAAAGTTAAGGTATGAAGAAGACAGCAACCTAATAGGCAAAGTTGCTTACTGTCAGAAGGCAAGATTTAGAAGTTATTATTAAACATGTTATGAAAGAACTCCTTGATTAATTAAACTTAATCAGAAGGGTCAGCATGGTTTTGCCAAACTAATTTAATGGTGTTCTTTGAAGAAGTAACTTGTGCTGTAGATAAACGGGAATCGTTAAATTGCATTATTAAATGCCTCAATGGACCTCAACTCTTTACAATTCCTACAAATGATTTAAAAGCACAGACTGAAGTTATGGTCGCTAAATTTGCAGATGACCCCAAAGATATGTAGAGTTATGAAGAGTTCAGAGGCACTACAAGGAGATACAAATTGGTTAAACAAAATACAAATCAAGTAAACAACTCTAGATGGCAGAAATCGAAAGAAAACCAGAACTTTCTGGAAAACCCGACAGGTCTGACAGCATCTGCAGAGGTAAAATCGAGTTTGTTTCTTTTGCACTTCCCCATCTTCAGAGCGAAGTCAAATTTGGTATATTTGCTGAATACTGGGCTTTGGGAGTAAACGACTCGGGGGGTGGGGGGGTGGTTAGGAGGCTAAGGAGAGAGAGAGACAGACCCAGTTAAAAGTCAGCCTGGGAGAATGAATAGTTGCAAATGGAAACGATTAATGGCGGCTCATAGGTTTTGTAATCTTAGCCTCTGTGGTGACAAGGCATGGTGTGTGAAGGTTGGCTTAAGTATATGGGAGAAGATGCTGAATACCTAACAGAGTTGTAGATGATAATGAGTCTAGAAGGTTGCGCGGTTCCCAAACAGAAAATTAGATGGTATTCTTCCAGATAATGCTGAGCTTAACTGGAGTACTGCCATCAGCCTGAGACAGAGATGTTGACCAGTGAACAAAATGGTAGTCACTGGAAGCTCAGGGCCTTGTTTTTTTTTGTAGACAGAACTTTACTGTACTCTTCTTCTGTTCGATTATATTGTGAGTAGCGAATGCAGTAGACTAGATTGAGTGAACTGCAGGTAAATCACTGCTTGAACTGGAAGGTGTGTCTGGTGCCTTGGATAGTGAGAAGGCAAAAAGTTATCAATGGCAAGAGAACGTGTTGTAAGGGTTTGAGTAAGTGTTGGGGTTGGTGGAGGAGAGTGTGTCTTGGAGGGAATGATATCTGCATAAGTTTGACGAGCGTGGGGAGGGGAATGTGTATCTCATCGTGGTATCCAAGTACAGATGGCAGAAATGGCAGCTAGTGATCCTCTGATGGTGGATACCAGTGGCTGCGGAGGCACAGCCAAACCCTGTTGTGAGAGGGAAGAAAGGGGACTGAGGGCCAAATTGCAGGAGATGTGTCAGACACGGCTGAAGGCCACGTCAAGCACGGTAGTGAGGAATTCTCGCTCGAGAAAGACAGTGCATATTTTGCAAGCCTCTTTGTCAACGTTGGCATTCTCAGATCAAACTTAAAAGAAAAGGACAAACTCAAAGAATGGACACCGTCTTTATAGGAAATCATGTGTGATGATCTTTTGTCAAATTAACAGTGGGAAGTGATGGCTTTGTCTGTGGATATTGGTGATCAGTCATTCCCATGAAATGGAACCAGAGGTGTTGAGGGAGGGAAGGGCATTCAAAGATGGATAAAATGAAGGTGACAGCAAGGCCAAAATTGGAAATGATATATATAAACACTTCCAAACCTGGAAGAGAGAACACAGTTGCACTGATGCTGTCATTGGTGTACTGGAGAAGGAGTTTTCAGTGAGGGCTGAAGTAGAACTGGAACAAAGAATGTTCCATGTATCTGACAGAGACAGACATAACTGGGTTATCCATGACCATACATTTTATCTGAGGAAAGTGAGTGGAGTTAAAAGAAAAGTTGTTCAATGTGAGGACGAGCAGCGCCAGGTAGAGGTGTATAATGGTGGACGAGAATGGTCAAGGCTATGTTTCCAGGAGGAAATTGACAGCCCTGCGACCATCCTGATTGGCGCGTGTGATGGACATGCAAAGATCCTTCCATGTCCATGGTACCTAGGAGGCAGCTGGAACTCGTGAACTCAAAATACTGAGGTTGACTCAACATGTCAGAAGAATCACAGATGTAGGTGGGAAAGTAGATGGATGATAATGGAATCTTGTAGGTTAGGGCTTCAGATTGGTTTCACAGGTCGGCACAACGTCGAGGGCCGAATGGCCTGTACTGCACTGTAATGTTCCAAGTTCTAGTACTGGACAAAAGGCGAAAAAAATCATGTTGTTAGTCGTGATGGATGCTGTGGGACAGGAGGAAGCAGAAAAATAGATCTGCCCAGCCAGTCCCATTTGTACTTTTCTTTGAAGGATGTTAAATTGGGCTGTTCAGGTTTTGCAGAATATTAGCTTGGAAGTAGTTGGGAAAATCACCTGACGAAAAGAAATTAGTGACTGTCGTGGAGACAGTAGGTTATCAATAGGCTTTACAAAACTCTGCCAAATGGAGGGCAATGTAGAAAATTGTGAAATGGTACTTTTTGGTAGAAAGAACAAAATAATCATATTATCAAATTGATGATATGTTGCAGAGTTCTAAAATAGAGTGAAAGAGCGTTATACAGTCATATAGTATACCAGCTTGGAAACAGCCCCTTCAGCCCAAACTGGTCCATGCAGACCATGGTGCCCACTCAGCTGGTTCCAACTGCCCGCATTGTGCCCTCATTCCTGTCCATGTATCTACCTACTTTTTTAAAAAAAATTGTTGCTATTATATTTGCCTCAACCACTTGCTCTGGCAGTCCATTCCGTATGTGCACCACTCTCTGTGTGAAGAAGTTGCCCCATAGGTCATTCTTAAATCTATACCGTCTCACTTAAATCATATGTCCTATAGTTTGATATTCCCCATCCTCGGGAAAAAGACTATATGCATTCATCCTATCTGCGCACCTCATGATTTTATAATCTCAAAAAGGTCACCCCTCATTCTCCTACAATAGAAGGAATAAAGTCCTATCTCGGCAAAACTCTCCCTAAAACTCAGGCCTACTAGTCCTGGCAACATCCTCATAAATCTTTTTGGCACACTTTCCAGTTTAACTACGTTGTTCCTAAAACAGAGTGCCCAAAACTGTACACAATACTCCAAGTGCGGCCTTACCAACGACTTATACAATGATAACGTTACATCCCAACTCCTATACTCAAAGCCTCGACCGATGAAGACCAGCATGCTAAATCGTTTAATCACCACCCTGTCTGCCTGTGACACCGCTTTCAACGAACTATGTACTTGCACGCCTAGGTCCAAGATGCAGAGAGATTTCTATGCCCTATTGTATAGATCACAGGAGATTCTTGTGCAGATTCAGCAAATAATCAGGTGAGCCAGTAGAATTTTTTTGGTTTTTGTGAAGGAGACTAAATGTAAGAGTCGGGATGCTTCAGTTATACAGGACATCGATGGGACCGTTTTTGGTCTACAGTGATCACTAATGGTCACTGTACTTTTGGAAAGATGTTAATGGTTCAGAACAGGCTTACTCAGCTAATAGAGTGAATGACTGAATCTTCTGAACTCCAGAGAATACAGGCCGAGCCCATCTACCCTTTCCTCATAAGGGAATTCTGTCATTCAGTTGACTTAATTGAAACATATTGAGAGGATTTGAATGGATGGATGTTGAAACCATGTTTTCTCCCATGGGACAATCTGGAACTAGGAGTTGTAGTTTTAAAATCAATGAGCGCCTATTTAGAACAGAGATGAGAACATTTTATTTTCTCACTGAACTGTTTTAAAACCAATGAACATGCTTTTATTCAGATATTCTAAAACTAGTTTCACAATGATAATAGTCACTGATAAATCCAAATATAAATTCAGAAGAGCAAAACACATAATTTCATCACCCAGTTGTTTCTTATTAATTGAAATGTGAAAAAGGGGAAGAGAAAATGAGCTAGTGAGCAGATCTAGGCGAGTATGGCTGGACTGTGTGGGTGACGTGCTGTCGGAAGCTCAGTCTTGTTGTAAATTTGCACGGTCTGATTGCTCAGTTCTGATGAAAGGCTTTAGATTTGGAGAGCTTTCACTGAGGGGGCACGTTCTGTTGAAGGAACATGACTGAGACACTACAGCCTTTGCGACAATAGAGACACAGAATTACATATTCTGCACATCAATACTGAAAGGAATTGCATTGTCTAAGGGGTTGAACTGGAAGAGGGATTTAGTGAAGCATCATAGGTTCAATGCTGAGAACATGTTTAAAGCAAAAATATCAATAATAATGAGATGCTACACTGGCAAATGCCTGAGGGAGTGCTGCACCATTCGATATAAATCAATGATGTAACGGCATGATGAAGGGCGTGCTATTTTTAACATAAGAGGAATTTGCACAATTTCATATTTATTAGATATTTCCTACAAGACTTTAGTTAATTCTTTTCATGTGCAGAATCTTCTGAACTCCAGAGGATACAGGCCTAGCCAGTCTACCCTGTCCTCATAAGGTATTCTGACATTCACTCTTTTAGTTGTGTAATATCTCACTATTAAATCAAATGGTGCAGCACTCCCTGTGTAACACCTCATTATTATTGATATTCTTACATCCTAACATGTTCTCAGCATTGAATCTTCAGTAAATTCCTCCTCCAATTTGACCCCTTCGAGAGTGCTGTTCCTGTAAATATTGACTTACAGTATGTATAATTCTGCATCTCTATTGCCGCAAAGTCTGTAGGGTCTCAGTCATATTCCTTCAACAGAATGTTTCCCCTCACTGCGAGCTCTCAACTCTAAAGCATTTATTCAGAACTGAGCAATCAGTGAATAGATCAAGAAGTAAATAGCTTTTTGGAGATGTGAGATTTTTTTCACTCAGTGGATTGTATAAGTTTAGAATGTACTGTCTGAAAAGGCTGTGAAGGCAGGTAATCTTTCAATATTTAAGAAACATCTAGATAAACACTTAAATGGCAGTCATAGTGGACCAAGTACAGCTACATGGGGTTCATGTAAATTGATGTTTGTTAATGTACTGATCAGTATTGTCATGATGGACCAATGGGCCTATTTCTAGACTGTATGACTCTTTGACCACTGGAAATGATGGGATGGTGCATCGGTTTAATATCTCACGTGGAGTTGTAAACCCCAAAGCATTTGTCCAGTGCAGAGACTGAGAGACCTTTCTCCTTTACCTTGCAACGTCTGCTGTGGGACAATATAAACTTTACCTTCTGTTTGATTAGCGAGATTCATATCTGCAAAGTAAGAACTGGTGCAGAATGAAGATTTGTAGCAAACTCAAAAAGGAAAGATGCAAGCGATATTCATGTTCAGCACAAAATAATTTCTAAAATAAGAAAATTTGAAAATAAACGGATGATTTCTTTTTCATCTGGTAGTGTTCGCAGATCCAACAATTGTGTCCAGGGATTGCTTTCAGTAACAATGGAAAAATAAAAGAAAAATCATCTTTACTAACCTATTCATCTCATAGCAATATCACAATTGCGGATATTTGTTAAATTCAGTTAAACTGGTAATTTTTGCCGTGTGTTCTTTTGAAGTTGCAGCCCTACTATTTGTACAAATTTAAGACAAAGTTTAATTGATGGCCTTTTGCAAAGAGAATAGTGTGTGGGCTCATAACGCGTAAACAGGAAACCCACAATGACCATTTTCATCATGGTCTACTTTCCATGCTGTTATTTTTAAAAGCAGCATAAATGTTCTGCAACTCTGAGTTTCACAAACAATGTGACCCAGATAGAACACAGAACATGGCGGATAAAATTGTTTGTGTGAAACTACAAACAAACATGTCAGATATAGGCAAGAATGTTTTTTTTAGTTGACTCTTTGCGCACTTTTTTAAATCTCTATCCAGTTTAATTTTCTTACAAATGCAATTTATTTTGGAAAGACATAAATTTGTATAAACTTACCATGGTTTATACCTCTTGAAACATACAGAATTCTCGAATGCCTCAAGACAAATTCTGAGAGAATGTTTCCTGTCGCAGGAGAATATAGGATCATCAGCCCAGATTAAAGGGACTCCAAATTAGTACTGAGATAAGAGGAGTTTTTTCTCCCAGAGAGTTGTGAGTCTTTGGAACTTCTTACCAGAGAGAGCTGCTGGGATATATTTCTTTTGTATGTATAAGGCTGATTTAATAGATTCTTGATCAGTAGAGGAATCAAGAGTTATGTGAAAGGGCAGGACAGTGAACATGAAGACATGAAAATGATCCTATTGAATGGCAGAGCAGACTCGAAGGGCTACTCCTGTCCCTATTTCTTGTGATCTTCTGGATTGCATTTAGTTGAAGGGAGGCTTTGGTCTCATGGTTTTCTCACTAGACTATTAATCCAGATACCAGGTAATGTCCTGAGGACCTATATTCAAATTATACCATTGCAGATAGTGGAATTTGAATTCATTAAAGATATAGGATTAGGTGCCTAACAATGGCGACGCAGCTGTTGTCGATTGTGGAAAAGCCTATCGGGTTTACTCATGTCTTTTAGGGAGGCAAATGCGCCATCCTTACACAGTCTAACCTATATGTGACACTGGACCCATAGCAATTTACTTGATTCTCAACTTCCATTTGGGCAGTTGGGATGGGCAACAACTACTGGCCTCACCAGAAATGTCGACATTCCATGAATGATTTTCTTTTTAAGTGGGAAAAGTAAGAAATGAGCAAATTGAAGTATCTGTAATGACGTTTGATAAGGTTGTGGAACTAAAGACTAAAGACTACTAATATCGTGCATAAATCATCAGATCGGGAGCGTCTTGATTGTCACCAAATTGTTTGATTTTTGGTGATATTTCAATGAAGTGAAACCTTGGTGGGTAAAGAAAAACTTCCTTAAATGGAAAACTTTACTAAAATCGGCATTTGAAAGTATTGAAAGGCATGTCAAGAAATATACCATTAAGTATACTTATTGGAAGAGTAGTCAGAAGTAGACCAAAATGAATATATTATGCTGATTCACAGGCCATAGAATCCCTACAGTGCGGAAACAGCCCCTTTGGCCCAAAAAGTCCGCACCGAACTCAGAGAAATCCACCCGGACCCATTCCCCTGTAACCCACCTAATCTACAAATCCGTGAACACTATGGGAAATTTAGCATGGCCAGTTTACCTAAACTGCACATCTTTGGACTGTCGGAGGAAACCGGAGCACCCGAAGGAAACCCACGCAGACACGGGCAGAATGTGCAAACTCCACACAGACAGTTACCCGAGGGTGGAATTGAATTCAGGCTGCTGGCGCTGTGAGGCAGCAGTGCAACCACTGAGCCACCGTGCTGCCCCAGATATTATTTTTTTAAAATATAAGTTTATTTGTCTTGTTGAAAATCTTTGTAATTCAACCTACTTTCTTTTGGAGGTATTCGAATTCAATATCCTGCCACCATTTTGAAAGTATATAATGAACGGATTGGTTCTCAGTAACCTGTGCTAGAACGGCCAATATTTCCGTATTGTAAGACATTAGGAAATGCCATCAGTCAACTTGATATTGAAATCACCAAAGTTAATAACAATGCTCTAAGAAAGAGTTTATTTTCTTTCCATACGTATTAATTTATTCAGTGCAGGGAAGTATAGCTATCTTATACATATTGGTAAGCACCAAATGCCGTTTAGAAGATGGTGGCAGACTACTTTTATGGAATCTTGTACTATATGAGTTTAGATAACGGCACAATGCCTACAGTGCCTGTGGTTTTGGCACAGATACAGAAAAGGTGAGCTAATTATGCTGCAAATCAGAATGCTGCGTGACTTGCCAAGGAACTGGCAGGTGGTGCTTTTTGAACACAGAATAGTAGAGCACAGGAGCATGCTCTTTAGCCCATCATGTCTGTGTCGACCATGAAGTCACTCTAACTGTTCCCAAATATATGACTGCACGTGGTAAATAACTCACTCTCCCGTGCCTTTTCATGTGTCTTTGTAATTATGACTCAAACATTGTTATCGTGTCTACATCTTCAAAGTTCCCTGACACCGTGATCCAGGCACCTCCCACCCACTGTGTAAAAAAAAAACTTGCCTTACACATCTCCTTAAAATTTTCTCCTTTTATACTAAATGTTTACCTCCTAGGAATTGGCATTTACCCTTTAAGAAAAAGGCTCCAACTGTACACCAATCCATGCTTCATTTCACCTTATACACTGTTATCAGTTTTCTGCTCATCCCCTGATGCACTGGCGAAAACAATCCAAGTTTGTCCAAACTCTTCTTAAAGCTAATACACTCCAATCCAGACAACATTCTGGTAAACCTCTTAAAATTCTCTATGTCCTTCTTATCGTTTGGTGAAAAGAACTGTTCAAAATAATCCAAATGTAGTACAACTAAAGTCTTAAACTGCTGCAACATGACTTACCAATCTTTATACTTAATGCCCTGAGGGATGAAGACAAGCATGCCATGTGCCTTCTTTACCATATCATCCCCTTGTGTTTCCAGTTTAAGGAGGTTATTGACTTTCACACCAAAATCCCTCTTTCAGCAAACCACACTCCGTGGCCAACATCTCTGTATTGGGCATTCTGTAATCCTTCAGCAAATTTCAACACAAGTTGGAACAACAGCTTTTCATTTTTTGCTTGGCCGCACTGTCGTTCAGTAATTAGCCCTGCTGCCTCACAGCGCCAGGGATCCGGGCTCAATTCTACCCTCGGGTGACTGTCTGTGTGGAGTTTGCACATTCTGCCCGTGTCGGCGTGAGTTTCCTCTGAGTACTCCAGTCTCCTCCCACAGTCCAAATTTGTGTAGTTTAGGTGGATTGGCCATGCTAAATTTTCCAAAGTATTCAGGAATATGTAGCTTAGATGGGTTATAAGGGGATGGGACTGGGTGGGATGCTCCAAGGGTCGGTGTGGACTTGTTGCACTGAAAGGCCTGTTTCCACAGCGTAGGGATTCTACGTGACTACATTCTAGATAGATGAGGCAAAAGAAAATGCAGGGTTACAGAGTAATGGGAGGGTTGGTCTGGAGTCTATGGGTTAATGGCCTGCTTCTAGGCTGCAGGGATATTTTGGATCCTGCAACATTCCGGGCTCAATTTTGCATTCAATAAATGGAGGCCTGAACACTGTGCCTGGGCTTATCATAACATGGGCTGCTAATGCAAACAATACAAGGTCACCTATTAATGATCTCTCTTTGCAGGTATTCATTCTCTCAGGCTAATATTTTATCGCTTAACCTTACACACTGCTATCAGTTTTCCGCTCATTTCCTGACGCCTTGGTCAGCCCGACAGTTTTTTTTTCTTTCTGAGCTACATCACCACCTTTCGTTTACTCCTTCCCCCTTCACTCCCCTTCTCTTGTAAATACCATTTTCTAGCTACATCAGTTATGAAGAAGGGTCACCGCACCAGGAATATTTAACTCTACTTTCTCTCTCGCAGATGCTCACAGATCTGCTGAGTTTGTTTCCAGCAATTTCTGATTCTGCTTCTGTTTTCCAATATCTGCAGTTCTTTTGTTCTTTCCCCTATTGACAACATTATTCCTAAGGATTCTGCCATTTGCTTACCTTTTTTTTCACAAGCATGTGATCTTACAAAATGCATCACCTCATACCCTGTATCAGAGATAGTAGGGACTGCAGATGCTGGAGAATCTGAGATAAGAAGGTATAGAGTTGGATGAACACAGCATCAGAGGAGCAGGAAAGAAGGGTCCAGATG
>JAHRHZ010000166.1:1110787-1158871 GCA_024137785.1 Ginglymostoma cirratum
GCCACAACGGGTACAGCGGATGCAGTATACCACATTGGCAGATGTGCAGGTGAACCTCTGCCTGATGTGGAAAGTCTTCTTGGGGCCTGGGATTGGGGTGAGGGAGGAGGTGTGGGGGCAGGTGTAGTACTTCGGCGGTTGCAGGGAAAAGTGCCGGGTGTGGTGGGGCTGGAGGGGAGTGTGGACCGGACAAGGGAATCGCAGATGGAGTGGTCCCTCTGGAAAGCAGATAAGGGTGGGGAGGGAAAAATGTCTTTGGTGGTGTGGTCAGATTGCAGATAGCAGAAGTGTCGGAGGATGATGCGATGCATCCGGAGGTTGGTGGGGTGGTATGTGAGGACGAGGGGGATTCTTTTTTGGTTACTATTGTGGGGACGGGGTGTGAGGTATGAGTTACGGGAAATGCGAGAGACACGGTCGAGGGCGTTCTCGACCACTGTGGGGGGGGGAAGTTGCGGTCCTTGAAGAATGAGGACATCTGAGATATACGGGAGTGGAATGTCTCATCCTTGGAGCAGATGCGGTGGAGGCGAAGGAATTGGGAATAGGGGATGGCATTTTTGCAGGAAGGTGGGTGGGAAGAGGTGTATTCCAGATGGCTGTGGGAGTCAGTGGGCTTGAAAAGGACATCGGTTTCTAGGTGGTTACCCGAGATCGATACAGAGAGGTCCAGGAAGGAGAGAGAAGTGTTGGGGATGGTCCAGGTGAACTTCAAGTTGGGGTGGAAGGTGTTGGTGAAGTGGATGAACTTTTCGAGCTCCTCGTGGGAGCACGCACTCCGGCTAGGCCCGAAACGTCAAGCTTTCCTGCTCCTATGATGCTGCTTGGCCTGGTGTGTTCATCCAGCCCCACACCGTGTTATCTCGGATTCTCCAGCATCTGCAGTACCTTTTCTCTCTGATGCATTTCTTTCTATTTGTTTTTACCCTTTATTTCAATATCTTTTGTTGTACAAGATTCCAGAATCCTGTCATCATTATCTGTCATTTGCAGAAAGATGTCAGGCCTGAACTCTGATCAACTCGTCTTTAAAACACTCGCACATATCAGATGTGGGTTTAACGGCAAACAAGCTCTCCACTTTAATTTCTCCACTTCCTGCAAAAGTATTATAATTAGCCTTCTACCTAATTTAACACATTTACCCGAGGACAAATCTTATCCTTATGTATAATTAACTTCAAACTTGCAGAATAATAATCACTGCTCCAAAAACCCTCCCTCACTGAAACTTAAACATCTGGCCAGGTGTCTTGCCCAATAAAAGAAAATGCAATGGTCTGATTGGAATATCTACATTTTTCAAGAAACCCTCCTGCATGCACCTCAGAATTTAAGTCTCATCTGAGCCCATGGCACGAAGGGGTTCCCAGTCATTATTGGGGAAGCTGGAATCAACCTCGACAACAAACCTGTATTTTTTGCATATTTCCTTGAACTGCTTACATAGCTATTCATCTGTCTTCCACTGATGATTGGGAGCCCCATCACAGTGATTTCTGTTTCTTGTTTGAACACACATGCCTTCACTGGATAAGCCCTCAAAGATTCCTCAGCGAGTAATGAAAATACCTTACTCCTTTAAATGTCCTTTCTCTCGCCAGAAATATCTAAACTCTGGAAATTTCTGTTGTCAGTTCTGCCTTTGGCTCAACCACGTTTTTGTAATGGGTGCAAAATCGTAGTCCCTTTTTAGTAATCCAGGCTAATCAGTCTAACTTGTTCGAATTGAATAGAATAGAATAGCCTTTATTATCGCATATGCTCAAAGAGTAAAGTGGAAAGTTTGTAAGTCGACAATTACAGCAGCAACTTCGATACAAAAGTATACACTCATAGCTTTTTTGGTTACAGAATTTATGCAATGCAGAATTGAAATGTCCAGGATTACATGAATAAAAGTTCAGTACAGTCTACGCTGGCAGCTAGCTTTCAGTCTGTACCAGCCCTCGCACCCCACTGTGCCTGCTACACTCAAAGTTGGGAGGCTGCTGCAGCAGGAACTGCCGATCCAGGCTGGGACGTTGTCATGCCAAGACAGGGAGTCTACCACAGGAGGCAGACAGGTCGACATTTCATACCTGGAGGCCATTGTGGAAGGCTGGGAGGTGGCCATGCTACGCTGGAAGGCCTGTGCGCCAGGCTGAGAGGTGACATGCCACGTCAGGAGGCTGCTGCTCCAGAGGAGGCCGAGAATCTTTGCTCATTAGAGCCTGGGAGTCATTGCTGGAGGCCAGGAGGCATCACACACCTCAGGCTGGGAGTCGAAGAGAGGAAAATGAAGAAGAAGAAGGAAAATAGAAAACACTGCAAGGAAGATTAAGAGAAGACAAAGAACAAGTAAAGAAGAGCAGGCAGAATGGATGAGCTCTGTTTGAACCGTCCTACACTGCTGACATCTTGCCAAGAATATATTCCTTGCATTACATAAATAAAATTCAGACTGCCAATCTGCTGATTACCATGCACCATCCTCCCTTGGCTGATGAATTTGTACTGGTCCATTTTCAACAACATTTGGAAGAAGCACTGGGGTTGTCAAGGGTATAAAATGTATTCTGATTGGAGGATTTCAAAGTCGAAAAGCAAGTTTTGTTCAGTGGCACACTACTGACTGGTTAGTCGGTTTATTAAAGACATAGTTGCCACACTCTGCCTATGGCAGGAGGAGAGTAAATCAACAAGAGGGTAAAAAAACATACTTGGCCTCATCTTTACTAATCTGCTAGTTGCAGATGCATCTGTCCATGATACTATTAGTAGGAGTAACCACTGTGCAGCCCTTTTGGAGATGAAGTCCCTCCTTTGCTTGCGAATACCCGCTGTTGTAATATGTTGCATATAACAACTCCATACTGGGCACCCATGAGACGCACTCTACCAGGAACAGCAACAGAACTGTACTCCAGAACATTCTGGAACTTCATTGTTTGGCCTATCCCCCACTGAACCAATAGCATCAAGTAGGGGGATAACGCTAGTTCAATGGAGGGTCATGAGGGCACACAATGAGTGCCCAGACATCCTAAAAATAAGGTGTCGGCCTGGTGAAACTATCAAGTAGGCCTATTTGAGTGTGAAACAGAAAATCAACAAGTGATGAATGGAGCTAAGCAATCCCAACAACTACGGATCAGATTTAATATCTAGCTATCTTCAGTCGTGAATGGTTGTGGACAATTATACAACTCACTGGAGGATGCTCCGCAAATGTTCCCATACTCAAAGATGAAAAAGCCCAACACATCAGTTTAAAAGATGAGACTGAAGCATTCGCTGCAACCTCGTGGACAATCTATCCAGGTCTCCTCTAGACGTCCCCAGAATCACAGATACCAGGCTTCAGCACATTTGATTCACTCCACCTGACTTCAAGAAGCTGTTTAAGTCACTGGATGCTGCAATGGCTATGGGCGCTGCCGAGATTCCAAAAATAGTACTGACGGCATAAGAAGAAAAAACCAAGAGCAAAGCAGCACCGGGACAGGGATTTCCACCCTCTAAGCCTATGTATCCACATTTTGTCCTTCCATACGAAAACTGTGTTTACTTACAGGCTCCATATTCCTCTATTCACTTCCCGTTCATGTATTCGTCGAGATGCTTCTTCAATGCTGTTATTGAGTCTACTTCCAGCACCTCCTCTGGCAACATATTCCAAGCACTCACCACCATTTGTGTGAATAACTCGCTTCACAAATATCTTCTAGACTTGCCCTCTCACACCTTGAGCCTGTGTCACTTAGTAATCGACCCCGCCAATCTGAGAAACAGCCTCATAATTTCCATTCTATCCATGCCATTCAGGATCTTACAAACTTCTATGAGGTCGCCTGTCAACTTCCTGCGTTCCACTGAAAATAAGCTCAATCTAATTTTTCTTCATAGCTAAAGTCCCCCACACCAGGCAACATCCTGGAAAACCTTTTCTGACCCTTTCCAAAGTATTCATATACTTCTGGTAGTACCAGAACTGCACACAATATTCCAAGTGTGACCTTACTAATGTACTATAAAGCTACAGCATAACCTGAGTATATTTTTGCTCAAGGCTCCTTCCAATGAAGGCAAGCATGCCATAAGCCTTTTTAAAATACCTTATATACCTGTGCTGCCACCTTCAGTGACCTGTGAACTGTACACCCAGAACCTTTTTGTGAATTAATACTCCTAAGGATTCTGCCATTCACCACATAATTTCCACCTGTATTTGACCTTCAAAAATGCATCACCTCAGATTATCTGGATTAAACTCTATTGGCCATTTTTCTGCCCATGCCTCCAATTGATTGATATCCTACCATATCCGTTGATAATCCCCCTCACTGTATGCAACTCCACCAATCTTTGTATCTTTCACAAACTTACTAATTAGAACAGCTAAGTTTTCCTCACAATCATGTATGTAGATCACGAGCAGCAGAGGTCCCAAGACTGATCCTTTTGGAACACCACTCGTCACAGCTCTTCATTCTGAAAAGCATCCTTCCATCGCTACACTCTGTCTCCTATGACTAAGCCAATTCTCTTTCTAATTTACCAGCTTATCTCTGATACAATGTAACTTCACCCTTTGTACTAGTCTGCCGGGAGGGACCTTGTTAAAGGCTTAATGGAAGTCCATGCATAGGTGACCACAAGGGGTAATATCCAAAAGTAAGGTAATTCAATCTGAAGCCAGAGTGTTAAACCAAACATAAGCTAAGGTGGACTGGGATAAAACATTCAAAGGCAATAATGGCACAGCAACAACGTGCAGTCTTTTAAAGAATGATTACATAGCTAAGCGCAGCTATCCATCCCTTCACAACAAAATGCTCCTCAAAACTGTCAGTAACCTGTAGTTAACAAAGGCTTAAGCATGGCATAAGATTGACAAAAAAAGGTCCAGTGAAGTTGCCTGGAATGGTAATAAACCTCAGGACGATTGTGGAATACAGCAACGGAGGACCAAGTGACTGGTAAAGAAAGGGAGAGCACAGTGTGAATCCAAATGAGGAGGAAATAAAACATAAAAACAGGCTGTAAAAGCTTCTGTAGGTGCGGGCAGAGGGAACGTTGGCGAAGACAAAGGCAAGTTCATTACAGGATTTATAACTGGGTACAGCGAAACGATGTCTTTGTGTCTGTCTTCACTGAGGAGAATACAAGGAATCTCCCGGGCTGGGAGGTCCGAAGGACCCCGGGCTGGGGGATGGAGAAAGAGAAATTCAAGGAAGTTAGTACGAGGGAGAAAGTTGGAGGAAATAACGAGACGGAAAGTTGGTGGATACTTGGTGTACCAGAGTGCCGAAAGAGGCAACTGTGGATGTAGAGACAGCAGAAGCATGGATAATAGTGTTTCAACATTTTGGGGAGTGGTTCCCACAGACTGGAAGGTATCAAAACTCACCCGGGTATTTGAGAAGAAAGGGAGGGAGAAGGAAGATGGGAACAGATGGAATTGTTAGCCTCCTGTTAGTCACAGGGAAAATACTGACATGTATTGTGAAGGACGTGGCAGGGGAATTGAGTTTAAGAGCCGTGATATTATGCTGCAGCTCGATAAATCCCTGGTTAGACAACACTTGGAATATTGTGTTCAGTTCTGGTCGCCTCATTATAGGAAGGATGTGGAAACTTTAGAGAGAGGGTTCAGAGGAGATTTACCAGGATGCTGCCGGGGCTGGAGGGCAGGTCTTATGAGGAAAGGTTGAGGGAGCTAGGGCTTTTTTCATTGGAGTGAAGAAGGATGACAGGTGACTTGATAGATGTGTACAAGATGATGAGAGGCATAGCTAGAGTGGATAGCCAGAGAATTTTTCCCAGGGGTGGAAATGACTATTACGAGGGGGCATAATTTTAAGGTGATTGGAGGAAGGTATGGGGAGATGTCAGAGGTAAGTTCTTCACACAGAGAGTGGTGGGCGTGTGGAATGTGCCGCTGGCTGTGGTAATGGAGTCAGATACTTTTAAGCGAGTGTTGGATAGGCACGTGGAGGATAGTAAAATGTAGGGTATGCAGGGTGGATTGATCTGAGTAGGATAATAGGTCGGCACAACATCGTGGGCTGAAGGGCCTGCTCTGTGCTGTACTGTTATATGTAGGTAACATCAACACCCTTCCCCTTATCAATCATCTTCTTCAATCACCTTCCTCAAAAAAAACTCAATCAAGTTAGCAAGATGCAAACTCCACCACACTGTGGCTCCATGGTTGGCACTGCTGTCTCACAGCGCCAGGGACCCGGATTCAGTTCTACTACCAGGCCACTGTCTGTGTGGAGTTTGAACATTCTCCCCGTGTCTGTGTGTGTTTTCTCCGGGTGCTCTGGTTTTCTCCTAAAGTCCAATGATGTGCAGGCTACGTGGATTGGCCATACTAAATTATCCGTAGTGTGCAGGGAAGTGGAGATTAGGTGGGTCATGGGGGATGGGTCAGTGTGGACCCATTGGGCCAAAAGGCCTGCTTACACACTGTAGGGATTCTATGATCTATGAAAACCAAGTCGTCAATCAATACTGTTTTAATTTGTTTCTAAATGCGTATAGATCTTGTCCCTGAGAATCTTTTTTTCAATAATTTCCCTACCATACAGGCCCGTAATTTCCAGGATTATCCCTTGTTATCTTTGAATCCAGCATCTACAGTTCTTGCTATCTCTACAAAAAAAAAGAACATTTTTATTGACCTGGACTTCATAAGGATGTGAGTGACTTTTCTCCCCCAGGCATTTCTGACATGTCAGGTAATTGAAAAGCCGTAAGCTGATTTAAAACCGTACAATTAATATCCAAACTTGCATTTGAGGAAGCTTTATGAAGCATCTTAATCGATTGCACAGGACACCTACCTAAAAAAAGTAGGGATTAGTTTTTGTTGTTGACAATAGATGTGTGTACTCGATTTCCAGAATCCATTTCACTATGCATGATCACAGCTAAAAGGATTCTAGAGAAGTGACTCAAATTGTTTACTGGGCATGGACTACCCAGAGAGTTACAATCAAATCAAGGATCAGATTCTACATTTGACTTATTCAAGGAAGGAATGGAGATTTTAGGAATAAAGAAGTTAAATCCGACACTGTCCATCCAGAACCACAGGAGAAATTCGAACGGTGTCTTTAAACTTTAAAGTCCATCTTGGGGGCTTTTAGTCACGGCAATCGACAGGATTAGGATAAAGGAATTCCAATTGTTCTTTTTGTAGTTATGGGTGCCGCTAATGTATCAACATAATTCAGTCTATCTGAATTTTTTTGGCTGTGAAACATGACGACCGGTGAAATTAATGCAGGAGAAATTGATGAGTAAGAGTTCAGTGAGCACACTTCTTGACTATGTGTAGAACTTTTAAGGAAATATTAAACAGATTGGTGAATTGTCCAGAAGGATTGAAGCAAACGGTGAAACCAGAAGCAGAAAGAAATCGATAGTTCATAACATTGCCAGTGGAGATGAAGTTTTGGGTTTACTCCGAGTGGTAGCTGTACATTTAAAGGCAAGGTTTAGTGAGCTTTATCATAAAGAAGATAAATTCAGTGAAGTAAATTATTTAATAACATTTCCAGACATAAGGAAGTCACACAGAGTAATCATGGGAATATGGTCAAGCGACAGTTTGATAGGAAGGAAAGCAAATGGAGCTAGTGTTGTTGGTTTCAACACAGAGTGATGAAGCAAGTTCAGTTGATTCTGAATTGAGCATCCTCAAGTTAAATTGGACAGTCTTGAAGATCCCGAAAAAGGGATAATTTATTGAGTTGCCTTCCAGAAGAAAATTGAAGTCACCAAAATAGTTGTTACATTAACATAGGGAGCTATTTGGAAATAAGCTGGGAAGTACAAATCTAATTACATATAATGTAGATGCCAGAAATGCTGTTCCAATTAAGTAACATTTCTGGAGACTTAACCCTCGAAAGTCTGCACAGTTTCAAAACGAGAGTGAATGCATCCTCAAAACAATATAGTGAAAAGGTATTGCAGCGAATGGCGCTGACCCCGAGTGGAGCTGACCTCCTTTCAGTCGTTTCAGTGACGGGAGTCCAGAAGGAGGCGCAAGGGCAGCCTGGGAAGGTGAGCTTCTGGAGTATAAAGGTCTTACCTCGCGTGACTGCGGCCTTTCAGTCATTTCAGCGGCGGGAGTCTGGAAGGAGGCGCGAGGACAGCCTGGGAAGGTGAGCTTCTCCTTTAAAACTTACCTCGTGAATAGGCGGAGTGCGCGTCGAGCAGGAGCAGACACGGGACGGTTGAGTAAGTGAGGTAATATATTTGGGTGGTTGCTCCCACCCATCCTCCTCCTCTAACCAAAAAGGTTCTGAGCGCCGATTTGATAAGTTACGAGTGTTTTCTTTTCCAATAGTCTGTTTTTCACAATTCAGAACAATGGCAATGGATGCAAAGGCAGTTGCATGCTCCTCCTGTAGGATGTGGGAGGTAAGGGTCATCACTAGTGTCCCTGCTGACTTCATCTGCGGGAAGTGCACCCAACTCCAGCTACTTGGAAACCGTGTTAGGGAACTGTAGCTGGAGCTGGATGAACTTCGGATAATTCGGGAGGCTGAGGGGGTGATTGAGAGGAGTTACAGGGAGGTAGTCACACCTCAGGTACAGGAAAAAAGTAGATGGGTTACAGTCAGGGGACGGAAAGGGAACAGGTAGACAGTGCGGGGATCCCCTGTGGCCGTTCCCCTCAATAACAGGTATACCGTTTTGGATTCTGTTGAGGGGGAAGACCTACCAGTGGTAAACCATGGGGTAAAGTTCTCTGGCGCAGAGTCTGTCCCTGTTGCTCAGAAGGGAAGGGGGAAGAGGAGGAGAGCATTAGTCATTGGGGACTCCATAGTTAGGGGGACAGATAGGAGATTCTGCGGGAATGAGAGAGACTCACGGTTGGTATGTTGCCTCCCAGGTGCCAGGATCCGTGATGTCTCAGATCGTGTCTTTGGGGTTCTGAAGGGAGAGGGTGACCAGCCCCAAGTCGTGGTCCACATAGCTACCAATGACATAGGTTGAAAGAGGGATAGGGATATAAGGCAGGATTTCAGGGAGCTAGGGTGGAAGCTGAGAGCCAGAACAAACAGAGTTGTTATCTCTGGTTTGTTACCCGTACCACGTGATAGCGAGGCAAAGAACAGGGAGAGATATCAGCTGAATACGTGGCTGCAGGGATGGTGCAGGAGGGAGGGTTTCAGGTATATGGATAACTGGGGCTCATTCTGGGGAAGGTGGGACCTCTACAAACAGGACGGTCTTCACTTGAACCAGAGGGGTACTAATATCCTGGGTGGGAAACTTGCTAGTGCTATTCGTGTGGATTTAAACTAGCTCAGCAGGGGCATGGTAACCTGTGGTGTAGTTCCAGTACACAGGAAGATGAGAGAAGGGAGGACATGGACAGGATTTCACCGTCACAGGAGTGTGCTGGCAGACAGCAAGCTGGCTTGAAGTGTGTCTACTTCAACGCCAGGAGTATCTGGAATAAGGTAGGTGAGCTTGCAGCATGGATAGGTACCTGGGACTTCGATGTTGTGGCCATTTCGGAGACGTGGATAGAGCAGGGTCAGGAATGGATGTTGCAGGTTCCAGGGATTAGATCTTTCATAAAGATCAGGGAAGGTGGTAAAAGAGGGGGAGGTGTGGCTTTGTTAGTCAATGACAGTATAACGGTGGCTGAAAGAACCTTTGACGAGGACTCGTCGACTGAGGTGGTATGGGCTGAGCTCAGAAACAGGAGAGGAGAGGTCACACTGCTGGGAGTTTTTTATAGGCCTCCGCAAAGTTCCAGGGATGTGGAGGAGAGGATCGGCAAAACGATTCTGGGCAGGAGTGAAAGGAACAAGGTGGTCATTATGGGAGACTTTAACTTCCCCAACATTGACTGGAAATGCTATAACTCTAGTACGTTGGATGGATCGTTTTTTTGTCCAATGTGTGCAGGAGGGTTTCCTGACACAGTATGTCGAAGGGCCGACAAGAGGGGAGGGGAGGCCACATTGAATCTGGTACTTGGTAACGAACCAGGCCATGTGCTTGATTTAGTGGTAGGTGAGCACTTTGGAGAGAGTGACCATAATTCGGTTACGTTTAGTTTAGCAATGGAAAGGGATAGGAACATGCCACTGGGCAAGAGTTATAGATGGGGGAAGGGCAATTATAATGCGATTAGGTAAGACTTAGGAGGGATAGAATGGGGTAGCAAAATGCAGGGGATGGGGACAATCGAAATGTGGAGCTGGTTTAAGGAACAGATAATGCGTGTCCTTGATAGGTATGTCCCTGTCAGGCAGGGAGGAAGTGATAAGGTAAGGGAACCTTGGTTTAAAAAAAGAAATTGTATCTCTTGTTAAGCCGAAGAGGGAGGCTTATGTGACATTGAGACGAAATGGTTCAGATGAGGCAATGGAGAGTTCCAGATTAGCTAGGAAATATTTAAAGAGAGAGATAAGAAGAGCAAGGAGGGGACATGAGCAGTCATTAGCAGGTAGAATTAAGGAGAACCCTAAAGCTTTCTATAGGTATGTGGGGAATAAAAGGATGACTACGGTAAGAATAGGGCCAGTCAAAGACAGAAGTGGGAAGTTGTGTGTGGACCCTGTGGAGATCGGAGAGGTGCTAAACAAATATTTCTCATCTGTTTTCACTCAGAAAAAGGAGAATATTGTAGAGGAGAAGACTGAGATACGGACTATTAGACTTGAAAGGATTGAGGTTAGTAAAGAGGAGGTGTTATCAATCCTAGAAGGTGTGAAGGTAGATAAATCCCCTGGTCCGGATGGGATTTTTCCGAGGATTCTCTGGGCAGCTACGGAGGAGATGGATGAGCTTTGAGTCGTCATTGCCTACAGGTTTAGTACCAGAGGACTGGAGGATTGCAAATGTTGTGCCCTTGTTCAAGAAGGGCAGTAGAGATGACCCAGGTAATTATAGAGCAGTGAGCCTTACATCTGTTGTAGGAAAAATTTTGGAAAGGATTATAAGAGATAGGATTTATAATCATCTAGCAAGCAACAATTTGATTGGAGATAGTCAACATGGATTCGTCAAGGGCAGATCGTGTCTCACAAACCTCACTGAGTTTTTTGAGAAGGTGACCAAGCACTTGGATGAGGTTAGGGCAGTTGACATGGTGTACATGGACTTCAGTAAAGCCTTTGATAAGGTTCCACAGGTAGGCTATTGGAGAAAATGCGGAGGCGTGGGATTGAGGGAGATTTCGTAGTTTGGATTAGAAACTGGCTTTCTGAAAGAAGGCAAAGAGCGGTGGTTGATGGAAAATATTCAGCCTGGAGTCCGGTTACTAGTGGTGTGCCACAAGGATCTGTTTTGGGACCAGTGCTGTTTGTCATTTTTATAAATGACTTGGACGCAGACATAGGTGGATGGGTTAGTAAGTTTGCAGATGACACTAAAGTCGGTGGAGGGGTGGACAGTGTGGAAGAATGTTGTAGGTTGCAGGGAGACTTGGATAAACTGCAGAATTGGGCTGAAAGGTGGCAAATGGAGTTCAATGCCGATAAATGTGAGGTGATGCACTTTGGGAAGAATAATAGGAAGGCAGAATACTTGGTCAATGGAAAGATTCTTGGTAGTGTGGATGTGCAGAGGGATCTTGGTGTCGAGCTGCATAGATCCCTGAAAGTTGCCACCCAGGTTGATCGTGCTGTTAAGAAGGCATACGGTGTGTTAGGTTTCATTGGTAGAGGGATTGAGTTCCGGAGCCGTGATGTCATGCTGCAACTGTATAAAACGCTAGTGCGGCCTCACTTGGAATATCATGTACAGTCGCCCCATTATGGGAAGGATGTGGAAGCACTGGAAAAGGTGCAGAGGAGATTTACCAGGATGTTGCCTGGTCTGGAGCAAAGGTATTATGAGGAAAGGCTGAGGGACTTGGGTCTGTTCTCATTGGAGAGAAGAAGGCTAAGAGGGGATTTAATAGAGACACACAAAATGATCAGAGGATTAGATCGGGTGGACAGTGAGAGTCTTTTTCCTCGGATAATGACGTCGGCTAGTACAAGGGGGCATAGCTGCAAATTGAGAGGTGATAAATTTAAGACAGATGTCAGAGGCAGGTTCTTTACTCAGAGAGTGGTAAGGGCGTGGAATGCCCTGCCTGCCAATGTAGTTAACTCAGCCACATTAGGGGCATTTAAACAGTCCTCATATAAGCATATGGATGATGATGGGATAGTGTAGGGGGATGAGCTTAGATTAGTTCACAGGTCGGCGCAACATCGAGGGCCGATGGGCCTGTTCTGCGCCGTATTGTTCTATGTTCTAAGTAAGGGTATCAAAAAGACATATGGTACCAAAGATGAACTGTGGACTATCGCAATGTCAATGTAGTTGCAAAATCTAATTGATTTCCAATTCCATGTTTGAAACATTGTATTGAGAAAGTGGGACGAACAACTTATATTTCTTTGTTCGACTTGCTCAAAGAATACTTGGTGGTACATTTATTCGAAATAGCAAAGGAAATTTCGGCTCTCATGACACCAAATGGATTCTTCCAGTTTAAAGTCATACTATCTGGTATGAAAAGTGTGCCAATCACATTTCAAAGACTAATCAATAAAATCATTTCAGGAGTACTGAACTGAGTGGTGTACATCAACTATCTGGTGATTTTCAGTCTCAGTGGAAGGAATATTTGGACCATTGATCGGAATTGTTTGACAAAAATCGAAAGGCGACCTTGGTAGTGGACCAGGATAAGAGTGAGTTCACAAAATCTCAAGTCACGTTGCTGAACCATTTTGTTGGATATTGAAAAATGGCTCCAGGGAATGTGAAAACAACGGTTACAGGGGAGTTTCCCATACTATCGGTGTAGAGGGCAGTAACATGTTTCCCAAGTTTGAGTATTTTTTAGTGGAAATTTGCACCAAATTTTAGCATTTTGGTTGCTCCACTGACTGACTTGTTGAAGAAATGGAGAAAAATTCAGCTGATGCAGGGACTCAGAAGGCACTTGAGAGCCTGAAAGCAGTTTTAACTACTGCCTCAGTGTTCAGCACATCTAATTACGCAAAGCTCTTCAAAGCGGAAATCAATGTGAATGATGAAGGTGTTCGTGCTGTCGTCTTGCAAAGTGATAGTGAAAAGATGGAAAGACCTAACATAGTGTGAAGGTGGAGGAACACAGCAAGCCAGGCAGCACCAGAGGAGCAGAAAAGCTGAAACCAATCATATTATTAGAAATTGATGTGTCTTTGGGGGTATATAAGAAGATTATTTTTGAAAATCGGTGAGAGCCAACTGCCATCTGAAGTGAAAGCAAATCTGCCATCTGAGGAATAAGCCTAGCTCTCACACAAAATTATTAAGCTCTCTTAAAAAAAAAGCATCATTAAATGTACTATGGCATTTCCAGTCAAGAGCCCTCACGGAAGAAATTACAGAGAAATTATCCCTGACAGCAAGTCATCAGAAGTAAAGCTGGAGATACAGTGGAGCAAACAAAGCATTCCGGAAGATGCAGTCGGTGTGAACTTTGAGAGACTAAGTGTAAATTCATTGTTTTCTCATTACTTGGATTTATATAAGTGGGGATTGTGTTTATTGGAACAGCATATGATTGGAATCTTGCTTTATCAGCAAATTGTAAGTAGATAGAGGAGAATTGTTCTTTTTGTTAGTAGTTCTGTTAATTTGTTCTCTGTTCGGGTTACATGAGTTTTTATTTGTTTCGTATAAAGTGAGTACCGGGCTTCCTTTCTTTTACCTACTCTATTAACAAGTTAAGGGGGAAAAGCGAGCTTCTCTTGGTGTTTTGGGTTTAGTTCGTAGAAGGGAACTTTTACCCTTGCCATAACAGTAAGGGCTGGTTTGTCGTGTTAATTATCAAAGGTTTGACATTCCTGTTATCCGTGACAAAAGCAAGAGTGTAGCCAGGGAAAGGATTGGTCCATCAAGAACAAAGGAGGGAATCTAAGTGTGGAGCCAGAAGAAGTAGGTAAGGTCCTAAAATAATACTTTTAGTTGGTATTCACCAAAGACAAGGAGTTGGTGGAGGAATATTTTATGGAAGGGAGTATCGAGGTTCTCAGCCAAGTTGCTATCAAAAACTGAGAGGTGTTATGCATTTTAAAAAGTATTAGGGTAGATAAGTCCCCAGGTCCTAACGGGGTCAATCACAGATCATTTAGGGAAACAAGGGAACAAATTGCTGGAGCATCAACAAACGTCTTTGTAACCTCTTTGGCCTCAGTCGAGGTCCCAGAGGACTGGAGAATAGCCAAAGATGTCCCCCTGCTTAAGAAAGATGTGGATCTGGAGGAACACAGCAGGCCAGGCAGCAGGAGAGCAACAGGAAAGTTGACGTGTCGGGTCAGGACCCTTCTTCTGAAATAGGGATGGAGAGGGAAACTCAGAATTAAATAGGAAGAGGAAGGGTAGAGCTGGGGAAGGTAGTTGAGATGGTGATAGCTGAGTGCATGTAGGCAGTGGTTAGGATTGGTTTGTGAGTTGGGAGTGGCGGATAGGTGGGAGAGAAGATGGACAGATTGTTTCGGTGAAGGAGGCAGGCATAAAAGGGAGGGTTAGTCATGGGATGAGGCCGTCGGTGGGGAGATTTTGAAACAGGTAAACTCCACGTTTCGGCCAACAGGTTGCAAGGTTTCTGAGGTGGAATATGAGGTGCTGCTTCTCCAGTTTGCAAATGGCATCATTGTAACCATGGAGGAGGTGTAGGATGGACATGTCACCCAGGGAGTGGGAGGGGGAGCTAAAATGTTTTGCAACTGGAAGGTGGTGTAGTTTGTCACATACAAAGCCAGATGTTCTACAAAACCGTCTCCGAGTCACGGCTTGGTCACACCGAAGTAGAGGAGAACACATCAGGTGCAGTGGATGCAGTAGACCAAGTTGACGGATGTGCAGGTGAACCCATGTCTGATGTCGAATTTTTTTGGTGCCTTGAATGGAGGTCATAGGGAGGTGTAGGGGTAAGTCTAGCACTTCTTATGGTAGCAGGGATAGGCGATGGGCGTGGTGGGGTTAGTAGGGTTAGTAGGGAGTATGGAGCAGACAAGGGATTCATGGACAGAGCGGTCTGTAAGGAAGGCAGATGGTGGTGGGTAGGGAAATATATCTTTGATTGTGGAGTTAGATTGTAGGTGGCAGAAATGGTGGAGAATATTACGTTGGATGCAGAGGTTGATGGGGTGATGTGTGAGGAAAAGGGGGATTTTGTTTTTATTTCTGATTTTGTTGGTGAAGGCAATGTGAGGACAGAGGTTTGGGAGATGCAAGAGATGCATTTGAGGGTATTTTCAATCACTGGAGGGGGGGAAGTTACGGTCCTTGAAATAGGAAGGCATTTGGGATGTGCGGGAGTGGAGTACACCATCTTGTGAGCAAATGTGGCAGAGACAGAGGAATTGAAAACATTCTTGCAGGAAGTTGGGTGACAGGAAGCGTAGTCTAGGTAACTGTGAGAGTTGGTGGGTTTGAAATAAATGTTGGTGTCAAGGTGGTCATTAGAGGTAGAAACAGAGAGGTCCAGGAAGGCGAGGGCGGTATTGGAGATGGTCCTCGTGAATTTCAGGTTGGGGTGAAAGGTGTTAGTAAAGATGATAAGCTGTTCAAGCTCCTCGTGGGAGCATGAAGCAGTGCCGACACAGTCGTCAATGTAGGGGAGGAAGAGGTGGGTGATTGTGCCAGAGTAACTGCGGCAGAGGAACTGTTCCACGTATCCTACAAAGACACAGGCATAGCTTGGGCCCATGCAGGTGCCCATGGCCACCCCGTTAGTTTGTAGGAAGTGGGAGGAGTTGAAGGAGACATTGTTAAGGGTGGGGACGATTTCAGTAAAGCGGAGGAGGGTGACTTTGGAGGGAGTCTGGTTGACCCTGAGGGAGAGGAAAAAATGGAGGTCTTTTAGGCCATCCGCTGGGGGATACAAGTGCAGAGGGACTGGACATCGATCGTAACGATTAGGCGCCGAGGGCCAGGGAACCGGATGTCCTGGAGGAGGTGGAGGGTGTGGGTGGTGTCCCGGATGTGGCTGAGGATTTCCTGGACTGTGGGAGAAAGGGGGCGCGAAACAGACCCAAGCTAAGCAGAGATGAGTTCAGTATGGCAGAAGCATGCAGAGACAACAGGTTGGCTGAGGCATTTTGGTTTTTGGAATTTGGGAAGGAGATAGAAATGGGCGTTGTGGGGTTGGGGAATGATGAGTTTGGAGGCTGTGGGTAGGAGGTCACCTGAGGTGAGGAGGTTATTAATAGTTTGAGAGATGATGGTTTGGTGGTTATGCTTGGGTCCTGGTCAAGGGGATGGTAGGAGGAGGTGTCAGAGAGTTGGCGCCGGGCCTTGGTTTTGTAAAGGTCCATGAGTCATATCACAATTGCACCTCTCTTACCTGCGGGTTTGATGTTGAGGTTAGGACTGAAGCGGAGGGAACGGCGAGCTGCCCGTTCCGTCGGGGACATGTTGCATTAAGTGGGAGGGGTGGAGAGGTTGAGGCGATCGATGTCATGATGCCAGTTGGAGATGAAGAGATCGAAGGAGAGTAGCAGGCCTTGGGGTGGTGTCTGGAAGGATGGGGTGTATTGGAGGCAGGAGGGGGTCTGTAGAGGGTGTATCATACTCACGGTTAAAGAAATAGCTGTGGAGGCAGAAGCAGCATAAAATGTATTCAACATCCAAATGTGAAAAGAATGCATTCCTGCGTGGGTGGAGGGGAATGAAGGTGAGTCCTTTACTGAGGACTCACCACTCGTCTTCTCTGAGGGGGAAGTATGGGCGAATGTTGAAGACCCGGCAGGCCTTCGAGCCTTGGCTCATTGGAGATCTGTGAGCTTGGTTGGAGCTGCGTGTAGGGGCGACGTTAGCAACGTTATCGGCGTCAGCGACGTCGGCGGTAACGGGGGCGACATCGATATCGCCGTTGGCGGAAGTGACGTCGTGGCGGGAATGGCGACGTCAACATCAGTGGTGTCGTTGGCAACAGATTCGTTCTTGAAGGTGGCCTTGCGAGCTGTGTCAGGAGCAGTGTCCCCGCATTCTTTTTTCATACTCTGGTTGAGATTTACTTAATCCCAAATGACATCCTTCTGGTAATTATAGATAACAAGGTGTAGAGCTGGATGAACACAGCAGGCCAAGCAGCATCATAGGAGCAGGAAAGCTTGCCGTTTCAGGCCTGGACCCTTCTGGTGAAGGGTCTATCTCCGATTCTCCAGCATCTGCAGTTCCTATTATCTCCTTCTGGTAATTCATGTGCTGCCCACAACATCTCCTTTCTATAATGCACAGGTGTAAAACGTAATGAATGTCTGCTCATTTCGCATCCTCTGGGAGATGTGATGGTCTGAATAACCATATTAAGATGCCATTCTCAAGGCACTAACTTTCTGCCATACACTCAGATTCTTCTTCGGGCATTTTTTATACAACTGCTTCAATTTTTTATCTTTCCTTTGTAATTCAGCTGATTTCTCAGCTCTAAAAATACGCACATTGTCCTTCAATTGCTCTTGTTTTCCATTCATTTTGTGAGATATGGGCATCGCTGGTTGGCCAGCATTTCTTGCCTATCCCTAGTTGCCTTTGAGAAGGTGGTGGTGAGCTACATTCCTGAACCACTGTAGTCCTCCTACTGGTTGACCCACAATGCTATTAGAGAGGGAATTCCACGATTTTGACCCAGCGAAAGAATGGCCACATATTTCCAAATCAAGATGGTGAATGACCTGGAGGGGAACTTGGATGTGGTGGTGTTCCCAACTATCTGCTGCCCATGTCCTTCTAGATGGAAGTGGTCATGGGTTTGGAAGGCGCTGTCTGAGGTAAATTTCTGCAGTGCCTCTTGTAGCTCGTGCACACTGCTTCTACTGGTGGAGGTGGTGGAGGGAGACACTGCTTGTGGGTGTAGTGCCAATCAGGGCTATTTTTTTCCTCGATGGTGTCAAGCTTCTTGACTGTTTCTGGGGCTTCACTCATCCAGGCAAGTGGGGCGTATTCCATCACATTCTTAACCCTTGAGGAATTCTCTTTCCCCAATTTCTATCTCTAAGAGATCTGGTCTGATATCAAACTTCACTTTACAAATTACTTCATAACTGTTTTCCATTTCCACTGCTAATCTTGCAGTCAGAACTCTCGGCTCTTCCACATGAATTCTCAGCAATTTACAACATGAATTTTGAACACCTCCAAAATAATCATCTGTCTAACAGCGTCATATATTTGATACATTTTCAATGCCCTTAACCATCTAGGTAAATGAGTTTGTTTGATACTTTCAAACTCAATGTACATTTGACCAGGTCCCTCATTAAAAGGTTATCTGTCGGCTTATAGTACTAACTCATAAGTCCCCTGGGCCAGACGGGATATACCGAAGTTAACTAAGGGAAGCAAGTGAAGAGATTGCTGCCCCTTTGGCGATGATCTTTGCATCCTCACTGTCCACTGGAGTAGTACCAGAACTTTGGAGGGTGACAAATGTCATTCCCTTGTTCAAGAAAGGGAATTGGTACAATCCTGGGAAATAAAGACCGGCCAGTCTTACTTCAGTGGTGGGAAAATTATTGGAGAGGATTGTGAGAGACAGTACTTAAGATTACTTGGAAAAGCACAGTTTGATTAGAAATAGTCAGTATTGCTCTGTGAGGGGCAGGTCGTGCATCACAAGCCTTGTTCAATACTTTGAGGATGTCAGAAAACACATTGATGGAGGCAGAGCAGTGGATGTAGTGTACAAGGATTTTAGAAAGGCATTTAATAAGGTTCCCCATGGGAGGCTCATTCAGAAAGTAAAGAGGCATGAGATTCAGGGACATTTGACTGTCTGGATACAAAACTGGCTGTCCAATAGAAGACAGAGGGTAGTAGTAGATAGAAAGTATTCAGCCTGGAGCTCGGTGACCAGTGGTGTTCTGCAGGGATCTGTTATGGGACCTCTGCTCTTGTGATCTTTAAAAATGGCTTGGATGAAGAAGTGGAAGGTTGGTTAGTAAGTTTGCTGATGAGACGAAGGTTGGTGTAGTTATGGACAGCGTGGAGGGCTTTTGTAGATTGCAACAGGGCATTGACATGATGCAGAGCTGGACAAAGAAGTAGCAGATGGAATTCAACCCAGAAAACTATGAAGTGATTCATTGTGGAAGATCAAATTTGAATGCAGAATACAGGATTGACAGCAGGATTTTTTGCAGTGTGGAAGAGCAGAGGGATCTTGCTATCCGCGTCCATCCCTCCCTCAAAGTTGCTTCCCTAGTTTATAGGGCTGTAAAGAAAGCATACGTTGTATTGGCCTTCATTTGCTGGTAAATTGACTTTAAGAGCAGTGGGTTATGCAACAGCTCCATAAAACCTTGGTTGGACCACTCTTGGAACATTTTGTTCAGTTCTGGTCATCTCGTTATAGGAAGCATGTGGGAGCTTCAGAGACGGTTCAGATGGGTCCAGTGGGTTTTTCCACAGGAGCGAAGAAGGCTGAGAGGTGACATGATAGAGGTGTACAAGATGATGAGAGGCATAGATAGAGTATATAGCTGAGACTTTTTCCCAGGGTAGAAATAGCTATTATGAGTGGGCAGAATTTTAAGGTGATTGGAGGAAGGTATAGGGAACATGTAAGAGGTAGTTTCTTTACACAGAGAGTTGTGGGCGTGTGGAATGCACTGCTGGCAGTGGTGGTGGAGTCAAATAATTTTCACCGACTCTTGGATTGGCACATGGACGACAGTATGATGTAGGGAATGCAGGGCAGTTTGATCTTAGCAGGATAATAGCTCGGCACAACATCGTAGGTTGAAGGGCCTGTACTGTGCTGTACTGTTCTATGTTCAATATTTCAGCTTCTTGTATTACCCAAAATACCTATTCCCAGTTAAAAACTTACCTCATGTAATCAGCGGCAGCAGGGGGAGCAGTGACAGCGAGGACCAGGGGCCTGACGGGAGGCAAGTTCTTCATTTCGGCAGTGGAGCTGAGTGGGACGGTCAAATTGCGCTCTTAGAAGTGAGTGAACTGATATATTTGGGCTACCTCAGGATTGCTAACAGTGCCACGTGCAAGTCAGAGTAGAAATGAAGGAATAGGCAGGATAAATGAGTGGCTTGAGAGATGGTGCAGGAGGGTGGGGTTCAGATTTTTGGGACATTGGAACTGGTTCTGGGGGAGGTGGGACAGTTACAAATTGGACGGTCTACAGCTGGGCAGGACTGGAAACAATGTCCTTGGGGCTGTTTTTGTTAATGCGGTTGGGGAGGGTTCAGACGACTGTGGCAGGGGGATGGGAACCAAATGAGGAGGTCAGTGGACAGTAAGGAGGTAGTAACTAAAGCCTGTAAGGAACTAGATAATGAAGTCAGTGTGACTTAGGGGAAGAGGAGGCAGAGAGCAGATGATGAATGCAGAGGGACTGGTGGTCTGACGTGCATTTGTTTTAATGCGAGAAGTGTAGTAGGTAAGGCAGATGAATTCAGGGCTTGGATTAGTACCTGGAAGTGTGATATTGTTGCTATTACGGAGACTTGGTTGAGGGAAGGGAAAGATTGGCAACTAAATATCCCAGGATATAAATGCTTCCGACAGGATAGAGAGGGAGGTAAAATGGGTGGAGGAGTTGCATGACTGAACAAAGAGGATATCACAGCTGCGCTGAAGGAGGTCAGTATGGAGCACTCGAGCAGTGAGGCAATATAGGCAGAGCTGAGAAATAGGAAGGGTATGGTAACAATGTTGGGGCTCTACTACAGGCCTCCCAACAGCGAGTGTGAGATCCCAACTTGGGAAGGGGCCATACTGGACCTGATGTTGGGGAATGAGCCCGGCCAGGTGGTTGGAGTTTCAGTAGGGGATTACTTTGGGAATAGTGATCACAACCTCGGTAAGTTTTAGAATACTGATGGACAAAGATGAAAGTGGTCCTAAAGGAAGAGTGCTGAATTGGGGGAAGGCCAGCTATAGCAAAATTCGACAGGAGCTGGGAATGTGGATTGGGAGTAGCTGTTTGAGGGTAAATCCACATTTGATATATGGGAGGCTTTTAAAGAGTGGTTGATTAGTGTGCAGGACAGACATGTCCCTGTGAAAATGAGGGATAGAAAGGGCAAGATTAGGGAACCATGGATGACAGGTGAAATTGTGAGACTATCTAAGAGGAAAAAGGAAGCACACATAAGGTCTCAGTGACTGAAAACAGATGAAGCTTTGGCAGAATATTGGGAAAGTAGGACCAACCTGAAATGAGGAATTACGAGGGCTGTGAGGGGTCATGAAATATCTTTAGCAAACAGGATTAAGGAAAATCTCAAAGTCTTTTATTCATACATAATGAGCAAGAGGGTAACTAGAGAAAGGATTGGCCCGTGCAAGGACAAAGGAGGGAAGTTATGCAAGGAGTCAGAGAAAATGAGTGAGATTCTTAATGAGTACTTTGCATTAGTATTCACTGAGGAGAGGGACATGACAGATGTTGAGGTTAGGGATAGATGTTTGATTACTCTAGGTCAAGTCAGCTTAAGGATGGCGAAGTGCTGGGTATTCTAAAAGGCATTAGGGTGGACAAGTCCCCAGGTCTGGATGGGATCTATTCCAGGTTTATGAGGGAAGCAAGAGAGGAAATAGCTGGGGCCTTAACAGATATCATTGCAGCATCCTTGAGCACAGGTGAAGTCCTGGATGACTAGAGAATTGCTAATGTTTTCCCCTTGTTTAAGAAGGGTAGCAAGGATAATCCAGGAAATTATAGACCAGTGAGCCTGATGCCAGTGGTGGGGAAGCTGCTGGAGAAGATACTGAGGGATAGGATCTATTTACATTTGGAAAATAATGGGCTTATTAGTGATAGGCAGCATGGTTTTGTGCAGGGAAGTTCATGTCTTACCAACTTGATAGAATTCTTTGAGGAAGTGACAAAGTTGATAGATGAGGGAAGGGCTGTAGATGTCATATACATGGACTTCAGTAAGGCATTTGATAAGGTTCCCCATGGTAGGCTGATGGAGAAAGTGAAGTTGCATGGGGTCCGGGTGTACTAGCTAGATGGATAGAGAACTGGCTGGGCAACAGGAGACAGAAATTTGTAGTGGAAGGGATTTCTCAAAATGGAGAACTGTGACCAGTGGTGTTCCACAGGGATCCGTGTTAGGACCACTTTTGTTTGTGATACACATAAATGATCTGGAGGAAGGTATAGATGATCTGATTAGCAAGTTTGCAGATCACACTAAGATTGGTGGAGCAGCAGATAGTGAAGGGCACTGTCGGGGAATGGAGCAGAATATCGATAGATTGGAGAGTTGGGCAGAGAAATGGTAGATGGAGTTCAATCCAGGCAAATGCGAGGTGATGCATTTTGGAAGATTCAATTCAAGAGCGAACTACACGGTAAATGGAAAAGCCCTGGGGAAAATTGATGCACAGAGATATCTGGGTGTTCAGGTCCATTGTACCCTGAAGGTGGCAACACAGGTGGGTAGAGTGGTCAAGAAGGCATACGATATTCATCGACAAGTACAAGTGTTGGCAGGTCATGTTACAGTTGTATAGGACTTTGATTCGACCACATTTGGAATACTGCGTACAGTTCTGGTCGCCACATTACCAAAAGGATGTGGATGCTTTGGAGAGCGTGCAGAGGAGTTTCACCAGGATTTCGCCTACTATGGAGGTCGCTAGCTATGAAGAGAGTGTAGATTAGGATTATTACATTAGAAATACGGAGGTTGAGGGGGAACCTAATTGAGGTCTACAAAATCATGAGAGGTATAGACAGGGTGGATAGAAAGAAGCTTTTTCCTAGAGTGGGGGACTCAATTACTAGGGGTCACGATTTCATGATGAAAGGGGAAAGGTTTAAGGGAGATATGCTTGGAAAGTTCTTTACGCTGAGGGTGGTGGTTGCCTGGACCGTAGCCTGCAGATGTGGTAGAGGTTGGCACGATAGCGTCATTTAAGATGTATCTAGACAGATACATGAATGGGTAGGGAGCAGAGGGATACAGATCCTTGGAAAATAGGCGATAGGTTTAGATTGAGGATCTGGATCGGCGCAGGCTTGGAGGGCTGAAGGGCCTGTTCCTCTGCCATAATTTTCTTTGTTCTTTGTTCTTGTTCTCACTACCAACTTTGTTTGGATCACTGGCCATTTCATTTATTTAGCCACTTTCTCAAATGAAAACAAAAAAGGTTCTAACATTCTTTCATTTGTATTGAGGCTACGCTTGACATATTTAAACAGATCCGCACTCGGGCTTTAACTGTGTGTGGATTGTTCGGCATCACTTTCCTCATCATTACTCGTATGTTTCGTCTATGTTTTCACTATTTTAAATCTTTTTTTTTTCAATTCCAACCTCTGAAGGTCGAAATTCTATGTGTCTCCCTTTCTTACCAAACCTTCTCCCTTTCTTGTGCTGGGGTCGTCCCTTCCTTTCCTTTTTTTCCTTTGCTTTTTTAGCCTAATTCCGACTGTTTCATTTCAAACTGTGGCAGTAATAAATACCAGCCAGCTAGCAGCATTCACGCCCCCGGAATGAATAATAAGAAGAAGATTTCCTGCTGATTTCTTTTACCTGATCCTACTTGTCCTTCTTTTTGGATTCACTTGAATTAATATATGCCTTATTCACAATCGCTTCATGTTTTGATGTATTGCTCTGTTTCTCACCCACCATCACCTACCACACTATTTTAAACCCTCCCGTGTGAAAGTAGAAAACCTCCATGAAATTTATTGATGCTCTTCCAGTTCAGGAGCAACCATCCTTCTTATTGAAGTCCAACGTGCCCTGGAATGGATTCAAAAATCCAGATTTCTGCAGCTCTACCAGCAGTTCGATGTCCTTAGCCACACATTAAACTGTATTGTCTTCTTATTTCATGCCTTACAAGCACACTTTAAAGAGATTCATTCCGACAGTAGATCCATAAAGTTGCTGCTTTTGGACTTCCTATCCAACTCCCTAATCTCCCTTTGTAGATCCTATGTATTATTCTGCTTCTGTCTTTTGACCAATATGGACAATGACCCTTGCCTGCCCATCTTCTCTTGTTAGAATGTCCCATGCCCATTAAATTACATTCTTATATCTGCCACCAGCGAAGTACCACACCATCCTCGAGTCCCACTCATGACCATAGAAATGCTTATCCGTGGCTGTGAATTTATAATCCCCTATCACTGCTTCTCACCTACACTTACATCCTTCGTGGTATATAACAGATCCAGTCGTGGTATCACCTACCCACCAACACCCCTCCCCCTGCCCCCGAGTAGTAACTAAAAATGGTATATCTGTTTGAAAGGAGAATGGCGACAGAAGAGTCTCGCACTGCGAAACGATATTGAGCGGTTTTTCTGCCACCTCCGCCTCCACACTTACTTCTTCAACCGTGAATCTAACCCTTCCTCTACTGACACCTTCTCCCGCCTCCAACACAAGCCCTCCTCCTGGACACCACCCCAAGGCCTCCTACCCTCCCTCGACCTCTTCATCTCCAACTGCTGTCGAGACATCAATCGCTTCAACCTCTCTACCCCTCTCAAACACTCCAACCTCTCCCCCGCAGAACATCCAGCCCTCCGCTCCCTCCGCTCCAATCCCAACCTCACCATAAAACCCCTGGACAAGGGAGGCACAGTTGTAGTATGGCGCACTGACCTCTACATTGCTGAGGCCAGGCGTCAACTCTCCGAAACCTCCTCCTACCGCCACCTGGATCATGACCCCACCCCCGAGCACCAAACCATCATCTCCCAAACCATCCACAACCTCGTCACCTCAGGTGACCTCCCACCCACCGCCGCCAACCTCATCGTTCCCCAACCCCGCACTGCCCGCTTCTATCTCCTTCCCAAAATCCACAAACCTGAATGCCCTGGTCGACCCATTGTCTCTGCCTGCTCCTGCCCCACCGCCAACGCCTCTCCACCCACCGCTGACGCCGACGCAACTCCGTCCACCACCGACGCCGATGTAACTCCGCCCACAGTCTACGCCAACAACGCTCCGCCCACTGCCTCCACAGCCAGCAATTCCAGAGGAGACAGCAACACTGAGCCCTGCCGAGTCTTCACCATCCCCCCAGACCTCCCCCTTACTGAGGACGAATGGTCAGTTCTCAGTAAAGGGCTCACCTTTGTCCCCCTCCACACACATATCAACGAATACCGCTCACACTTGGATATTGAGCAGATTTTCCGCTGCCTCCGCCTCCATGCTTACTTCTCCAACCGCGAATCTAACCCTCCCTCTACTGACCCCTTCTCCCGCCTCCAACACAAGCCCTCCTCCTGGACACCATCCCAAGGCCTCCTACCCTCCCTCGACCTCTTCATCTCCAACTGCCATTCAGACATCAATCGCCTCAACCTCTCTACCTCTCTCAAACACTCCAACCTCTCCCCCGCAGAACTTGCAGCCCTCCGCTCCTTCCACTCCAATCCCAACCTCACCATAAAACCCGCGGACAAGGGAGGCGCAGTTGTAGTATGGTGCACTGACATCTACATCGCTGAGGCCAGGTGCCAACTCTCCGACACCTCCTCCTACCGCCACCTGGATCATGACCCTGCCCCCAAGCACCAAACCATCATCTCCCAGACCATCCGCAACCTCATCACCTCAGGTGACCTCCCACCCACCGCCTCCAACCTCATCGTTCCCCAACACCACACCGCCCACTTCCATCTCCTCCCCAAAATCCACAAACCTGAATGCCCTGGTCGACCCATTGTCTCCGCCTGCTCCTGCTCCACCAAACTCGTCTCCACCTACCTATATTCCATTTTCACCCCCTTTGTCCAGGAACTCCTTACCTCCCTTACCTGGGCGTGACACCACCCACGCCCTCCACCTCCTCCAGAACTTCTAATTCCCCGGTCCCCAACACCTCATTTTTACTATGGACGTCCAGTCCAGATACACCTGTATTCCCCATGCAGATGGCCTAAAGGCCCTCCGCTTCTTCCTGTCCCACAGACCTGACCAATCCCCCTCCACTGACACCCTCATCCGCTTAGCCGAACTCGTCCTCACCCTCAATAACTTCTCTTTCAATTCCTCCCACTTCCTACAGATTAAGGGGGTGGCCATGGGTACCCACATGGGCCCAAGATATGCCTGTCTCTTTGTAGGTTACGTGGAACAATCCCTCTTCCGTACCTACACTGGCCTTAAACCCCAACTCTTCCTCCGTTACATTGATGACTATATCGGCACAGCCTTGTGCTCCCACGAGGAGCTCGAACAGTTCATCCACTTCACCAACACCTTCGGACGATGACACTGCCTCCTGCAGTGCCACAACAATGCCAACCAAATGTTGCAGGAACAGCACCTCATATTTCGCTTGGGAACTCTGCAGCCCAATGGTATCAATGTGGACTTCCCAAGCTTCAAAATCTCCCTTCCCCCTACCCCATCCCAAAACCAGCCCAGCTTGTCCCCGCCTCCCTAACCTGTCCTTGCTCCCACCTATCCCCTCCTCCAACCTCAAGCCCCACCTCCATCTCCTACCTACAATCCTCATCCTGCCCCCTTGACCTGTCCATCCTCCCTGGACTGACCTATCCCCTCCCGAACTCCTCACCTACACTCACCTCTACTGTCTCCGACCTCACCTCCTGGACCTGTCTGTCTCCTGTCCACCTATCTTCTCCTCTATCTATCTTCTATCCGCATCCCCCTCACTCCCTATTTATTTCAGAACCCCCTTCCCCTCCCCCATTTCTGAAGAACGGTCTAGGCCCGAAACATCAGCTTTCCTGCTCCTCTGATGCTGCTTGGCCTGCTGTGTTCATCCATTTCTCTGCACCTTCTTGTCTCTGATTCATCGGCATCTGCAGTTCCTACTATCTCAGGATCATCAATTGGTTTTGCCATGTGCTGCTATTGTTTGTATTGGAAATCACATTCATCTATCTGGATCATCCTCATCTTTTTCATCAGAAAGATAATTATCCAAACACTGTACCTGTATGAAGTTAGCAAAACAGATGAAGGCCAGCATTCACTGATTTAGTTCTCACTTGGTAGTGTCACAATCATTCAGAAGCAAATCGTATGGTTTAAAATGTAACCAAAGTCTTCCAATTAACTATGAATTGTTTACCGTTTTTCTGTTTGGTTGCATTCGTTGTCTTATTGAAACACCTCTGCCGATCAGAGATCAGTGGCCAATGTATGGGCACTTTCCTTTAAAACTCTCATATGTTCATTTTCCATTTGAAATAGTACATTTTTTAATTGCCCTGATGAATGCAAAACAAGAGGATTCAACAAAACAAAACAACTTCAACAATATGCAATTTTCCTGCCACATGAATTTGTGAATTACTTATTAAGTATATTCACAAAATTATAAGGCAGGTGGTCAGAAAGAAAATTGTGAAAGGAAACCAATGCTTGCAAATCAATGTTTTCTGAAGCAGAGTTCAGACCCAAAACGTCAGCTTTCCTGATCCTCTGATGCTGCCTGCCTGCTGTGTTCAGCCAGCTCTACACCTTATATAATGTTTGCAAATATGCGTTTTCCCACTGCTTCAAGACAATGACATGGCGAGTCGAGAACGAATTAAGAAGAAATGGTTTTGTTTTGAATTTCGAAGATGTCTACCATAAGTTGCTATGTAACAGCTTCCAGAAGAAGATAACTGGTCATTTCATTTGATTTCGTTTATTGGTTGATTTATTATTGTCACATGCACCAGTACACAATGAAAAGCATTGTTTTGTGTGCTAGCCAGACTAACCACGCCATGCACGTATTTCATCAGGATAATAGAACAGAATGCACAATGTTGCAGAAATTGTTTTTATTTTTACAAGTGCTGCTGCTATTCGTCCGGTGCACTGAATGATCTGTTTTAATATGTGAGTTTCTCTCATAAGTTTGATAACAGCGGGGATGAAGCTTTCCTGAAATCTGTTGGTATGCGTTTTTAAACATTTGCATGTTGTGCCCGACGGAAGAGGGTGGAAGAGAGTATAACCATTTTTTTTGTGAAGAAGGATCTAGGCCCGAAACGTCAGTCTTTCTGCTCCTCTGATGTTGCTTGGCCTGCTGTGTTCATCCAGCTCTAAACCTTGTTATCTCAGATTCTCCAGCATCTGCAGTTCCTACTATCTCCCATAACCACGTGGAAGCGTCTTTGATTATATTGGCTGCTTTCATTAGGCAGCACGAAGTGTAAATTGAGTTAATGGGAGGAAGATTGGTTTCATGATGGACTGGGTTGTGTTAACAACTCTCTGTGATTTATGGTGGAGTTGTGCAGAGCAGTGGCCACATCAAGTTGTCATGTCTAAATGGAATGCTTTCTATACGGCATCTTTAAAAATTGGTAATGGCAATTTGAACATGCCAAATTTCCTCAGCGTTCTGACGAAGTTGAGGTGTTGGTGTGCTTTCTTGACTGTATTATCATTGTTGATGGAACAGCTTAGTTTGTTGGTGGTATTTGCTCCCGAACTTGAAACTCTCTGTTTTATTGCCTTGATTACTACAAGTGATGATTAGTTCTGTCCCTAATAGTTACCCACCACTGAGGCAAGACTGGCCAGTCTGTACATTCTTGTTTTTTTTTCCCTTGCCCCCTTCTTCAATAATGGCACCACACTTACTGACCTCTCATCACATGGCCCATCTCCCGCGTCCAGAGAGAAATTGATTTTTTTTTTAACAAGTGCTGCTGCTATTTCGTCTGTTGCATGGCTCAGCAAACTGGCATACCTTTCATTTGATTCTACTGTTTCATTTACTTTTAGGCCATCAGGCCACTCAAAACCTTTTCTCGTATATGTTAATTTCAAACATTCTTTCTGATTTCTGTACTTATATTGTCGCTGTCACTGGTGAACATCTGCCAAATGTATTCATTTAGAACTCTACCGACATCCTCTGGTTCTACGTACAAAAAACCATTATGTTCCTTAATGGGTCCTACTCCTTCTCTCTTCATCCTTTTCTTTTCATTTAAAGTACTTCTACATCAATTTAGGATTTTCCTTTATTTTGCCTATTGGTATCATTTTACTTCCATTGTCACCCTCCTAATCTCTCTTTTCAGTTTAAACCAGCATGTATATTCATTTGGAGGCCCTGCTGTTCTGCGTCTGTATCTGCTATAAGCCTCCCTTTCTTTTCTAATCCAAAGCTGTATAAACCTCGAAATGCATGGTTCACAGGATTGATGCCCCCCCCCCTCTTGTTTTCTTCCTTGGACCATGTTGACACTATACTTTCCATATGTCTTCCTTTAAAGTAATGACTGCTATGAGCTAGATTTAAATGACTGTAGCAGCTCTTAGTCTGTTCTGGCCAATATAAATATGATCTTACTAAAATCAGCCTGACCCCACTTCAGGAATTGATTTCAAGCCTATACCTGTCGCTTTCAATAACAATCTTAATTCTTATTGATTTTTGGTTGCCACCTGGAAAATGTCCCCCCATTGTTACTTCAACCACATGCCTTCCTTTATGACCTGAAGTTAAGTCCAGGACAGCCTCACGTGTTCTAGACTTTTCATGTATTGACTGAAAAATCTGTCCTGGATGCATTGTTAGAATTCAATTCCCTCCAAACATTTCATAAAATGACTGTGCGAAGTAATGTAGGTTATGTTGAAATTCCATTGTGCCACTAATCTATTACCTTTACCTTGCCCTGAAATCCGCCTACATATCTGCGCTTCTATTTTTCTTTTACTCTTTGTTAATCTATAGTTCACTCCCAGCATTGGGATTACTGATTTTTTTGATATTCTATCCAAATGACTTATTTTGAGAATCCTTCCAATATGTCATACCTCGTTACTGCTGTAATGGATTTCCTGATCAAAAGTGCAGCAGTTCTTCCTCTTTCATCCCCTTCCATATTACGCCTGGCGAGCGGTATTTGGGAATATTCAAATGCAATTATATCACTCTTTATAGTATGTCATCAAACTGTTTCATTCATCAGGGTACTTTCTAATACTTATATTGCACTCAAGCCACCACTCAACCTTTATCTTCTGCCACAGTCACCTTATGCTTCCATGTAATTCTTGTACATATCATGATTCTCTTTACCATTGACTGCATCTGTGCTTTTTGCTTTAATTAATATATGTGACTGCGTATATCCTCCTAAAAACTTCTATAAAACTCTTAAATAGATAACTGTCTCTTGAATTTTCCTGCGGAGTTATTAGCAAATGTGTATACATGTTCCCATCAGCTCTGATCTCCCCCACACATGTACATTTTTCCTACATCCAATTATCAAAGCAATTCAAACTCTTGAATATCGTTCTCTATTTATCCATCTTTCTACCTACTCAAAAGAAAAGAGTTCAGTCTGTACATATCTTTACCTGTTCGCAGTTATTTCAGTATTCCACTCAACCCCTTCACCCACAACCTTAAATAAACTGCACATAAATGACTGGAGCAATTGTCTGCTGTCATCTGAACTAACGAAGTGCATTGGCTGCATTTGTGCTAAAGTTGCAAACTGTTCGAACAACGAAATAAAATAGTTTATAATCTTGTTTATTGAATTTCTAAGTGATGTACAAAGCTTTTGTGACTATAATATAATTGCATGAGCATTACCTGGATTTTTAAAAACACGTTAAAATATTGGCAAAATAATTTTGGAGCATATCGGTACAGAACCAGCTCTTGCAATGAATATGTTTGCGGAAAAGTTAGCATATTTTTGGATACATAATTGTTCTTAAAAAGGTGGGGCTGCTCTTTGTTTAACCTCAACATCTGCTGTAAATGTCGTATTGGAGCAGAGAAATGTTGTTACATAACAATTAATGGATAATGCAACACTTGGTGTATCCCCTCCTGAATGATATCAGGTTATTTCAGTAGTCTGAATAGCAATTTTTAAAGCAGCGTATTTCCGTCCACTTTTGGGCAAATTGTTGGAACCAAATGTGATATGTTCCATAAAACCTAATTTACAAGATTCTGGACAAATCAGTATGGTTACTGATGAGCATCGATAATTGAAGGGATCAGATTATCTCAGGAAATGAATTGGACATTGTGAGGAAGTCATGCTCTTTAGTTGCAAGAAGTATGCAGCGAATATTAACAAAATGTTAAATATAGTTTCAAATACTACGAGGTCATTTACAAATAAACATTTCACTGCAATGATCTGCAGCAATTTGATTCCAACAATGTCTGAAATGCAGAACACAACTGATGCTGAAGGAAGCATGTTTACTTTTTAATTTAGAACTTACGTTAATTGGGCTAGGTTGGACTCAGGACTCTTTCAATTTTTTTTTGCAATTTATGTTTGTAATGTTTGTATTTGAAAGGAGCAAGGATTCCATGATGAAGTTGTGCATAACTTTCTTTAGGCCTCAGCAAAAGTATTATTCTGTACATTATTTGGATGTAGTTTCAAAAGAATTTTCATGTGCGAGTTTACACAGGGATATAAAGTTATTCCAGATGAATACGTGGAACTTCTGTTAGAAAATGAGCTGGCCACAGGAGAGTCTTGTATGTAATTCTTTTCTGTACTCTGCATGCTGGTCACCCTTTCCCTTTTCTGCCTGTTCAGTCTGCTTCTGCGGCATACTCACTTCACTGAGCTGGTTACCCACGATTTGCTGAGAATCGCAGTTGCACCAAAATGAGTTCATCTGCAACTCCAGCCTAGAATGTTCTTTGCCAGTAGCTTCACTGGAAACACTAGCACACATATTCGCCAAGAACAACTGAAGTTTCCATGATATTCCATAAAGCTCAGGAATAGCATAGCATTGGTCTAAGCCCCGTTGACATGGCTTACTTTAATCATCTGCACAAATTATTTTTCTTAAAAAAATGTTTTTTTAAGAATATTATCATGTAACTTCCCTGATGATATATGCATTATTCTTGCCTAACTTGGTTACTTATATTCTTTTGTTATATTGATCCTGTCCCTCACTTGTTTCCATCTTTTATCAGTTAATACCTCTTGCAAACAAGAACACTGTTTGGAAAAGAAAGTCATGAACCAATCATTACACCACTTTCCTGCGATTTCCCTGCTTTGATTTGTTTTCTCAAATCATCAGATTTTTAAAGCTGCAGCTGTGATATCAAGCATCCCTTTTCTGTAATAACAAGGTGTAGAGCTAGATGAACACAGCAGGCCAAGCAGCATCATAGGAGCAGGAACACTGACGTTGCGGGCCTAGACCCTTATTCAGAAATGATGAAGACATTTCTGATGAAGGGTCTAGGCCCGAAACGTCAGCCTTCCTGCTCCTATGATGCTGCTTGGCCGCTGTGTTCATCTGGCTCTACACCTTGTTGTCTTGGATTCTCCAGCATCTACAGTTCCTATTATCCTTTTTCTGTATTCAGTTGAGGCTAAAGAATACTGTCTCACAAACTATAAACCATGAAGGATAACCCTAGCGTATGAACGTTAAATGTCATTTGCCCTGTGCACTGAATTTCCACACTTCACTAAATTTCCAGCATCACACGTTCTCTCCATCTGTACCTCACTCTGGATGTGCCCCGGGGAGCATTGTAAGTTCAGGAGAGTAAACACAGCTAGGAAATCAAGCAGAGATCGTAGGAACTGCAGATGCTGGAGAATGTGAGATAACAAGGTGTAGAGCTGAATGAACACAGCAGGCAAAGCAGCATCAGAGGAGCAGGAATGCTGATGTTTCAGGCCTAGACTCTTCTTCAGAAATTTCTGAATTACATCGGACTTTTGGCTACGATAAGTTTGGTCATCATCACTATCCTTCTCACTAAACCTACCTTCTACCATCTCTTCCATCCTTTTGAATCACTGTCTTCTCCAATTGTCAATTTCTGACTTTCAAACACTTCCCTTTCTGTTTTTCATCTGCTCGGGCCTTCGGTTTCTTATCTCCTTCCTTTGCCTTCAATAGTAATTCAAAAAGTTTCATTTCCACGAGCACTCGATGCCTTTGAGTGCAATAACTCGAAATCCAACTTTGAATTCAAGATTTTGATCCCAACAAGAGCTTTCAATTTCTTAAGGGCCAGATCAAACCCCGTCAAATTATTCAGAAGATGGTATAGATGCTAACTTGGTCTTATTTTCAAAGTAATATATTGCGTTCCGGATTAAATTTGAATGGTCAAATGTTCCAGATTTAAAACAAAACGCATTTTATCCATCTTTAATTACATTATTAATGTATTTCTATTGGAAAACTTAACAGGATGTTAGATGCAATGAATATTAAGATTTAACTGTTCCAATATTGTAATGTCCCAGAAGCACACCCCTGGCAAAAGGTAAAGTCAGCAACTACCACAGCAGGCAGAGAACCCCCATCGTTTGGCTATAGCCAAGAGAGGGAAACACTGCCTTCTACCTCTTCAAACACTAACAACAACTGCTGAAACGTAAAACTAAAATTCTTGGTTCTGTGGGAGCTAGATCACGCCTACTCAGGCTGCTTCTATTATTCCAACTTAATAAAAACCAACACCTCACAATATGTTTTCTCTAGCGGGTCTGTTAGATTGCTCTGATTGCTGCCTTAAAATCCCTCTTCAAAAATACCCAGGACAAAATAACCTGTGGAAGCCACAGCCTCAACACAGTTAGTAATTAACAGTACCCAACTGAGCTTTTCTTTCGTATACAGATTCCATGCAGATGTTATGTAAGGTCAAAATTTGAGGAAGAATATTTCTTATAGAGACAGTGGAATCTGCAACTCACTGCCTGTGCTCCTGATAAAGGGAGATTTCCTTAACACCATTGAAGACTATTTAAATGCATGAACAAGGCATACAAGGATATGGGCCTCGATAAGGATTAGCAATCTTAGCTGATTGGTTTTGTCTGGTCAGGTTTCGATGGTCCTAACGGCATTTGTCTGAACTGCATGATCTCTATGAGTCTACCACTACTCTCAGAAACTATAATAGCTATCCATCACATAATCAAAATAATAGGTCGGCACAACATCGTGGTCTGAAGTGCCTGTACTTTGCTGTACTGTTCTATGTTCTATGTTCAATGTTGAAGTTTGGTATTAAGTCCACAAGCAGAGTTGACCAGGCCTGACCTATGCTGAACGCTCTTAATATTTGCTAAGAGTAAGTCCTTCTCTCAAAGTTGATCCTAGATCGTCACTTTCTCTTCTTCGTGCTACCTGAGATTCTGAACCTTTTTCACTTTTGTAGGGTTTCGTGTAGTTATCAGCATTTTCCAAGATGTGCTGAGTCACTTCTGATCGTGGCCTGAGACTTGACATCATGATTTTGTTGCCATTAATTCAGGAACACTTGCAAGCCGGGCATCAATGCTCCATTGTTCTTGTCAATGTGCAACAATTTTGCTGATCAAATCTGCTTCATGTCAGGTGACTGGTCAGAAGACATTTTATTCGTTTTAAATTATCTTGTTAAACTGCATTCACATGCCTTTTCACATGCCTTACGTCATTCCTTTCATCAATTGCAGAATTTTTTTTAATTCTCCCAGCACGAGGTTTGAACCTTTGCCATCATTTGCACAGCTACAGTCAACACAATCAGAAACCCTGAAGAAGGATCTAGAAGGGTCTGAAGAAGGGTCTAGACCTGAAACGTCAGCTTTCCTGCTCCTCTGATGCTGCTTGGTCTGCTGTCTTTATCCAGATCTACACTTTGTTGTCTCAACAACCCCAGTGGTCAGTCTGTGAACCAAAGATGTAGTTGGGGCCTCACGGGTGATTTTTCAATGTCAGAGGATACCGTTGCTCAATGGTTATAATCACCTGTACTCTGATATTAAGCACGTCATCCTGTTTTCTCTCACCTGCAAACATTACAATAAACTTCGAATCTCCTATTGTTCTATGAACAGCAATGGCCATCTGGATTTTGAAAGTTAGTTCACAGTGCATAGAACCTAAAACATAGAACAGTACAGCACAGTGCAAGCACTTCGGACCACGATTTTGTGCTGACCTATTATCCTACCAAGTTGAAACTATCCTCCATACCCTACATTTTACTATCCTCCATGTGCCTATCCAAGGGTTGCTTAAAAGCCTCTAAGTATCTTATTCCACTAACACTGCCGGCAGGGCATTCCACACACCCACCACTGTCTGTGTAAAGAAACTACCTCTGACATCTCCCCCATACCTTCCTCCAACCACCTTAAAATTATGCATCCTCATAATAGTCATTTCCACCCTGCGAAGAAGTCTCTGATGATCCAACAGCGAAATTGTCTACAAGTGTGTTCCATATTTCAGGAACGGCATCAGTAAAAGTTATTAAGAATGATTTTATATGAATTTGATCATTTTGATTATCATTCATTTTTCCAAATTATTTTCATTCCAAACTTGGAGAATACAATTGAAGGTGAGACTACAGTTGGAAATCGGAAGCCTTTTAAAAGTAGTATAATGAAAATTCAGGGTCAATGTGCTCCTCTACGAGCAAGGGTAACATGTCCAGGGAACCATGGGGGTCTAGGGATATTAAAGGTTTGATTAAGATAAAGAAGGAAGAGTGTGTTAGCCACAAAGCATTAAAAATAGATGGATATGTTCAAAAGTACAGAATGTGTCGTGGACACTTAAGAAAGAAATTAGGAGGACAAACAGAGGCTATGAAATATCTAATCGGATCAGAATCAGGAAATCCCAACATTTTCAGATATCTTAACAGTGAGCTTATTACCAGGGTCAGCAGGTTCTATTAGAGACAAAAGGTGAAATCTTTTCATGGCATCAGAGGATGTGGACGATATACAACAAAGAACAATGAAAATTACAGTACAGGAAGAGGCCCTTCGGCCATCCAAGCCTGCACCAATATGCTGCCCGTCACAACTGATGACCCTATCTTTCCGGGGGCCATATCGCTCTATTCCCATCCTATTCATGTATTTGTTAAGACACCCTTTAAAAGTCACTATAATATCTGCTTCGACTACCTCCCCTGACATCGAGTTCCAGTCAACCACCATCCTCTGTGTAAAAAACTTGCCTCGTACATGACCTTTAAACCTTGCCCCTCGCACCTTAAACCTATGGCCCTGCTAACTAACTCTTCCACCCTGGGGAAAAAAGCTTCTGACTGTCCAGCCTGTCCATGCCATTCATAATCTTGCAAATCTCTATCAGGTCACTGCTCAACCTCCATCGTTCCAGTGAGAACAAATCAAGTTTCTCCAACGTCACCTCATAGCTAAGGCCCTCTATACCAGGCAACACCCTGTTAAAGCTTGTCTGAACACACTCCAAAGCCACTCATTCTTATGGTAGTGTGGCGACCAGAATTCAACACAATGTTCCAATGCGGCCTAACTAAGTTTCTATAAGTCTGCAACATTGCGTGCCAATTTTTAAACTCAATGTCGCAGCCGATGAAGGCAAGCATGCCATGTCCCTTGTTGACTTTCTTTTCCACCTGCATTGCCACTTTCAATGACCTGTGTACCTGTACGCCCAGATCGCTCTGCCTATCAGTACTCTTAAGGGTTTTCCTATCCACTGTATTTAATACATCTGAATTAGGCCTTCCAACATTCATTACCTCACATTTTTCAGATTAAACTCCACCTCTCTGATCAGTTCACCAATTGATCTATATCCAGTGTATCCTTTGACTGTCCTCATCGCTATCTGCAACTCCTCAAACATTTGTGTCATCAGCAAACTTACTAATCTTACATTCTCCTCTAAATTATTTATATATATTACAGACAGCAAACGTCCCAACTCTGATCCCTGAGGACCGCCACTAGTCACAGCCCTCCATTCAGAAATGCACCCTTCCACTGCTACCCTCTGTCTTCTATGACCGACCCAGTTTTTTAAATCCATCTTGCAAGATCACGTCTGAGAACGTGCGACTTTACTTTCTGTATCAGCCTGCCATGAGGGACCTTGTCAAAGGCCTTACTGAAGTCCATATAGACAATATCAACTGCCCTACCCTCATCGATCATCTTCGTCACTTCCTTAAAAATCTCAACCAAGTTCTTGTGTCATGACCTCCCCTTCACAAAACCCCACTGTGCCTTGCTAATAAGCCCACTGACTTCCAGGCGGGAGTGAATCCTGTCTCGTCGAATCCTCTCCAATATTTTCTCTACCACTGAAGTAAAGCTCTCTGGCCTGTAATTAGCTGGATTATCCTTGCCACTCTTTGCAAACAAAGGAACAACATTGGATATTCTCCAATCCTTTGGGACTTCTGCTGTAGCCAGTGAGAATGCAAAGATTTCCCTCAAGGCCCCAACAATTTCCTCTCAGTCTCTCTCCGTATTCTGGGGTATATCGCATCAGGTGGTGGGGAGTTATCTACTGTAATGTTTTTCAAGACCCCCAATACCTCCTCCCTTTAAATCTCAACAAGACTCAAACATTCTACGCACACTTCCCCAGACTCATCAACGACCAAGTCCTCCTCTATAGTGAATACTGATGCAAAGTGCTCATTTAATACCTCACCCATTTCCTCTGGCTCCACATATACATTCCCTTCCCTGTCATTGAGTGGGATAAACCTCTGTCTAGCTACCTTTTTGCTTTTTATATATGTATACAAAGCTTTGGGATTTCCCTTAAGTCTGTTGGGTATTGACTTTTTATGACCCATTTAGTCCTCCTGACTATTTGCTTAAGTTTCTTTCGACTTTCCTTGTATTCCACCCTTGCTTTGTTTTTTTCCCAGCGTCCTAACCTTGATAAATGCTTCGTTTGTCTTTTTGATTAGGCTCACAATATCTCTTGTTAACCAAGTTTCCTTAAACTTGCCATACTTATCCTTCATGCTGAAAGGATCTTGCCGATCTTGAGTTCCCAACAACTTACTCTTGAAACCCTCTCACTTACCATATGTTGTATTGCCCTCAAGCATCTGCCTCCAATCTTCATTCTTCAGTTCCAGCCTAATATTTTTCTAATTAACCTTTCCCGAATTTAGTACCGTCACCCAACAACTACGCCTATCTTTATCCATCAGTACCTTAACTCTTACTGAATCGTGATCACTGTTCCCGAGCTGCTCCCGTACTGAGACATCAACCAACTGTCCAGCCCCATTCCCCAATTCTGGGTCGAGTACGGCCCCTTTCCTAGTTGGACTATCTACATACTGTTTCAAGAAGCCCTCCTGGATGCTCCTTATAAACTTTGCCCCATCCGAGCCCCTAGCTCTGGGTGAGTCCCAGTCAATATTCATAGAATAGAATTTTTCATAGATTCCCTACAGTGTGGAAACAGGCCCTTCGGCCCAACAAGTCCACACCAACCCTCAGAGCATCCCAACCAGACCCATCCTCCCATAACCCACACATCCCTGAACGCTACGAGCAATTTACATTGCCAATCCACCTAGCCTGCACTTCTTTGGACTGTGGGAGGAAACTGAAGCAGCCGGATGGAACCCACGGAGACACGGGTAGAATGTGAAAACTCCATACAGGCAGTCACCCGAGGGTGAAATTGAACCCATGTCCCTGGTGCTGTGAGGCAACACTGCTAACCACTGATTCACTGTGCCGCCCCAAATATATATATGGGAATTTAGAATCACTCACAACAACAACCCTGTTACTTTGTATTTTAATCAAATATTTGTCATTTTCATTCATGAAGAAACAAATATTGTTGTAGGAATCTTAATTTATGATGTCGTTGTAGAACATGTTAAGAGTAATAAATAATATGTGTATGATATTCTTGTGATTGGAAAGATGTTGGCCAGATGGATCGCATTTATTAAGAGATACCAGATTGAGAATCTTAACCTGGGCCAATCAGGGAGCCCAAGATGGCTGATATAGACAGAAGTTTCGGACGATTTCCTCAATCTAGCATCTGACAATGAGCTAGCTGATCAGGGCATATGTATTGCACTAATGTAAATAAAAGTTAACTTCATGATGGCAAACTGGTCTCTGTGCAGCTATTTCAGATAATTTAGCAGACATAAAGATGCATAAACCCCTAGGCCGGATTTGATGTATCCAAAGTTGCTGTTGGAGGCTCTAGGCCCGAGATTTAATCCTTCTATAGCCACAGAAGAATTGCCAGGCTATTGAATTGCTTTGTTTGAGAAGGGCAATAAAATTACAGCAGTTATTCACAGCAAGTCTGATAGCAGTGGTAGGAAACGTATTGTACAGGATTAATGAATATTTGGAGAGTCGGGGTTTGTTCAGGAATAGTTAACATGTAGTTGTTCGAGGCAGATCTTGTCCAACTATAAAGGAGATTTTTTTCCCTGAAAATGTTGCCCAAGCATATTGATGACGGTTAGTGCATTTGAACTGGTTTTAATGGACCTCATTGAGGTTAGAGACAAGGTCTCAAATGGAAGAATGGTACAAAAGGCAACAGCCCAGACGGTGCAAAGCTAGTTGGCAAAATGGATCTAAAAGTGGCTCACAAATATTTTGTGTAATTGTAATTCTTTGACCACTGGTGTATCACAGTGATTGTTATTCTGTCCTTGGTGTTTGCTAGAAACTAAGTGACTTGGATGTGAGTGTAGATGGTATCATTTACAAGTTACATGAAAGTTGCTTGTTGATATTGAGAAGAATGGTAACAGGCCAAAATCTAGTATTGATCACTGTTAAATTATGCAGCACAATGGCAGATGGAATTTAAACCTGAAAAGTGTGAGGTGATGAATTGTGGAACGTCTAATATTGGAAGGATATATACAATCAATTGTAGGCCTTCATGAAGTAGTGAGAGTCAAAGGGGAGCATAAGTCCAAAAAATCCTACCTGCGAGCTCAGATAGACGTGAGGGTGCAGAAGGCTGAGAGAGTGCTTTCCTTCATGAGCTGGGCATAGAATACAGAATCATAGAACGCCTACGGTGTTGTGACAGGCCATTTAGCCCAATGGGTCCACACAAACCCTCTGAACAACATCCCACCCAGACATACACATCCCCCAAACCTATCCCTGTAACCCTGCATACCCATGCCTAACCCACCTAGCCTGCAAATCCCTGAACACTATGGGCAATTTGGCGTGGCCAATCCATCTAACTTGCACATCTTTGAAATATGGAAGGAAACCAGACTACCCAGCAGAAACACACACAGAAACTGGGATAATGAGTGAACTCCACACAGACAGACATCTGAGGGTGGAATCGAACGTGGGTCTCTGGCACTGAAAGCAGCAATACTAACCACATGAGCCACAAGGAGAAAGGACACTTCGGTATTACTTCATCAAACATTATTACGCCAGGGATGGAGTTTTTCTGCAAACTGTTTCACCACATTATCAGAAGAATGTCACTGCGCTGGAGACTGTACAGAGAAAGTTCACTAGGATGTTATCCAGAATAAAAAGTCTCTGTTATGAAGAGAGAGAGTATAGGTTATGTTGTCTTCAGAACAGAGGGGGCGGGTGGGGGAAATGGGTATCTGATTGAAGTCTATATATTATGAGAGGCTTTGGAAAGGTAAATCACGTGAACATTTTCCCCTTGGCAGACATAAGTAAGTCTGAAAGGCACATGTTTAAGGTGATGGCTAAGTGATTCAGACGTGATCAGAAGCACTTATGTTCCCAGAGGATAGTAAACATATTGAAGGTACTGCCTGACAGGGTGATGAAAGCTGGTACTCTCATAACATTTAAGAAGTATCTGGATGGGCACATAAAATGGCAGAGTATAGAAGGCTATGGACTAAGTTTAGATAAATGATATTTTTGTAGTTCAGTATTGTTAGTTGGCAGAGGCATGTTAGGCCAAAGAGCCTGTACCTATGACTCTAAAATAACTGACAATGCAGTCATCATTGAAGGATTATGGAAGGTTTCCAAACATTGATTGAAGCCTGCTGTGTATTCACAGCTTTTGTTTTCTATTTCCCGATTTGTAAACATATTTTGAGCTAACAAATCATTCTGTACTCTGTTCTTAGTTTGTATACATCTCAAAGATGGTCAATTGATATTATACTGATAAACCACTAGTTCTAGACTTCATCCAATGCTTCTTTAGTGAATAGGTTATTGCATTGCAAAATATATAGTTCCCTGCATCTACTTCGAAATCCAAAGCAGGATGCATCACATCTGACCTGCGACTTCAACAAGAAAAAAAAAACTTCTTCAGTATTCTCATATACCCCATTAGTTTCTGTCAATGCTTGCGTTCAATACAGTGTAGAAGGTAATGGAATGGAAACGGTAAACTTAAACTGTTTGTTCAGTGACTGTAATTAGTGTTAATTTCCACAACCTAATTGTGCCACCAGAGGACTTGCGCTTGCATGAATAATTGGCAATGCTCAAACTATTATTCCATAATGAAAGGAGGAGAATAAACTCAACCATTGAAAAGTGCCAGTGGGTCCAAAAAGAAAGAAGAGATCGAAATGTGAATGTGATAAAGTATAATATTTCAACAACGGGTCAAAATCTGAGCACAACGCACAACATTGAAACAAACTCTGTGTGCATTACACATGAATGTTACAAAAATGGATAGGAGCTTTACCTACTGGTTGCATTATACCTCTGCAACTTATGATTGGATAAAATTAACAGATCGGATCTATTTCGTATTGAAGTTGATGTAAGCGATTTATTATCCCATCCTCGCTATTGTTGGTGTCCCAAGTAAGTCTCTCTGGTGGCTATTAATTTTATCTGCAATGTAATGTTTATCTGCAATACCGCAATGGAAATTCTCACTAAGACTATTCTAGTTTATGATGAGTTGTTGCAACTTTCCAGTAGCCATTAAAAAAGCTATATTTTCATTTGTATGTATTTTGTGCCTCTTATAAGACTTTGAATGTAACATTTCTTTGTAAAACTAGATAAGTTTTCGTATCTCTGCCTATGAGATATCTCTCGTATCTCTTAGAATTGCCTTATTTGCAATATTTGTAATCATTAGTTTGCTTCTTGCATCCCCGATTAATCTCAATGCCCTGTCCATTTCTTGCAATGAACCCATTTGTTTTGCTTTAAGTATTTAACGTTAATACCTTTCCCATCATTTTTCTCCCGGCAGGGATTCTGGGATCTGTGGAACTACCATAATGAACTCAACATATGGCATATTACGTGTGAATTCTGATAGTCACTACAGAGACATTGTCTGTACATCTATATGGGGCTGGATGTTGTAGCAGCTTGAATGGACTTTTGCAAGCTGGTTATGAACTTATTGTCTGATAGCCTGTCTTACATGCAGGTGACCATAGATTTAGCAACACGAAGTGACATGTTGTTACTTTAAAGGGCTTGCAGTTTCCAGTTAAAGAGACTTTGATTTTCTTCTGCTACTATCAAGCCAGTGTGGTCTTGTGGTTGTGTTTTCTGAGGTTTAAGAAAGAATCTGCTACATTTTTGAAGGACATCAGGTGTTTTACTGGTATATTTCTGGTGGATGTATGGAGATTCTTGTCGCAGATCAGATGACCAAAATAACAAAACAGCTGTTGTCGAAAGGGGTTGGAGTGTAACGGTAGCAATTGAGGGCTCTATCTTTCAAGGTGGAGTTTTAAGAACGCACTTTTCTGATCAACACAGAGTTGAAGAACATTTGGCACATCAATTTCTGCCTTGCAGAAAAAAATATATAATTAAGATTCTGAAATTTTGCATTGCCACATTGAAAATTCAATGGGAATTCATGGTGAACGAAGTGAAGTATGCTGCATTAGTTACATGAAACTGATCGATTCTTTTTAATTAATGTGTGCATGAATTACGTTTACATTTAGTTTGCAAAAGGAACAGAAAGCTGCTTACTTCATAATGCATTGTAGGTTTCATTTATAACGTAAGGTAGCAAAAGTAGAAAAATACCATAAAAATAACTAGGCACACAATATGCATATACGGTGACAGTAACGAGGTCAGCCAGTTGGAACACATAGAATGTGATTTTCCTGATTGGGTCCGTTAATCAAATTCGATCAGGCAGTCCACTCTGACAGTCAAAAGCAGGAATGTCAGATATCCTGTTTTGTCTCAGAGCTGGATCTCAGGGAGCTGGGTCTCTGTCGAAGATTCTCCATGTGTAAATAAAGGGTGACTATAACTATCTTAGATTTAACATTGTTATGGAAAAAGATAGGACAGGTCCACAGTTTAAGATGCTAAACTGGAGCAGGGCCAATTTTAGGGCCATTAGGTAGGATCTAACAGAGATCGATTGGGTGAATCTATATGAAGGGAAAGGGATGACTGGCAAATGGGAGGCTTTTAAAAGTATGTCCCTGATAGGGTGAAGGGAAAAACAGGCAGGTTTAGTTATCCATGGCTGACGAAGAATATTGAGGGTCTGGTTGGGAAAAAAAGAAGACGGCATGCATTGGTTTTACGCTCTTGGGCTCAAATGAATCCCGAGATGACTATAAAAAATGTAGGAGCACACTTAACAGAGAAATCAGAAGAGCAAAAAGAGGGCATGAGACAGATGTGACAGATAATGTTAAAGATGATCCCAAGAGGTTCTATAGCTATATTAAAAGTAGAAAGATGGCGAGAGAGAGAGTAGGCCTCCTTAAGGATCTGTATGGCCGTCGATGTGCAGCCACAGGAAATGGGGAGATTTTTATGAATATTTCTTCTCAGTGTTTACTGAGAAGACAATCGTGGATGCTAACGAAATAAGGGAAATATTTGGAGATGTTTTGGACGGCATACATATTGCCAGAGAGGAAGTGTTTGCTGTCTTAGATCGCATTAAGGTGGATAAATCCCCTGGGCTCGACCAAGTCTTTCCTCAGACATTGTAGGATGCTCGGAAAGAAATTACAGAAGCCCTTGCAGAAATTTCTGTTTCACTTTTGCCATTGGTGAAATTCTGGAAGACTGGAGCATGGCTAATGTTGTTCCTTTTTTTGAGAAAAGTAGCAAAGACAATACAGGGAACTACAGACCAGTGAGCCTGACATAAATGGTAGGCAAGTTATTGGAAAGGATACTGAGCAACAGGATCAATCAACATTTCAATAGTCAAGGTCTGATTAGAGATAGTCAGAATGGATTTGTGTGCGGGAAGTTATGTCTGACAAACCTTTCAGTGCTTTTTGAGGGGGTAACCAAGAGTATACATGAGTATAGGGCAGTGGATTTTGTCTTTATGGGCTTTAATACGGTGTTTGACGTCAGGCGGGTCATGCATGTTAGATCACATGGGATCCATGGAGAGCTAGATAATCACATTTAAAACTGGCTGGATGGTAGGAAGCAGTGGGTGAAGGTTGAAAGTTGTTTATTGGACTGAATGCCTATGAACGCCGATGGTGTGCCATATGGGTAGGTGCTGGGATGCTTGTTATTTGTTATTTACATAAATGATCTGGATGTGAATGTAAAAGGTATAATTAGTAAGGTTACAGACGAAAAAAATTAGGAGGTGTCATTAACAGCAAAGAAGGTGATCAAAAATTACAGCAGGATCTTGATCAGATTGGAAAGTGGGCTGAGGATTGGCAAATCCAATTCAATACAGATAAGCATGACGTGTTGCACATTGGAATGTCAAACAAAGGTAGAACTTATGCAGGAAATGATAAGGCCCTGAGAAGTGTTGCGCAACAGAGGGACCTAGGAGTACAAGCACATAGTTTGTTGAAAGCAGCATGACAGTGTACAGACTGGTGAAGAAGACATTTTGCATGTGGCCTTCATCGGTCAATACATTGAGTGTAGGAGTTTGGACATTATGGTACAATTGTCTTGGTAAGGTTTCACATGCAGTATTGTCCACAGTATTGGTCACCTTTTTATAGGAAAGACATAGTTAAACTGAAAAGTGTGCAAAGAAGATTTATGATCGATTTTGCCAGGACAAGGTTGGCCAAGATAGAGCATTACTCCTTGGAATGTAGAAGGAGGGGGGATCTTACTGAGGTGTATAATGTCATGGGGGGCATAGATAGGATGAATTCATATAGCCTTTCTCTTCCAAGCGATGGGGAATTGAAAACTACATGGCATGGGTTTAAGTTAAGAGAGGGAAGATTTAATAAGGACTTGATTGGTAACTTCTTCACACAGAAAGTTGTGCACATATGGAATGGGCTGCCAGAGAAAGTGGTTGATGCAGATACAATAGCATTTGGATAGGTACCTAGCTGGGAAGGGTTGGGAGGGATATGGACCAACGACAGGCAATTGGAACTAGCTGAGTGAGGACCATGGTCAGCATGGGCTAGTTTGGGCCGAAGGTCCTATTTCCATGCTGTATTACTCTATGTCACTATGATTTGTTGATGGGTTGACGTCGCCTGTGGCGTTACTTTACATGCATGTTATAAACAGTCAGACAATAGGACGAGAGAGACAGTACACTTCTCAGATATTTGTAGCAACTTAGAACGTGTGAACGACCGACCTGGAAGAACAAATCAAAGTTGGAAAGTTGTGATTGAACGTGGAGTCATACAGTTTGAAAAGGATAAGAATAATGATTTCTGAATTCGTCTGCATTCAAGTGGTGCCCATTGAAGCAAAGCGCATTAAACCGTTGTTAACATTTCGGTGGAGAGGAGCGATTTCTTTGAATGGTTTACAAAAAAAAGCCAAAACGTTCAGGATAATAGCATGGGCAACAAAATTTGAACTAGTGTATGGCCTTAAAGTTGACAAAAATAAAATAAAGTGATGATTCAATTAATGGCGTAGCATTTGAAAGTAGATTAGGAGCAGAATAAACCAGGCAGTCATACACTGTGGTTAATTATAATTCAATTTCATATTAAGGAAGTTGACAAGGGAACACGACATGAAAAAATAATGAGAAAAAAGTCTCAGCTATGAATGTCACCCATTTTGTCAAGAGGAATAGGCAAATACAATAAATACATGAATTCAGTTCTCGACTGTAAAGAGGAAGTCGACGAGAAGGTGCTGTTGGTGATCAGGATAAATGAGAGGCAACGTTAAAAGCAGTTTCAAAGTTTATCATTGACAACATTAGAACACCATTCAGTCCAGTTGATATTCGGATGGGGAAACATTTGTTTCCAGTCCTATTGCCAGTGCTGAGTGAGTTGAATCTACTCTTTCATGTTTTAAAATGCTTTCTCAAACAGGGCAGTCACATTTCAAGGTTTGTATGTGTATACATTTCTGGTCTCACTGTTCTCGCAACCACTTGAAAATGGAGACACTTGCATTGCCTGTGTTTTCTATAAACATGTGCCATATACTACACACTTAAATTAATTTATTCTGAAAGTTGTGTGCACATACCATTGGAAACCGATCAACTTGGGGTTGAATACTTTCTGTCCTCTGTTTATTAACATTTCTGAATTTTGTGCAATAGGTTTTTTTTTTAACCAGCAACATTTAGCTAATGCATACGTGATAGTCTTACGTTCGAAGTAGTGCAGAGAAAAATGGTTAACTCTACAAGGAAATGTTGTATTTCAATGAAATTGTGGCTGACCTGTTGACAGTTTGAACTCCACATTCACATCTATTCCACATGACCTTTTGTTCACTTCCTAACAAAAATTTATTCAGATCTCTTTTATAAACGTTCAATCGCCTCATGCTCAAGGTCCTCTGAGCTGCACGGAAAGTTGTACAAACTTGTGATAGAGAAAAAAAAATAAGAATGCTCTTCATTCTTGAATCGAAAGATTGGTTACTCAACTTAAAGGAGTGCCACCACCGCCACCGCTACAAGAGGAAATGTCAGATCTATGTGAAACATACCAAGACAATTTACAATCCCTTCCAACTCAATTAATTCACATCCGTCTTCTAAATACAGTGGAAACAAGTCAAACTTGTGTCACCTATTCTTATAGGGAAAACAACCATTATTCTTACCAATCATGTCAATCTCCTCAGAACACCTCCAATGTATTTGCATCATTGTATCAACAAGCGATTCATTGTTGCAGATGTGACGCCAAAAATGATCATTATACCTGAAATCTAACAGCCTTACATTTCTGTGTATTTCCTCCCGTAATATACCCGAACATTCAACTATTATTCTTGATTAGATGCTATACCTGTATAGTAACGTTCCTCTGACTAAGCCAGTGGAAGATCTAAATTTGTCTGAAGCTCAGAATTCTGCACGTCTGCTCCATTTAAGTAATATACTGACATTTCACTCTCAAAAATACCAGAATAGACTTACTGTAACCTTTCACAGTATTCTCTGTTTTGTTTCATGTTAAGCTGGCATCTCAGTCAGTCATTATTTTATTAATGCAATGTCTTCCAATTTTTATGCGTGGAGTACCTTATCAAAATTCATTAGGAAAGCGCAGAATATCGCAAAAGCAATGGCAGGAACAGAATGATAATATATGTCACTGCGCTGGTTTGAAATTCACATATGGTACATCGAATCTGCTGGCTTTCTCAAAGCACATTCCAGTAAGTAAAAAGGCCTCACACTTTCTGCATATCCTTAAATTTGGTCCTCTTCTTTCCTCTCTGAGAATGTTTGTGCTTGTAGGCCATACGTGGCAGGCTTCATTTATCTCTTCAACCTTGTCTGTTCTGCCACAAGTCTGATTCGCTCTACACCTGTACTTGAAGGTGAATTGGGAGAGTTTGAGTACGTGTCGAAGAAAGATCCCAAGAGGTGATTAGGTGAGTTAAGGTCCCAGAAATAATGGTTTTATTTTTATTAGATATTTTTCTGTCCAAGGTAATCGATGAATAAGAGCCTGAGTTGGTGCTCGCCTTCTGAAAGTTACAAGTGGTAACAGCAATCAGTGACACGAATCTTTAAGAATTCACTTAAAAACAATGTCGAGTTTAAACATAAGAGTATGGAGAGAAAGATGTGTATAGCATAATATGATAAGAAAGAAAGCAGAGAGACTGATATGGTATTTGATATATAAATAGATCACAATGAAAGAAAAATATTTTTTAAAAAAAGGTTATGAGACCGAAGCAGGGGCCAAAATGGAGGAAAATAATGGCTATCTGTGAATATTGCGTCGGTAGAGTCATTGGTATCTACAGCACACGAAATTCCCTTCCAACAATCGAGTTTGAACCAGCAAAAGCAATCACCTATTTGTTATGAGAGATAAAAGGTACTGCAGATGCTGGAGAATCCGAGATAACAAGCATGGGGCTGGATGAACACAGCAGGTCAAGCAGCATCATAGGAGCAGGAAAACTTGACTAAACCC